>CALSBZ010044486.1:596770-616180 GCA_943591055.1 Gobionotothen gibberifrons | reverse complement strand
GGGGGGGGGGGGGGGGGTCCGTCCGTCTGTCCGTCTGACGGACAACTTCAAAAAAGAAAGAGAAATCTAGATAGCAAAATAATGAATATATGTCTCGTCTGAAAGGAGTGCTGCCGGAGAGCACCGGAACGCCGCTCCAGCTCTTCAAATATTGCAGTACCCATAAGGAGCCGTACACATGCCGCAGTGTTTGCGTGGCTGTGTCTTTAGTTGTAAGCACAGTGGCGATCTGTTGTTATTAGCATCTGGTTAGCTAGCTATGCTAACGAATTTAAAGAGTTTTTCTACAGCAGGTGGAAGAGAGCTCTCTCCTGAGAGGCTCAAATAACCTCAGCTCAGTGAGGTTAAGTAAGGCACACCTTGATATGATCATTATAGTTATTAATGAGACATTAGAGACCAAATGAAAAACAGGTATAAAATACTATATGACAGTAACAAAAAAGTTGTTAAAAATAACAAGAATAGAGTTTAAAAGGGGAGTGATTTGTAAAATATCCAAAAAGAAAAATCTGCTTACAGTTCTGTTTCATATGGGTGTTGAGAGATGTATCCATAGATCTCCTAATGTTGCTCTCAAAGTGCATCAGATTGATGCTTTTAACTTCAATATTTAAAAAAAAATCTTCCCGGGGGACCATGCCCCCGGACCGCCCTAGAGGAGGTTAGGTCCCCCCCACTTAAATCATGTTCACATGGATAGGATACTAAATACATTTGCACACATCTTGTGTCCACACAACATCTCTGTCTCCTATTGATCTGAGTATATTATAAAGAATAGCCGTTAATTGAAGCATTATAGTGCAGGCCTTTGTCAGATGGTATATTACGCAGTTTTTTCTGCTTCGAATAGTTCTCTCTTTTTTCCCCATACCTGTGTTTGCATCACTGAATAATAGTATAAGCAGTATTGAGGGTGTTGTTCTTTGTATTAGTTTTAATAATAATAGCGTTCAAAGGCATTACCTTTAACTTACACATACAAAAAATAAATAAAGTACATTTATTTGTCTCCCTCTCTGGACTCCAGCTCCCATCAGCCCTCAGTGGAGGCGTGGCCGGAGATGATGCTGACAGCAGAGGGGACTCCAGGTGACGGTTGGTTGGTTCGTCAGGGAGGGGTGGGCCCAGACCCCGTGCTGCGGCAGCTGCTGGGGAAGGACACGCTGGGTCCCAGGGAGAGGCTGCCTCCGGCGGGGGGCCCCGTGGCCCCTGGGGCCCGCAGGCCGGGGCTCGTGGAGAGGAGAGAGCTCAAACTAGCCAGACTCAAGCAGATCATGCAGCGCTCTCTGAGCGAATCAGATTCAGACGGTTATCCACCAGAGGAAGGTAAAACTCAAGACGCCTCTGCCCCAAGCACACTGCGACCTGATAGGCCGTCCCACCTGCCAATCACAGAGGAGGAGCCAGCGCCAACCCAACTTACCCTGACGAATAGGAAGCCCCTCCCCTCCTCCATCTCCTCCTCGTCTTTCTCTTCCACAGCTGAGAGGAAGCTGGCGTTTACTCTCAGCGGGTCCAAGTCAGCGGATAGCGTCGGAGTCAACCCCTCCCCCACCTCCAGCGACCCTGAGGCGGCCGACGGTAAAACTCCAGACGCTCCCGCCGACCTCCACGACGGCGCTAACGGGCAGAAGGTTGCCACCAGCCCCAAGAGTGCCCTGAAGTCGCCCTCGTCTCGCAGGAAGACGTCTCAAAACCTCAAACTGAGGGTCACCTTCGACGAGCAGGTGCACAAGACCACCACTCAAGAGGCAGAGCAGACCAAAGGGCATCATGGGAAGGAGAGGACTCCAACAGGAAGCTCTGAAAGCAAGCGGTCGTTCGGGGCGTTCCGCTCCATCATGGAGACTCTGAGCGGAAACACAAACCACAACAACAACAACAGTCAGCCAGGCTCCACCTGTCAGAACTCACCCGGCAGGAAGTCAGAGAGTAAAGGCAGCCCAGCAGGAGGGGGGGGGGCCCGGGGCAAGAGCAAAACCAGTAATGTTTAACTAACCAGTGCCCCCTGAAGGACAGAGAGCACATAGCAAACAAAACACAGCACAGTGCACACAGAGAGAGGCAGCCAACATGAGAAATGTATCGTCGTGAGTAACCTAAAGAAGGGTGTCATTTTTTCTGTTTCATCAAACTTGAACACGCATACTGAACACTTTCACTTACAAACATGGCAGGAATCAGCAGAACTTACCGTTTCCAACAATAGCACATATATCTTTAATGTCCATAGAAGGATAAACGTCTATAAATCCATTTAGAAATTGCATGAAATAATACAATTCTAAAAAAAGTTTGGATGTATTCCACAGCTAAGACACTAGTCAACTTGTTAAAAAATGAGGTCCTATTTGTTTTCCTCACCACTCCTAACTGAGAAATGTCACTGGTCAAGGAAAGAATAAGAAGGAGAATTCATCAGGATTTAGGAAAAGAAAATGTGGGTGGTGAGAGAATCCGACTGCTCTTAGACTGGGCGGCGTGTTCAGGATGCTGATTAGCTGAAGTCCGTTTTACACTTTATATGTTATACACTATATATCTGGTATATTGCAACTACACGCCGATTAGGAAATTAATTCGTCTTTTGGTAATTTATCACCGATAAAATTAAATCAATACATTTCATTTCACTTGGACTTAAAAGTCAATTAGTGAAGGGGATTTTTCGATGAAGACCATTAAAAGTTCAAATGTTCATCTTAAATCTGGGTAAACAACATTTGTTCTCTTTTACCCATAATCCCCCCACATTACTTCCTCAAACATACTTGATTATATACTAAATAATTCCTTAAAAAGGTTTCAGGCAACTTTTTGAATAAAAAAACCTTTACTCAAGGTCCACTGACAAGCTTTTTATAGATCTTGTCACTCCAAGAAACAGTTTGAGTTAGGATTATTTCACTTTCACACTCTTATGAACAGTTTAAATGTAATTGTTATTTGTTTCAGTTTGCTTACCATACGTTTCTCATGTTCTTTGCTTCCTATGTTTGACTCTTGATGTTTTTTCTACAGTTTAAGACAAACAAAGCAGTTGCTGTTTGTTTTCTTGTTCACCTGCGTTGAATCTCTACAAAGTGAATAAGAAGAACATAATAATGTAATAATGTGTTTTAATGATACTGAAGCAATTGCTTTTATTGAAGGACTGAAAAAAAGTTGGAGTATTAATCAGCGTCCTGTAGAAATCTCACATCAGCAAAAAAAATACTTTCATACATTTTGAATTTCTTCACATTTAAGGTTACATTGGTTTACTTAAACTAAAAGGTGTCAAATGCTTTCTAAACAGAAAGCAAAGTTACTCTGAACTCCACTAAAGATGAAGTATTAGTATTTATGTTTATGCACACAAAAAGTGGTTATAATCGCGCACCTGGTTAACGTCCACCAGCACAAATAGTTTTAAAACCACTGTATATAAAGTAGTATTTAATTTTCCTTTGCATCATATTCCACATTTTTATTTTTTATTTTCATGGGTATTATCTATGCAGTATTTTTGGCATGAAGTGGACTTTACTTGTGTGATGTGTTTGAGACAAGGAGGTTTAAGGATGCACCTTCTAGCGGCGGACAAACGGCAGACCTTATGAACTTTAAGAGACAGAAGTTGATCATTCCAACTCCAGAGATTTTAAACTCCTGACAAACTTTCCCGAAGCTTAAAACCTGACAACTGGGGCTGTTTCAGTGTGGCAATACTTGGTAGCTGGAATTACGATATTAATTGTAAATAACTAAATAATGGGCAGGAATGAGTCCTAAACCCGGACATAAGTTAGCGTTTTAGCACGTCCGGGCTTCCTCAAATCAAAGTCAATGCATTTATGAATACATTTTTTGTACCCATCACAAGTTTGAGAGATTTTCACGTTTTGTACTACGACAAAAAATGCGTCGGTAATTAATCTACTCGTGAATCTCTGCTAACAAGTGGCTAAATGAGACTACTTAACGGGGAGGAACGTTAGCCATCTTTAGCTTAGCGGGAGTGACATGAATTTATTATTTATTATGACATTATTTCTGGCTGTTGCATTTACACTGCAACTATTTTAAAGAAGTGATGTTAATATGTGCAGATTATCCTGCCAAACAAAATGTGTTAGTATTGAGACTCTTAAGCCTTACTAGCAGCTTCAAGAGGAAGCAACCTCAAAGTTTACCAGGGTAGGACGGAACTGTTCTGTTCAGCAGGATAATCCCCACATATCGCGATTGCCAGAAGTAAAAACCTAATGTTACATGCTACATTACGCTCACATTTCTTCATGTAAACACCGCTAAGCTAAAGGCGGCTAATGTTTGGCGTGCATACAAAAAATAACGTTTAGTTGTCTCATTTAGTCACTTGTTTATTAAAATGATACAAATACAGAATTCAGCCTTGGCTCTCTTTGTTGCTTTGGTAGAACCTGGATCACACCTGTTATGTGTAGTTTCCATGTTTAGGGTTGATGCAAATACTGTTTTTGGTTCCGATGCAGCGGAATACTTCTCATTGCTTAGATCTGTGAGACTCTGGTGTGTTTTCTACTCAGATTTATTTCTAGCTTTACACACTCTTTGGCTGTTGAGGTTATGATGGTGGATATTTTTGAGGCAGTGGATTCTGGGAGGATTTCCTGCATCCGCTTAGCTGGTTCTGACTTTTTAAAGGTACAGTCCAACATAAAAAGGTTGGCAGCTTCATCTTCTGTACATTTTAATGATTAAGTGAAGAAAAAGAACGTGGGATTTCTTATTCGGTTAAAACTTAAGCCATTTGTTAGTTGGTTAAATGTGAGGGTCTTTGAAGGTTCCTGGGAATAAGGATTATTCGTTACCTTCCAAATGATGCATCCAGTTATTTAATTCCAATAAATATAATGGCTTGCAAATAATACATAATATATTTCCAAATGTAATAATATTACTAAATATGAACTTGGATCCTTTCAACTTGTAATTCATATCTCAACATAGCTAGCTAAAAATAATTTGCCTATATTTGTCTTCATAATCGGTTCTTTCCAAGGAAACTGAGTGTTGCCAAACCTTTTTAGGGAAGTTTTCCAGACTCCAATGCCTCGGAATCAAGTTCGCTGCCAAAACAATCAGTGTTATGTCTATGGGTTTATTTGTGTCTGTGAGCTTGTCTTTAAAATGCAGTTTATTTTATTCACAGTTTCTTTATTTCAAGCATTCCTTCAGGAGGAAGAAGGCATCTCTGCATTGTTCTAACAGAAACAAACTGAACTCGTCCTCTCTGTTTTCTGTTTACTATGAACTCTTGAGACGGACAGTGGTGCTGCATTCTTTCAGAACAAAACGACGCAATATCAGTGAAGGTCCGAGGAGACTGTCCGATGTGAACTTAATGTGCGATCCTAAGAAGTGAAAAAGAAGCTGAACGAGTGGGACAATGCTTCAAGAACATTGGAATTAAGATTTGTAATCACATTGACTTTTCTTGACCATCCACTGATGTTTCTTTTTGTACAGAATGACGGACATTTGTTATTTGACATTAAAGCACCACACAGGTGTTTTGCATCTTTTCAGCTGAGCTCTTCCTTTGCATGACTTCATTCCACTGTTTGCCTCTTAATCATTATACGATTGTTGGCTTAATATCACTTTACTTTTTTACCAGGAAGCCATTGGTCTTTAGTTCACCTCTTTGAGAACCAACCAGCAAAGACCTGACCCTTCTGTCTGCTGCCGTAACACAACTCAGTATTGAACTCAGTACCTTCAATTCAGTAGTTCATGAGTAAAGAAAACGAGGGGTTACGTATAGTATATAAGCAGAGGCGGAGCCCTCTACTGGACTCTATGGGTACTACCTAGGGGTGTAAGGGTTCACAAACATTTCGGTTCGGTACGTACCTCGGTTTTTAGGTCACGGTTCGGTTCGGTACGTTTTCGGTACAGAAGAAACAATAATCACAAAACATAAAATATATATATATTTTTTTTTTTTTAATTATTATTAAACTGTGAATAATGTATTCACTCAAATAAATACAAAATATAATAAAATAAACATTAAGGTGCAGCATTTCGATGAACTGAAATAATCTGTATTTTAACTTTACTGTACTAGTACTCACAAAACATAAACTAGGCCTATTAGTTTTGGGTTTTTGATTATTATTAAACTGTGAATATTCACTCAAATAAATACAAAATATAATAAAATAAACATTAAGGTGCAGCATTTCGATGAACTGAAATAATCTGTATTTGAACTGTACTGTACTATACCTAAGCAGCCAGTTTGACATTATGACTTGCTTGTCATTGTATTTTCATGTTTTTTTAAACAAGCCCGGAGCATGGGCTGCAGGAACATGCTACTCAAATGCAGGGACGCAGCACCTGGGATTACTTCCAAAAAGTTGTTCACATTCTCAATTTTTTACATTTAACGTTATATTCGTTCGGTACACCGAAGGGCCCATACCGAATAATTTCGGTACGGGTACGTATACCGTTACACCCCTAGTACTACCCCTTGATCATATCATGCAAGCATTCATCCACTGAGACTTCTATAAACGTAGCCGGCCCCGGGGCGGGCCTACATGAATGCGCGCGCATCTCACCGTATAAAAGGAGGCCTCGCCTCCTGACTGTCATCCTACACCTCTCTTCAGCGAGCGGCATAGGACCGACAGGGCCCAGAGTAGAGGGCTCCGCCTGTGCTTATATAACAAGGGTTACCATACGTAACCCCTCGTTATATCTCTCACAGGCTTCACCCTCTACTGGATTCTATGGGTATAGTGGGCGGAGCCCCGATGTATACACGCGCTGTCGTCCAACAACACCGTTCCACCCCACTGCCCCTGACCGGCTTTCTGGTTAGCAGCCGCTGCACCGCACCCTCCTTTGCCTCGGTTGTGACCGTGGAGATGTCTGGGCCGCGGCTCACAGAGCACACTCCGACGCGCTTACCTCGCGGAAAGTGTGCTCGGAAAACAGTGCTGAGGGCTCCCCCCCCCCCGCCCATAGGCAGATGGAGAGAGTCCCCAGCCCTGTATGGGCTCTCTGTGCACCACCTCTCCCGAGTCCCTAAGGAGCACGGGGAGAGCGCAAGTGCCCCATGTCCCCCACACTCAGACACTGACCCCTTGCAGAGTGCGCATGGACTATAGTGTGGAGGGCTCTCCAGCCCTGTATGGGCCCAGTGCGTCTGGGGAGGGGGTCAGATGCCCACTGACCCACAGCCCCCACCACCCCTCTCACCAGTCCTGTGTTGCCCCAGCAAGCACAGACAATGAGAAAGAGCCAGACATGTCCAAGAGATACAACTTTATGAAGGGGCCTGGCGTTGACCGTGTGCATTATGTCCTCTACACTCACGCCGTTGAATAAGGCTGTTGACACAGCCACAGCCCGTGTAGAGTGTGCACGGACCCCCGTGGGGCAGGCTCTCCCCGCCTGTCCGTAGGCATGTGCAATGCAGAGCCATCCTGCCAGGCATTTCTTGGACAGAGCTTTCCCGGTCACCCTGCCCCCAAAGCACACAAACAGCTGTTCAGTGCGTCTAAAGGCAGCCGTGCGCTCCACATAACATGCTAGCGCACACTCCACATAAAATGCTAGCGCACACACCGATTCAGGCTGCGGAGATATAGAATAGGGGTGTTTCTCAATCGCGAGGATGCTGACTTGGTAGTCGCGTACTTCCAAGTCACTTCCTTCAGAAACGAAGCAAGCATACTTCCAAGCCACGGTTTCGGAAAACGAAGAAGAATGGAACAGGCTAACAAGTGTGCCACTCTCTCTAACGGTTTCAACATAAACTGTACCGAAAATAAATACCTCACGATGTCTATCTAATTATGAACTTGCTTTACTTTCACGGAACACATTTTTGGTGATAACATACAGTATGTAACAAAGTAACATATTTACCAACACATGTTCTACGCCAGGGGTTCTCAAACTTTTTGTTTATGCGGACCACTATTTATTATCAAGGATTTTCGCGGACCACCTCATATGCAAACCGTAAAAATAAGAACACGTAGTGTTAAAACGCCGATATTTTGTTATAGTTAATTATAGACAATCAAAAGTTAATTGAAGCCTATCTGATACTTTTGTGATAGGAGACAGACAGACCGGTGTCTGTCTGCGTTGTGTATGTTTCTCAAAGAGGACGGCGGACGCTATTTTAATGAGGTCATCCCAAACAATGCCACAAGTGCGCACGCGCGCAGTGCACTCACAAAACGGGCAGACAGGTCTACAAAAAACTACCGGTATGCTTAGTCCTACTTTAGTTACTATACTGCAAAAAGCAGACGGCGCTGCACTCAACACACACAGACTCAAAACCATGGACACACAGGCATATAAGTAACATAAACAATGTATAGGCCTAAGTTGCATAAAGGCTTGAGCTACAGTATTGCAACTAAGCATACAGCGCTGCTTCTCTCTCTCTATCTCCACTTTCAAAATCTATTTAAATCTCAAAACAAACAAACAACATTCCCAAAGTTGTCCTGAAATGAACTTATGAAATAAACGTAACGAAAAATATAGCCTACTCAGGGGTGGATCTAGAAAAATATTCATGGGGTGGCAAGAGGGTGGCAGGAGATGTTGAGGGTAAATGGACTGTACTTATATAGCGCTTTATCCAGTCTTTAAGACCCCTCAAAGCGCTTTACATACATTTGCATTCACACACATTCACACACCGTTGGCCATGCCAATCGGGAGCAACTCAGGGTTAAGTATCTTGCCCAAGGATACATCGACATGTTGACTGCATGGGCTGGGATCGAACCCACAACCTTCTGGTTGAAAGACGACCGCACTCCCTCGCAGCCACAGTCGCCCCATTGAGGGGTGGCATCCCCTGGCAGAAGTATGCTGATTTAATCGCAGTCATATAATATTTTAACTGAATAACATTAGGTGACATGATTGTGGCACATCAGTAAAGCCTTAAATAGAAATATATAAGATGGCAGACATAATTGAATGCATTTTAACTGAACAATAACTGAATTAGTTTGTTTCACTCTTAGACCAGGGGTACCAAATCTATGCAGACTGCAGCCATAAGTACATTATTTAACTGTCTCATCGATGTTTGTCTGAATTCATATGTAATATATTAACAATCATATTATTCCTATCAGCTGTCAATCACTGTTATGATGCGGCGATTACCATTCTGTTCAGCAAAACGCCTCACAAACTGATTAAGATCCAAAGCTTTAGTGCGTTTTGATTCAATGCTGAGTACAGCCAAACTTGACAGTCTCTTCTCTGTCATTGTAGACTGCAAATTCCTTGTTCCTTCCGTCTACAGTAAGTCCGGATGCTTCTCGTTTTGCTCCATCCCGTTCAAATGAAATCGCCGCCATTCATATTTCCGCTCGCGCCAGGGCCGGGGGAGGGGTTACAAGGCCCGTGTCTTGTGGTGCATTCACTTGCACTCGGACATTAGAGATTTTCTCTCATAAATGTCCGATGAGCCCAACGACCACTACCCCACTGCCTGATATCATTAGAAAGCTAGGAATCTCCTCTTTCCAACAGTTTATACAACTCAAAATGTGTCTTCGGGTCAATGCGACTGATTTCGATAGAGCAAGTCACATGAGGTGGTCCCCGAAAATCCTTGATAATAAAAAGTGGATTTTATTTAGCTTTTTTCCACGGACCACCTGCAGTACCCTCGGACCACAGTTTGAGAACTGCTGTTCTCATTCATAACACGCCTCATCCGCGGAGCAAACAGAAGCATCAATCTCATTTACGGCAATCCTGATTGGCGGGTGATCTCGACGTCATCGTCAGGGAATCCACCCCCTATAAGTAGCTTGCGCCACGACGCATGCGTCATTCAAACACCTCTTCTCGCTTCAGAGCACATCTCTATATCGGTAGCCGGGCTAGCTTATACAGTCCACAGACAGAACCAAGCTAACCAAGCTAACTTCGGTCGACGGACGCTCGCAGGCTACCTTTATATATACTTCTGCAAGAAGACTGTCGGTACTAACATACCAGTTAGTACCACATTCGACCTCACCTTTTTTCTTTTTCTCCGGAAATCAAGAGGTAAGGTTTTGACTTCAAGCTAGCAGCACACCACGCTGCTAGCTTGTCTCCCTCGCTATCGACACCACGACGGCGAGGACGTTTTCTTCTCTTCTCACACCAGAGAAGAAAGGAATTAAAGGCTATTAACATACCAGTTAATACCCTTTTGGAAATAAATCTACGCCGTCGCTTTTCTCCGGACTAAGGACGGGTTGTAAGATTTTTTCCTCGGCAACTTTCCTGCTGAGAGCGGGCCCTCTCCAGGCCGTCACCACGGCAGGCAAGATGGACGCCTCTCTCCCTCACACCAGAGGAGCCAGGAACTCAGTTGCTAGGCTCTGCGACTGTGGGTTTAAGATTTCAGACACAGACACACACCAGGTCTGCTCGTCCTGCATCGGGCTGGAACACGCCCAGGAGGCTATTGATAACCCCAGCTTGTGCGGACATTGCTCCCGCTTGACCCGAAAGAGCCTCCGCCGACGGCTAGCTAGCCAAGCTAGCCTGTCGAGCATGGGACCCCTCGTGTACACTGGTGCGCCGGACGGCTACCAGGACACGAGGGCGCCCACCGCTAAAATTGAACCCCGCACTGTGTCGGTCTGGGGTTCATCCTTCCAGTTTTTCCGGAGTTGCTGGATGAGGTGTCGGTCTCCTGGAGAGACCGTCCCTACAGCAATAAGGCCCCAATCCAGGGTGCCTCCTCCCTGGACTGCGATGGTATGGAGAGGCTCGGCCTGCTCTGCATAACACCGATGGAACCGCTGGTGGCAGCTCACCTCCTCCCGAGGATGGCGACTGCACCGAGCAGGAACCCCACGCTACCGGTAAAGGCGGACCGATTGCAGTCCACGCTGGCTGATCGGGCCTACAAAGCCGCAGCGTTGTCCACCAGGGCTCTCAATATTTCCTCTCTGCTCACTGCCTACCTGGCAGAGCTCTGCGGGGATCTGGCGAGCGGGTCTGGCCGGCCTTATGGGACGAGATCGCAGCGGTAACGGACATTTGCCTCCTGGTGCAGCGCTGCGCGGTCCAGGCTACGGGCAAGATTATGGGCATAATGGTGGTGCAGGAGAGAGCCAGGTGGCTCGACCTGACCAACCTCCCAGACCGGGAAAAGGAGGATGTATTGGACATGCCTATCGTTCCCGAGGGCATTTTCGGCTCCGCTCTGGTCTCACTGCAGCGGAGACGTGAGTCGAAAAGGAGAGAAGACGAGGCCCTCCACCTCTGTCTCCCTCGAAGGGTCCAGCCGCTACCTACAACGGTTTCACGGCAGCCCCCCGCCCGAAATGCCTCTCACCCTGCCCGGTTTGACATACCGAGGCAGCAGAGGCAACAGCCCGACCCAAGTCCCCAGCCCAAGCAGGAGACGAGGGCGAGCTGGCTGAGCAGATCTCCGGTTCCGGCAGCAGCCGCGCAGGCACAGCCGACCCAGATCCTCAGCCACCTGACGGGAAGGAAGAAGCGGGCAACCTGACAGCCTCCTCTTCTCCCCTCTGTGACAGAGCTGCGTTTCTCTCGCCTCTAGAGAGAGGGAGTTTCAGCACTGGACAGCTGCCCTCAGACTAAACCAGGTTTAGAGAGTAGTGGTCACTATGAGATGCGTAAATGGCACTGCGCCACTGGCTGCACCCGACTTTAACTAGTACGGGGCGTGCCTATGGGTGCTGTCTTATCGCAAAGGGCGATCACCACGGACGCTTGTCTGGCGGGCTGGAGAGGTATTTACAAAGGTCGACCTGTGAGGTGGTTTCTGGAAAAACAGGAACCTCCAACGGTTGCACGTAAATTACCTAAAGTTTTAGCGGTGTTCCCCACCCTAAAACGCCTTATGCCTTCTCTCAGAGGACACCATGTCCTCGTGAGGATGGATAATACGACAATATCGTATGAAAACCACTAAGGAGGTTTTGCGTTCTCCCCAGTTACATGCTGGCACGCAAACTGATCTTGTGGTGCTGCGGTCGCCTCCTCTCCTCGAGAGCGAGGCACGCACCATATGCAGACTGGACTTTACATCCAATGGTTGTGAGTCAGCTGTGGGTGTGTCGCGGCCGAGCCGCGATAGATCTGTTCGCATTAAAAAGATTATGCTCATTGTCAGCTGTTCTTTCAATGCGCGGTCTAAAACACACCGTTGGGCGTGGGCGTGCTCGCGCACGTTTGACCTCCGGTTCCCCCGTGTGCGTTCCTACCCCTGGCTCTGAGAACCCTTCTCTGACCAGAGTGAGAGAACAGCACCATAAATTGATCCTGATAGTTCCGCACTGACCTGTAATGTACTGGCAGGCGGGGATTTATCAGTGGCTGTGCGGTCAGCCGTGACAATGTGTTGCTGAGGCCCAATCCTGCCTTTATCCTAATGTGGTTGGTTCAGATACCCCAATTGACATTGAGGCAATTTTCTTCGCCGCTGTGTCCCCCCGGGGAACAGCAGTTGAATTTGCTATGTCTAGCCCGTGCTTATGCACTTATGTGGACAGATCAAAGGAGTTTTGTGTCATAATGACCAGCTCTTTGTGTCCTGGGCTAACCCTTACAGGGATAGGCCCGTTACTGAGCAACGGTTCTCCCACCGAATGGTGGAGACCATTGCTTTGGCCTATATGAGTCGGAAATTGCGGGCAGCTTCGGGTTGCGTGCTCTTTAGACTCGGGGTCTGGCTACACCCTGGGTTGTTTGCTCAAGGGTGTTTCCATCCAAGACATTTGTGCAGCGACGGGCTGGTCCTCGCCGCTCACTTTTGTCCGCCTTTACAGGCTAGACGTTTCTGCTCCCAGTGTGGCCCGAGCAGTGCTGGGCGCCCTGCTGAGTCAGAGCTCTACCTGTTAGGTTCTGGTTGGTTTGGTGATTTTCGAGATAAGCTCGTCTGGCAATACGGGAGTTACGATTTCCCATAGTGAGACATCGAACGGAGTGTTATGAATGAGAACTATAGGTTACTTACGTAACCCCAGTTCTCAGAGTAACATGAAGTGAGATGTCTCACCAGACGGCCCTCCTTGCTATGGTGAAGCGAGAAGAGGTGCTTATTTTGAATGACGCATGCGTCGTGGCGCAAGCTACTTATAGGGGGTGGATTCCCTGACGATGACGTCGAGATCACCCGCCAATCAGGATTGGCGTAAATGAGATTGATGCTTCTGTTTGCTCCGCGGATGAGGCGCATCCCATAGTGAGACATCTCACTTCATGTTACTCTGAGAACTGGGGTTACGTAAGTAACCTATAGTTCTACGCCACTACATACTTACATTTAAATGTGTGCTGCGTCGGTTCAGCCAATCTCCGCAAGGGTTTTTGAAATTGGTCCGTGCGCAAAGCATTGTGGGGATTTTAAGGACGCGAAGTCTACCCATGTGCAGCCTCGAAATTTCCCCCAAACCAAGGGCGCGGCCTCTGTGGAATTCCAAGTATGCTGGACATTGGAACAGTACTTCGGCGGCACTCGATGACGTAGTATCCTTGAAATATTGGCTTGGAAGCCAGTATCCTCGAGATTGAGAAACGGCCTAGGTCTGAATTCCCCTGTCTTCTTGGGAACCAGGAAGTACATGGAATAAAGACCCTTGCTCTGTGCTGAGGGTGCACGACAGACACCGTCTGTTTTTGCACCAGGGCCTGAATCTCTGCCGAGAGGAAACCCATCTCCTCCTGGGATGATAGATTTACCTCTCGTATGCCTTTGAAAGGAGGCGGGATGCTGCACAACTGGAGTGAATAACCCTGTTTCAGCGTCCTTCCCCCATCCACTTTGTTAACATACAACTAAGTTTCCATTCCCCATAACATTGTGTTAGGGGACAAGCCCTCAGCTGCGGGGCCCCAGATATAAAGCTGTGGTACTCCCTGGTGACCCGCTCAGCCGCAAAACTCCCCATGAAGGGAAGTTCTGCCCATGGGGGGTCGACACAGAAAGGGCCGATTTTGTACTGAGGTCCCTGAACCCACCACCGTGCGCTCTTGTGTGAGCGTGCGCTCCGCCATAATGTCCCCTTTATCCCTACGGTAAACTGCATTAATCAGAGTCTTTATTCCCTGATAGTAATACGCCGGCCATAATGCCCCTGTACCCGCATAGCGCCTTGAAAGCACTTGCGGTGTATCACTCATCTGCACATGCCCACTAGCTACCTCCTTTATTGGAGTTACAACTGGGGCAGCGAGTGGGGAATTTGTACGGTCAATATTATGTGTGGAAGTGTAATTGTGGAAACAAATGACACTTAGACTTGGATACATATCAACATCATTTTTATTGCAAAATGTTTTGACCTTTGCATCATACAGAGAGGAGGCAGGATTCGCCCTTGCGTCCCGGTTGGAGCGCTTCCTCCCCCCGGCAGGCTCCGCAGCAGCAGAGAGCGGCCGGGTGGGGTGCTCCGTCATCGCGGAGCTGACTGGCGGGGGGAGGAAGCATCGTGGCGGAGGGAGAGAATCTCTCCAACCGGGACGGGCAGCCAGTCCCCGTGAATGCCGGTACCGAGCCGGTTCCACGGGGTCGGCCGAAGAGGTGGAGGGCGCCGCGGGCACAGGGAAGCCCGTGGAGGAGGAAGAGCCCGCCGTAGCATGCAGCTAAGCTGCACTGCACCCTCTCTTCCTCTAGGCGGCTGAAGCGCTGAGTGACCGAGGTTATTGACCCGAAGAGCCCCTCCGTGGACACGGGGGCTCCAAGGAGATCCTCTCGGCCCTTCTTGGATAGGGCGGTGAGTCCTAACCACACGTGACACAACGCCACCGTGGCCAAGGACATCACCCGCCCCGCTGCGGCGGCCACCCCATGGATCAGATTGTTCATCTGACCAATGCAGCGGTCCGAATAATCGTTCCCGTCCTGAGGCGGGAGGGCGGGGGTGTCTGTCTGAGGGGTAATCAGGGAGACACCCAACACGCCGAGATTATTCGCCGCAGCCGCCATCTGTGCCCCGAGCCTGAATATTTTATCTAGATATTCTAAGGTGTCTCGGTCCCTCCGCCCAACCAGCTGCCTGCGGAAGCAGATGGGCCGTCAGGCTCTCGTCGAGGGGGGGCACACCGGGACAAGCCGTGTCCGAGCGGCCCTGCACCCTGATGATACCAGACATGGCTGCTATTGGGGCCTTCATCCTCAATGGCTGCCGCCACGTCGCCTCCACACACTGCCAGCTTTTTCCTTTCTCGTTTACTGCTCAGGTTGTTTAATCCTGCTTGCTGAAGAGAAAAGGATGACAGTCAGGAGGCCAGGCCTCCTTCTATACTGTGAGATGCGCGCGCATTCAGGTAGGCCCGCCCCGGGGCCGGCTACGTTTATAGAAGTCTCAGTGGATGAATGCTTGCATGATATGATCAAGGGATAGTACCCATAGAGTCCAGTAGAGGGCGGAGCCTGTGAGAGATATAACATTAGATCTACTTGATACAGAAGGACTGTTGCTACGTCAAACCATTTTGTTCAGTTAAGTGCAAGCAAAACAACACACCTACTAGAGAATGATCACATTATGATTGTTTGTCTTTTATTTGCTGTGTAACCAAATAGTAACTTGCTGTTGATTCAATCTAAAAGCTAAGTAGTCCCCATATGAGAACTGTTAATGACGCTAAACATTTAGCAGCTTAAACTCGGTTCAGCTTGAGGAGTTGCTGTTAAAGACTTGTTTTCAAAACCAACACGTTTACTGGTTCAGTGGCGTTACAATTGGATGTCAGTGATGCAGCAACAACTAAACGTTTTTTTGTCAGTCATAAAGTCGAGGTATGGATTCAAGTCACACGAATTGTGCTCGAGACGGACAAATGTGACCTTAAAAAAATAAAAGAGGCACTTGGACCATAGCAACTTGACTTGAAAATACCATTTAGGCCAATAAACTAAACCATATACACACCACGTGTTCCACAAATCATGTGTCAAAGAAATTGAAAAAACCTAATTCCCCAGATTCACTTGAATCAAATCTGACATTATCCAATCAAGTTACAGGAGAGAACCTCGAGGAACTAATGTAATGTTACTGCACACTGGTTGGAAAGGAGCTTGGCTTGGAACTTGACTTGGAACTTTAATTTGAATTGGAACCTGATTTTAAATTTGATTTGGGATTTGATTTGGGACCTGACTTGGCACTTGACTTGGGACTTAATTTAGGATTTGACTTGGAATTTGATTTGGAATTTGATTTGGAACATGGCTCTGAATTTTACTTGGAACCTGATTTAAAAACTTTACTTGGGACTTGAATTGGGATTTGACTTTGAACTTCATTTTGATTAGGGACTTGACTCAAAACTTGATTTGGAACTTGATTTCACTAGGGGCTTGACTTGGGACTAGTGTGCAATCCCAAACACTTGAGACTTAGTGTGCAAACACTTGAGACGTGCTTGTGACCTGCATAACAATATTTGTTTTCCCAACTTTGCATTTTCAGACAAACATCTGATGTGGGTTCATATTATCTTCAGATAGGAGTTAAATCCTAATTTAACAATCAACAGATGAACCAGACATGAGAGCTGATTGATAACAAAGTCCAGAGCCAAGTTTTGTGAGCTCTTTCAGTAATGAAGCTTTCTTAACTTTCACTAAGACCTCCCCTAACACTGTCAGATGCCCTCTGCTGGTCCCTGGACCCCACTTTTGACCACAGCTGATCAAGATTGATGTCATGTTCGAATTGTGCTCTCGTGTCATTTAAAGGACGATAAATAACCAAGCGTATATATTTAATTCTGTGCGCTTCAGCGGCATCAAAAACAGTCACTTAACGGGGCAGGATTTATGGTGTTTGGATAGCAAATTGGCCTTTGATGGTTCCCACGCAGGGTCGGCTGCTTCCCCACAGAGACTAATGGGGTTTGCTCCTAATAGCGTCCCTCAATCATCGCCACGAATATGAAACATGAGCTCCCCGGCTCACAATTAGCAAAAGAACACAGAGAGAAACGAGGACGTGAAATGTGAAGAACGCAGGATTTATCAAGAAGGCCGGTTCATGTAACGAAAAACAAGAGCGATTTGTTTTCTTTTTTTCCCACCCTCTCCCGCTTCTCTTTCCTCCCTTTCTTTCATGGGGGTGGGGGGGTGAAGTTAAACTGATAAATTAGACCTCATTTATTGGACAACAGTTTGAGTCGATACCCAGGGGCCTCTGCTCTGCAGCGTGGACGAGGCTCCAGAGCCGCTAATTGGTTCTCTGTGTGTGGATGTAGGGGGGGTGGGGGTTGGAGAGGGGCTGGGTTGGGGGTGTTTAAGGGGGCGGGCGGGTGCATTTGGCCGCTGATGCTCACACACATACACAGAAGTGGTTGTGTGGCAGCGGACGTCCACGGCACACGCCATGAAAACGGACGAGACAAGCGCTTGATTTGACAGCCGGAGTGGGGGGGGGGGGGGGGGGGGGGGGGGGGGGGAGTCGTATAGATTTTTGTGTCTGTTGTTTTGGCTTATTTGTGTGCTTCTTTTACTCAGTCAATCAAATTTAATTGACACCGCTGGGCTGGGGCTGTAGGCCCCGCGGCATGCTGGGATGACAGGCTTTTATAGCCAGAGAGAGGAGAGGAGGTTCTTCTGCCTGTGAAGGATGGAGGGGGGATAAGGGAAAGGGGGGGCAAGGGTGACAATTCTTCAGCCCGTCAACAGCATTAATTGATGAAACAAGAGCGATGATGGATACTAATAAATACAACCTTTAAGAAAAAAGGTAATTACATGGCGTCCTGTGTGATTCCAGAGCGGCTGATTAACACCATTCGTCTTCTGCGGAGGCCTTCAGACGGACACAAGGCTCCAGGCTCGTCGTTAACATGCAGATCAAACACACCATTTGCATTTTGGCCTCGACAACAAGACAACGGACAGTTTGTTTTCAAACAAAGAGCCAAACTTGGCTTTCGATGAGGAAAGAGGATCCAGAACTTCCCCTCTTCTCTGCGTCCGTCAGTCGTTGTCCGTGTTCTCTCGTCAAAACATGGGAACCGGTTGGCTTCACAGTGTGGATGTTACTGATCATTTTATAGAGGGCGTCCAGTCAGTCAATATGTTTGAATATAATTGATCTTGTGATATAAATCTGGGTGATGAAGTAACAGAACAGCCCTTACTTCAGTCGGCCCTCTGGTGACATGGAGCAAGACCCTAAGCTAGAGTTCTGAACCCACATCTTTGTAACCCAACTGAACCCAACTGGCAGTGCCAAAACTGAATCTGAATCCAACCCGAGGCCAGAGGAGTATTTTTTGCGTCATTACGTCATCCGTCCCGGCTGATCGCCATGCTGAGGCTTGTATTAACCCTTTTCAAATACCCACAAAAAACGGTCAACCCAGAGAAGAGATTACAAATGTGTTGTGCGGATTTACCTCCGGTTAGTTTAAAAAAGAAAAGAGAAAATGTTTATGATATTCTTCAAATGCAAGACATGACAAAGAGTAATATAATGCCCACACACTGTGGCTTATATTTAGCCTGAAGGAGAATGATAAAACATTACCACCTTCAATGTAACCCGTTGCGCTGGGCTTTAACGCTTTAACACATTGAGCACATTGATGCTGATGAGCAAGAGACACATTTCTTTAAAAATGGCACAATTATAAAAGATTACATTAAAAGAAAAAACAGCAAGCTTTGTGCAACAGGACCTTTCAACCCAGACCTGAACACAACGGGTTCCAATTATGTTAACATTATTGTTCTAATGAAGCTCTACTGTACAGTAATTTACCAAAAATAAGAAGCGTATTTTGAACGGCAATAGTTTCCCAAACAGGAAATCATTACTTTGATATTTAGCAAGAAAATGTATTAGAGTTTATGTCATGATGATGGAAAAGAGCATCTCTCTTTCAACTCATCTTAACATATGTTTTCTTGGGAAATTCTGACACATTTTATTTTAAATAAATTACATCATGTGATTAAGGTAGACTTAGAATTTAAATTCGGAAAGTTTGAATCATTTACCCAGTTTTTTAGTTTTCACGTCATTCACAAGTTTCCTTTAAAAATAATAGCGTATGGACAATGAACATATATTTGATCATTATAACCTATATAATTTTTAAACTGTATATAACAGCACTACTTTTCCAAAATCAAATGTCCAGAGAACAAGAGCTGTTAACCAATTTCATTGATATAAGATACATTGTAAGTATACAAATACTTTACAAATGGAAAAAGAAAAAACATATATAACACTCAAAAAAACAAAAAACGTATCGTTGCCCCTCTGGTGCAACATGATCGGTATTTGCATTAACTGTTTCCTGATGTAAACTGTGCTGCTGTCTGCCGGTCTGTGCTGCTGTCTGCCGGTCTGTGCTGCTGTCTGTTGGTCTGCCGGTCTGCCGGTC
>CALSBZ010044486.1:586118-596760 GCA_943591055.1 Gobionotothen gibberifrons | reverse complement strand
GTCTGCCGGTCTGTGCTGCTGTCTGTTGGTCTGCCGGTCTGCCGGTCTGTGCTGCTGTCTGTTGGTCTGCCGGTCTGTGCTGCTGTCTGCTGGTCTGCAGTTCCCCTGCAGGGTCAGCTGGGGGCAGCATTGCAGTTGTTAACCTCCAGCAGCAGAAACTAACAGACTTCCAACAGCAACACTTGTGCTCTTCAGCAGCCGTTTGGCATTTAGCTCTTCTGTCACGCAGTCGATTTTGTTGATTCCGAGCATGAAAACAGCAGCGGTACCTTGTTAAAGTGTTTGTTTGGCCTTCAGACTGTTTGTCCCCGGAGGACCGACTCACTGGGAGCACATATCATGAATAACCTGCAGTAAACTGGTCTCTCATTTTAATTTGCCTCTGTAATTGACAGTGGGCTCAGTTTCCTTGTGAGTGCAGAGTCCGTTTGTGACCCCGGAGAGACAATGACCGTTGTTGATGATGTTCTGGAAAATGTCAGAAACACGCGAGCGTTAAACTCAAAGAGATGATTGATTTGTATTCTCCCCAATTTCTTAGAAGTTGTTGTTTGTGAACAGCAGGTTTTCTTTAACACAATGTTAAATGTTGTGTTTAGTTTATGCAGTGCTTTTAGTCAACTGTGTATGTTTCATCAAGTTGGTGAAGGTTTTTTAAATGCTGCATTAAATGTTTCTCCTAATGGAAGTGTTTTGGGCCGTTGTAGCGCATTTGCACTTATCGGCCACCGTACGACATACAAACATATAAACCTGATATAAACCATATAAACACACACACTTAAGAAAGAGAGGGCAAGGGATGATTGCTGTTTTACCTAATAGTTAGTCCCGAATAGATTGTGAAAAAACGCTATTTTCTTCAAGAAATCTTCATGACAATGTGTATAATACATAAAATAAAGTTAAAGGAGGGGTAGGTAAGTTTGAGAAACCGGCTCGAGATACACTTTTTGTTATATTCCATGGAATGCTCTTAATATCCTGATAGCAATGCATATTCTAAGTGCTTTGAAAAAAAATCCATAACATTTTTTTATCTGTGGAAGCCGTAATACTGTAAAAACTACGACCAATTATTTTAGCCGGGCCGGCTAAAATAACTGGTTGGCCGACCTGTCTGTCAGCCTTCAATCTCTTGCACACACACACATACACACACACACACACACACACCCACACACACACACACACACACTCGTGTAGTGCGCGTGGCGTCATTGGGCGTGTTTCCCGTCAGCTGTTGCTCAGTCCCGAGCAGCAGCAGCCGCTGCAGCAGGACACGTTCACCATGGCAGAGTTTGCATAAACATCGTCTACCGGTCGCAAAAGAAAAACTGTAATGGAGCAAATTATGAAGAAAAAGAAAGTGGAAACTAGGAGAAGTCAAACCAGAGTCAATATCGGAGTTGCTTTTCAACTATGGCGACTATTTACGGAGCACACCGAGCTGATATGTAACGTTACCGGCGCAGCCTGCTCTCGTCAGCCAGACGTAACATTTGTAATACATTTTCACAAAACAAACATGCTAGCTTCAAAAATATAAGCACTGACAATAACTGTGTTATACATTTGTTTTACATTCATTATCATGATCTTGTGCGCGTTCATGTGTGTTGGAGGAGGTGCTCTGAAGGAAGGGGCGGATTCTTTTCGGCTGTGTACTTTGGAATTTTTGTGCACTCGAGCCGGTTTCTCAAACTTACCTACTGCTCCTTTAAGCTTAATAAATAACACTGAAAAATACTAGAAATAAGTATTTTTTTTGGCAGGGAAAAGGGGGCTAATATACCGAATGACCTACAGCTGTTTTTAACAACATGTAAAGTGTTTTAGATGCACTTTTCCTTTTATAAAGACCATTAAGATCCCAGCATGGGCCCTGTCATAAAGTTAGGCTGCAGAGTAATCGTTCTGAGAGAAGACGACAGCAGAGACCTCTGATCGCTCATTCTCACTGCGTCTGTGATCTC
Source organism: Gobionotothen gibberifrons (assembly GCA_943591055.1). Lineage (NCBI taxonomy): Eukaryota > Metazoa > Chordata > Actinopteri > Perciformes > Nototheniidae > Gobionotothen > Gobionotothen gibberifrons. Next base: position 594,784 of record CALSBZ010044486.1, on the reverse strand, counting down.
TTCCTGAATGAAATAATAGTGAAATAAAAGTCTCTAATTTCACTGAGGGGTGCCCAGGGAGCCTCTTCAGGGCCCCTGAGGGTCCCCAGACCCCACTTTGGGAGCGGTCGGTCCGGCCCACGTTTACAGGCTGCGGTAATGATGCTTGTTTGTCCAGCGGTCTGTAAATCACACCGACATTAGAGGTGTCACAGGATCCACTGGAGACACAGCAGACCATCACTAATACCCCCCACCCTGGAGACGCACCCCCCCTCACTCCACCCCCTGATCCATAACAGCAGCCAAACAGAACAAAAAACACCCGGCTGTACAGGACATAAAAGTAGTTTTAAACCAATACCGACCATCTTTAACACTGTAGATCATTTAGATGTGAAAGCAGCTCTAAAACGTATACCTCATTCACACCAACGGTGTTTCAGGGCCGGTTCGGAGCTGGAGCTTGAAAAGCACCAGGTTTTCCTGTTCACACCGCAGCGGAGCAGCCTCTTAGCTCCGGAATCCGGTTTGTTTCAAGCCCCAAAAAATTGTCCGGCCAGAGCAAAAGCACCGCATACGTCACGCTTACGTCGAGGCGGGGGCAGAGACAGGATCAACTCCTGAACAACAACAAGAAGCCCGCGTTTTATCCAGTTTGTACACAACGATGGAGAAACGTAACAAGCAGCAGTGGTCCACTGAAGAGACCAGCTACCTACTGGGAACCTGGTCCTCTGAAGAGGTACAGAGGAAGCTGGAGCACAATCGGCCATTGTTGTTGTTGTCGGTGTGAGCTGTGAGGGGTTTCCGCACGGTTTGGCTTTATGAAGCAGGCACGCAAACGGTTACGTCATGACGCAAACGACGACGCAATGACGCAGCACCAGTCGGACTCTGGGCGGTGTGAAAAGAGCCGGAGCTAAACCGAAGAACCGGTTCTGAACCTGAAAAGCTTTTAGCTTTTCAGTGTATAATTTGTATTAGATATTAATGCTTATAATATCTGATGATTTTTTGCCTTGAAGTTAATATTACAAAATAATCCTTTAGGGTTATAAAAGCGAGATTTAAACTCTGCTATTATTTGCCTCTACTAAACCCAACCTGATACTATTTTTGCTTTATTTCTATATCATAAAATAGAGGTACGGTTTAGTAACGTAGCACTTTTCTTTACAAGGTTAGAAAGTGCTTTACTGAAATAGAACCCAAATAGAGAATTACATTTAAAATACACAAACATGAGGGATCATACAAGGACTTGTTTGTAACCTTTATTTATTCAGATATGTCCCATTGAGATTATAGATCTCTTTTTCAAGGGAGACCTGCAGCAATTAAGTTCCACATGAAACATAAAACAACATAAAACAATAGAGGATATCATACAACATATTTACAAGCACATTTACATACTTATCAACATTTACAAATACCCATAGTTTCAAAGAGGATTTCACCTAGCCTTGCTTTAAAAACATTCAGAGGAATAAAATTGCTCAGTTTCCAAGCAAGTGGCGCTGCGCACATAAAAGCTGTCTTACCTAAGACAGTCCTTGCTCTTGGCACATCTAACAACACTACGTCAAGTGATCTCAGACAATAGCTGCTTGCAACTCTCTGTTTTATCAGTGAACAGATGTAATACGGGAGTTTACCCAACATGGCTTTATAAATAAACGTGTACCATTGACTGAGCCTCCGTACAGTAAGTGATGGCAAACATGCCTTGGTATACAGTGTGCAGTGATGTGTACGTGCTTTACAATTTGTGACAAATCTCAGTGCACTGTGATAGGTGGCATCTAACTTGTTCAGGTAATGGGCAGGTGCATTCATATACAACAAATCACCATAGTCCAGCACAGGTCAAAAGGTCACAGTGACTAGCCTTTTCCTGGCCTCAAATGAGAAACAGGACTTGTTTCTGAAAAAGAAACCTAGTCTAACCCTCAGCTTTTTAAGCAGGTTATTGACATGAAGTTTAAAAGTGAGACAGTCATCAAGGACTGATTGTTCCTTTCTTATTTAAAAAAAACCCAATAACCCTTAAAACGGCCATATTTAGCTAATGTTCAGTATTTGTATGTTGTGCCTCTACTTTGACATGTTTACATGCTCTAATGTTCAAAAAGGTCTTTGTTTTCCTCAGACTGCCTGTGCTGCAGCACCTCTTCACCCTCTGTCTGAAACCAGAGCCCAGTACAATGTGTTGAACTGATGTCATTATGTTACAGAAGTAAACAAAGGAGTCAAATGGAGATGTTTCAGGCCGGGGGGGAGTGTGTGGGAGAGAAACTCCCTCTGGAGAGAACACAGGGATTTTAGTCTTTGCAGACCGTTCACATGCACAGAAACCTATAGAACACACTAGGGAAAACCCCAAAAAGTACAACATCAGGGGTGTCCAAACTTTTTTCGCCAAGGGCCACATACAGAAAAATATACTAAGGGGCCCCCACTAGAGGTGAAGTATATTGCCTCATAAGTTCAGTTATAAGTTGGTAAAATCAATCAAATGTAGGTAAATGATGCTTGATACTTGAAAATGCCATAAGAAAAGAAACAGCCTATATCACAGTTCTCCATAAGGTTTCATTGACAGTATTGTATTGGCAGCTCATCCCTTAAAACAGGAGCTTCAGATTGCTGATAATAAGGGGAAACATGAAGGGTGTATTTCAAGGTTGTGGTTCATTTACTGAATTTATTTGAAAAGTGGGCTTATAAACACATGAATACTACTGTGTCATATATTTGTACATGTATATTATTTAAGAAGTACAATATAAGACAAGCACACATTTAATTTGTGGGCTGTATTACATTATACTTTTTGAATTAGCTGAGGACCGCATTTGGCCCCCGTGGCGGCGCCAGGGTATGGCTGGGGTAGGCTACAGCCATACCAAGAAATGGCCCCACCTTAGCCCCACCATGAAAAATGATGTTAAAGTAAGCAAAATAAATTAAATAATAAGCAAAATGTTGAGAACACGGCTTGCGAAAATATACGGGTCGTGTCCAGAACACACAAACTGATCCTGCTGTAACAACAAGTGCACGTTACTGACGCAATATGGTTGAGACCATTCTGGGTTATGCTAGAAGAGGGGTGCAAGGAATAGTCTAAGTAGTGGGGGAGTTGTATACACTAAAGGTGTGGAAATTCTCTAGCGTTATAATATCAGCACGGCTGCGGTCAATCAAAATGCCTCGGAATGTAATTTGAATAGACCTACAGCCAATCAGAGCAACGAAACGTTGGGTCTGCGTCATGCCTTACTGATTGAGGTCAATCGGAACCGCCATTCAGTATCCCCATTGGATCTTCAACGTGTACTATCATACGTCACGTTCACAGTGATCCCTTTTTATTTACTACAAGACAAATGTACCGTTTTATTTCATACAGTTCCATTCTGATTGAAACAGGAAATAATCTAAACCTCACGCGTGGCGTTTCACTGTCAAGGGGGGCGATATAGCGTGTATGTAATTACATTGCAAATACTGACTTGAGCCCCACTGGTTCTGTATGGGTTAGCCCTACCATAGATTACCCAACAAAAAATACTCTGGCGCCGCCACTGCCCCCGGGCCGTAGTTTGGAAACCCCTGATTTACATGCACAAAAACCTAACACAAAAAGCATTATAGGGCCCCTTTAACATCAACTGGTTTGGTCATCATCAGGTCAAGTGGACAACATCTTATTTATTTATTTTTTAGTTATTTTTAATCCATCTGTTTCTACACACAGAAACCCCTCCTCAGTCTTGGCTCTGATTCCAACTAGCAGCACCTCTATCCCAGCCCCTGCCCCCCCCCCCCCCCCCCCCCCCCCCCCCCCCCCTGTGGTCTTTATTCTCTGCAGCGTTCTCCATTCATTACAGCTGCTTTACTGTGAGACGAGCAGCTTTTATTGGCACTGCTGCCTGTAAAATCGGTCGAGAGACTAACCTTTGCACAGAGGGAGGGAGAGGGTTTGTTAGAGGAAAGATGGACGTTCACACAGTAAACAGGAAGCAGCCCACAAATACACACTGTCGTTATTTCCCACACTGCAGATAGACACATTTTCAGGCAATGTTTGTGTGTGTGTTCTGATATTTATTAGGAAGCGACGGCTCCTTTAACCTCGCCCATCGACTGCCCAGCGCTCCCATTAAGGCTGACTGGGGTGTCCACAGGGAGAGAGAATGTGAGTGTGTGTGTGTGTGTTTGTCTTCAAAGTGGAATCTTTAAAAGGCTATAGGTTGTTTCTTGGAGTGTTTGTGAGCTGAAACCTCCCTGTGAGCTATTTAAGGTTCATTTATCCAATCCGACGCTCTCCACTAAAATGAGTGTTGTTGTTCAAAGAAACAGTGTTTTATTTCTACATCATTTAAAGAGGTCCTTTATGATTGTTGTGGTTTACCCTCTCCTGTAGTGTGATAGGATGTGTGCACATGTCAATCCCAATGAGCCTCCATTGGACTCTTTTGTTTACTTCTGTAACATAGTGACATCACTACGCTACACTTCTATTGGCTAGCACTCCAACATATTGTACGTGATAGGCTAAGGGACATCTCTTAGCGGTTGACCAATCACAACAGAGCAGGCCAGCTAACCAATCAGAGCAGACTGGGCTCTGGTTTCAGACAGAGGGTGAAAAGAGGTGCTGCAGCACAGGCAGTATGAGAACAATAAAGAGCTTTTTGAACATTGAAGCATGGAGACATGTCAGAGTAGAGACATTCAGTATGAGCCTGAAAATGAGCACAAGTTGTTCTCTTTAAGAAACAGGTTTAGAACCATGAAAGAGAACATGACTGTCGATATGTAGAACACAAAATGTAGTGTTTTGCTTTTCAGTGAGGCAACCAAGGTAACGGATGATTACGATGCAACGTGATAGCCTGTAACAATATGCCCAATATGCTAATAGGCTAAAGCTAATGTTGTGATTTAGAGAAAATATAAGCTAGCTAGCAAACTAAACGGTTTATTAAATAGTATGATGCTCTGCCCCAAACCCCAACACATTTGCTAGTAATTGCACATTTTCTAATTTGTTAACTGGAACTATGAGATTTTTAAAGTTTCGGATTTTTCTGTTAATGCGCCTTTTGAATAATCAACTAATTGTTTCAGCTGTACTTTTGAGAAGTTTAATTTTGACTCATAAATTAAAGGAGGGGTAGGTAAGTTTGAGAAACCGGCTCGAGATACACTTTTTGTTATATTCCATGGAATGCTCTTAATATCCTGATAGCAATGCATATTCTAAGTGCTTTGAAAAAAAATCCATAAAAAATTCATCTGTGGAAGCCGTAATACTGTAAAAACTACGACCAATTATTTTAGCCGGGCCGGCTAAAATAACTGGTTGGCCGACCTGTCTGTCAGCCTTCAATCTCGTGCACACACACACACACACTCGTGCAGTCATTGCGCGCCGTTATTGGGCGTGTTTCCCGTGAGCTCCTCGGTCAGTCCTCCTGCAGCGGCTCAGTCCTCCTGCAGCGGAGCTGAGCTCTGCAGGAGGACGCGTTCACCATGGCAGAGTTTGCTTGAACATCGTCTACCGGTCGCAAAAGAAAAACTGTAATGGAGCAAATTATGAAGAAAAAGAAAGTGGAAACTAGGAGAAGTCAAACCAGAGTCAATATCGGAGTTGCTTTTCAACTATGGCGACTATTTACGGAGCACACCGAGCTGATATGTAACGTTACCGCAGCCTGCTTTAGCTGACGTAAGATTTGTAATACATTTTCACAAAACAAACATGCTAGCTTCAAAAATATAAGCACTGACAATAACTGTGTTATACATTTGTTTTACATTCATTATCATGATCTTGTGCGCGTTCATGTGTGTTGGAGGAGGTGCTCTGTAGGAAGTCTGAAGGAAGGGGCGGATTCTTTTCGGTTTGTGTACTTTGGAATTTTTGTGCAGCCGAGGCGGTTTCTCAAACTTACCTACTGCTCCTTTAACTCGTAAAATTATACATTTTAAAGAAACTAAAGCTGTTAGGTAAATGTAGTGCAGTAGAAAGTACAACATTTGAATCCGAGGTATGACATAGAAGTACATATCCTTTCTACTAAAGCACGGCTCTTGAGTGAGTGTACTAATCAGAGTGGAAGAAGTACTCACTACTTGATTAAAAGTAGAAGTACCAGAGTGTAGGAATACTCTATTAAAGTAAAAGTCCTGCATTCAAAAATGTTACTCAAGTAAAAGTACAACAGTATTGGCATCAAAATATACTTCAAGTAGGCCTACCAAAAGTAGTCATTGTGCAGATTGGTCCATCTCAGAATAATATATATGATATGTTTTATAATGATTGATCATGAAAGTGTTCTCAAAGCTGGTAAAGGTGCAGCTAGTTTGAAGGACTTTGTATACTGCAGGGTAGCTTGTGAAGTGTTATACTTAGTTACTTTACACCACTGGCAAGTTAGAATCCAGTACTGCACAAGATAAATGTGATAAACATGATAGCATTATAAATCAATTTGTCATAGTTAAGCCTGGATACAAAAAAACTCCACACTTCCATTCACAAAAATGGTTGAGTATTACAGGGTATATGCAGGAATCCTGAAGTCAAATGTAAGACCTTTTAAGACCCTTTCCATACATTGACCGGTTACCTTGGCGATACACTTTACCTCACATTTACTATTATACAGTATTGATTGTCCTTCCTCCTTATCTTCCAACCATTTGGACGCAGACTTGCATTTCCTCCATAACGATGTTGCTTAGCAACCGGCGTAAACGGACCTTCGCGCGCTATCAAGCAGTGAGCGTGCGATGTCCTGTTCAGATGACGTCAAACCCAACGGGATGCCATAAATAAACTACACAGAATCACACTACACACCTACGCAATGATTACATTCAGGCACACTGTAGAATACAACCTCTTTGGACCATTCATATACTTATTGGAAACAAGCTACAAAATGTAATACCTTGGAAAATGCCGTTTAATACTTTTTAATAGCCTTCATTTTCGCTAAATTGATTTATCAACTTTTAATACTTTGTAAGACCCCGCGGACACCCTGTATTAAGAGATTACATTTTTATTTATTCTTTCATCATAAATTAACCGATCAGAATTGCAACTTATTCAATATCAGACAATTGTATTTTGTCAAACTTCTTGTTTAGCTGCATGATAATAACAACATGGCAGTGAAACATTAAGAAGATTGGTATTGTTAATCATAAAAACAAAAATATTGAAAAGAATATCAGTTTTCTAACAACGTTGCTGTCACATGATAAATTAAATGTATTCTTTAATTAACTTCTTTGCAGCTTGTACCCTAGAAAAAGACACATCTGTTGGACATTAAAAGCTTATTTTTGGAATGTTTTTAAGTGTTTCTCCGTCACTTCCCGGGGCAGAAGGGGCAGGAGTTGTTCTTGCTGGACTGCAGCCACACCCGGATGCAGTCTCTGTGGATGGTGTGGCTGCAGCCCAGGGGGTGCCGGCTCTCTGGGTCCACGTGGTTCTGGCACACCAGGCAGGGCTTCAGAGGCCCGGCAGCCTGACCTCCGTCTGCCGCTCTCTGCGGGGGGGGTGTCGGCCTCTGGATGGGGCCCGGGGGTGCGGGCCGGCTGATGGGCCCCGGGGCCGACCTCTCGTTCTGCACCAGCTTGAAGCCCACCTGCTCGATGACCTCTTCCATGGACATGCCGGCCAGCGTGCCGCGGGAGCTCTTCACCTGTTGGAGCAGCGACGTCAGCTGAGCCCGGTTGCATTGTGGGTAGCGAGCCCCAAGCTTCTCGAGGACCTTGTCGAGTTTACCGGCGGGGGCGGAGGTGGCAGCGGCGCCGGGGGGAGGCGGGGATGGAACTGCAGGATGGACAGGCTGAACGGGAGGGGACGGAGAGAGACTGGGAGGGGGGGTCACCCTCATCTGAGCTCTGATGTGGGGCTGGAAGTGAGGCGGGGGGAGGTAGACAGGCTGGTGCATGGGTGGGAGGGAAGGCTGGAACTGGTGAGGGTGTGGGTGTGGGGGTGGGGGGTGGTTGTAGCGGTGGCGGAACTGGGGATGGGGAGGAAGTTGGAACGGTTGCTGGTAAAAGTGTGGGTGTCTCTGGGGAGGGAAGGGTCGAATCACTGGGATTGGAGGAGGAGGGGGCATGAACTGGGGGCGGACCAGGGACTGCATCACCTGGTTAAATCTCAGGTCAGCCTGCAGGAAGAAAGAAGAGTTAGCTATAAGTCAAGATTCAAGGCTTTACTGCCATGTGCACATTAGCTGCAGTGTAGATATGGCAATGACAAACTGAAGTCACAGGCTCCTCTAACAGAGCAACATACAAATACAATTGAAATAGTGAGTCAGTCAGTAAACATTTAAACTCTTACCATAGGGACCTGGGGCAGTGAAGGCACGTTGATCCTGGGGAGGGTCTCTAGCTCCCGGCCCTGCTGCAGCTGCTGCAGAACCTCCTGGAAGCGTCCCTGGAGCTCCGCCTGGTTCCTCCGCACCAGCCCTTCCTTCTTCTCCCACTTCTGCCTCTCCTGAGGGTACTGCTGCGGGAACTCCGCCCTGAGCATGTTCAGGTACTGGCCCACCTGGGACAGGTCACCACAGGGTCAACATTGGAACGCCGGGGTCTGGTCATAGTCTAGTTTCCAGCAATGTGAACCCGGAAATGTTGAGTAC
>CALSBZ010044486.1:525742-557368 GCA_943591055.1 Gobionotothen gibberifrons | reverse complement strand
ACACACACACACACACACACACACACACACACACACACACACACACAGAGAGCATATAGGCAGAGTGCTGTCAAGAGAGTGGGCAGTGCATTACTTTGCATTGTGGCTGTCACACCATCGACTAGCTGTCATATTCACGCTGCAGGTTTCTGTGGAAGACGAACATATTCACATCTGATTTTATAAAGAGACTCCGGAGAAATATTTAGTCTGTGTGTGTCAAGACTCGTGAGCAGTTAAATCGGCTCCTGACGACAGCTTCACATCCATATATATATAAATGTATTTTAATTATAACTGTGTTCATTATCCTTAGTTAAATCCAAGAAAATGTCACTTCTTCATTTGTTTGTTGTTGCATCTTTAACATGTTTTCAACACTGTTGAGTTTTAGTCTTTCACTTTGCGGCATAACCAGCTTAGCCGTTGCCATTTGAGGTAAGTGTTGTATTTAAGTCAATTGTCTTAAACTAAGGGTGGCGTCATGTCATGCAGAGTTGTAATATAATTGAAACTAGTGAAAATCAAATGTTTGAAACATATGCCATATTTTGAAGCATGACACATTTTTTGTTTTTATTAAGTTACCTTTGGTATTTGCAGTTCTGTAAACAGCATAGGCAGTTTTTAGAGAGAGAGTAAACAAAGTGATTTTTTTGGACTAGATTGAATTAATGTTGAATGTAATCTGATGACTATAAAATACTAAAATAAGAGTTTTTATTGACTAGAATTCGAAAGGAATTTGGACACAGGAATACAACTACAAAACATGAACAAATGAGATAGTTTAGCGATTGCATTACATTTAGCCGGCAGAGATCCTGAATAATCATCACCTGGAAAAGCCTTTATATCCAGACTGTCCAGTCCCCTCTGTGACCCCCTCTGTGATGTAACCTTGCAAGTTATAGTTTAGGACACACATGGTACATTTCTAACTAACAAGTTTGAATTAACCTCAATCATCACATTATGAAAAATGATGTCCAGTGCCACCATACAATGTGTTGCAGACATATCTACCAAAAATAGCATGCTAACTGGCTAGCCCGTTCTCTCTTGTAATACCACTTAACAATCCGATGTAGATTCGTTCAAGTGTTGGCGAGATGGTCGAAACAAAAAAACTCTCACACACAAACAAAACATCCCAAACAAAACAGCATTTTTTTTAAAGCACACTACCATCAATCATGATATTATTTAAAAAGATTCCCCTGACCCAGATTGTTGGGGGGCAACGGTGGCCAGTGCCCCTGTAACAATGAGCTTTGACCCCCTTGTGGGGAATATCTTATAATGATAATACAATTTTAAGTAGCGTTGTGCTGAAGTTAAGTGGAATGCATTTTATGACTATGACTTTTTGCAAAATTAAAAATGTTAAAATGTTGAACACTGTCTCTCAAGTGAGCAAATGGAAATGTGTGTTACTGTAATGTAATTGTGTTATCAAAAGAAAACTAGCCTTACCTTTTATAATGATTCTTCCATCAGTGGTGTCGATCCCAAAATTATTTCTCACATGTTTCTTGATTTGAGGTCATGACTATTCGTTTTCCACGCAAAATAGTTTTGTCCATTTCCCTTAGATAAACAGACTGGTTTTATTTACCAGGGCAAGCAATACATTGTGAGGTTGCATTTCACAAATGCCCTGTAAATCCTCCCCCTTTAAAATGATGTCCCTTACAGAACATACAGGGCCGTTGATACTGTGGTCCTCCTGTCCCTTCCAGGCTGAGAATAATGTAGGTAAAGCTGCATCCTTAACCCCCCACTATCACTTAAACCCAAGAGTAATGGTGCATCCACTTTTCCAGCCTCACCTCCACCTCTAGAATGTTCTCTCTGACTCCAGTCCAGAATAATGCATCTGCATCTGTTTTCCACGCTCACTCTAACCCCTCGCTCTCGCATGACTCCAGAATAATGGAGATGTATTTATTTGTACACCCTCCATCTTGACCCCGCGTCGCTATCAATCTGGCTTTAGAATAATGTAGGCACATCTGTTCCGCTCACCCTCCTAACCCCTCAATTTCCCCGCCACTTCAGGATAATGTAGGTGCATCTATTATCTCACCCTACTGCTGTCTCCCGACCCGTTTTTAGAATAATGTGGCTGCATTTACAACCACAACCAGCCCCCCCCCCCCCTCAATAAACTATCACTGCGGTGTCTGGAAATAAATAAAACGGCATAAAGTGCAGCTTTAATCTTCAAGATGGTGTGGAACAGTGGAAGTATTTATTATTTCAGGTCATAATTTACACCGAATCCTTTCCATATTCTTTCCACTTTCTCCTCTTTTCCTCAGGGACACAAACAAAGTAGAGGTGCATGAGGGAAGAGAATGAAATAAAAAGCACTGGGTAGCAGATAAGAGTGTTGTTGCAGTGTAACCCTCGCCTTTTATTTATCATATCTCCAAATGGCGGTGTAGCTGTTGTGCTGTGGTCAGGATACAGTGACCTTAGTTGATCAACTACCCCCCTAGCAGCCTGATAAGAGGGCTAATATAACAGCGAGCGAGGGGGGAAGGTTGTACTGTAATTATTTCTGCACTGTCAGAGGGGGAACAGACCGCTGCCCCCCAGCCGATTCAAATCTGAGGGGAAACTAAAAAGAGGAGGAGTGGGAAGGGCCGCAACAACAACAACGCCAGTGAGACAAATATCAGCCAGCCGCCGCGACACGCCTGAAATTGGACCCGTTTGTCATGCACAGGGCTGCCACACTACATCTAAGATGCCACATAAGACTTCATTCAAACTTTACTGTACTAGTTCAACAGAAACTGAAAATACTCACTCATTTTGCAACATGTAAGATATAAACTGAAGGAAATACAAACATACCAGAAATTACTACTACAATTCAAATGTAAACACAATTGAAAAGAAAGGACATAGTTTACAGACAGAAAATAGAAAAGGCAAGCAAATATAGAACAATGCAAATCAAATATTGACGACTATAAGAGTAGTTCTATTTAAGACAAAAGTTAAAAAAGAAAATCAGCAATTCCTATGTACTGCTGAATTGTTTTTGGCAACCAATTGGCAGGAAATACTGCATTTGTTGGGGACTATTTTAACTGGTGGATTAATCAACATGTGTGCTCCTGCTTGTGAGTATTTGTGGCAGGAGGATGGTGCATGTGGAATTGAGTCGAATAAAGTCTGTGCACGGTAGGTAAGGAACACTGTGCAACTCTATGGCTCATTGATGTGTTTTTAATAGTCCAATAATGGAGCTCTAAGGCACAGAGTTAGAATATACATCAGGCTTTGATCACCACTAGATTGATCTCATTAAACAGTGGTGCAGGTCCTAGAGAGCCCCAGCACCTATTTTCCATCTCTTCATTTGTTATTTGTCTTAAGGCCCTGACACACCAAGCAGTCACCAGAGAACTCACTGACGCTATCACTCTCGTCCATCGAAAACATGTTTCGTGCGGTACTGGAGCTATCAGCCATTGGAGTGTTGCTTGTGGAAGACATTCTCAAGCAACCGTTTCGCTTCTCATGCACTGATTTGCTAGCTGAACAGCCAATCAGAGTGATTTCTTTGTCCGACTGCCTGTGGCCGACGCACGGCCGATTCACCATGTTGAATCGGCCGTGCGTCGGCCATGAAAGTTCCTAAATGTGGTAAAATGTATTAAAAACGGGGTTATTTTCCTTTCTTCCTCACTCATGCAAATAGACCCAAGACCAATTTGGGAGCACTACGGTTCCCAAGTTTAAAATGCAGAAAATGAACACATTTGTGGATCAGACAGAAACTGTATTGATGTCTTGATTATCAGGGGCCTCATTTATAAAGCGATATACGCTCAAAAAATGGCGTACGCCAGTTTCTACGCAATGTTTGCGATTTATAAAATACTAACTTGACGGGAAAACGTGCGGTCCTCCACGCAAACTCTAACCCATGCGTACGCACTAAGCACAAACACGGGAGAGACGAGAAACTGTGACACCGTTGGCAGAAGGAAGAATGGAGAGAAATATGTGGAAATAATACCATAAATAAAATGTTACCTCTCATTTATCATATATGAAGAATTCATTTTCAAACATTGATTAAAGCCAATCTTAAAATGATTTAACAAACGCCTATTTGAGACTCCTCAGTGCACACAAAAACATAACTTGGAGAAATAAATAAATACGGATATGTTATTTAAAACCACCTCGAATATGTTGTGTTAATGTTATGAAATGTTTTCTCATAAATGATGCGGTAAGCAAAGCAGGAGGACAGAATTACGTCTAAACTGACGCCGTTTTGCATTTCTATAGGTTGTAGATACGAGCATGGTTTTATATACTATCACGTTTAATCGGGTTTTATGCCGTTTGCCAAGACTTGATAAGTCGCTCGTAAAGCACAGGAGTTGTATTTACTTTAACTGGTGGATATAGAGTTGCTGCGGAGGGATGGGGGTTGAGATGCACAGGCTGCAGTGGAGACGCTGCACACAGCTGATCGACAGCTGGGACACAAACCACCAAATACAAAAACATAATTCAGATCCAGTCGTCATGACTCCACTCCGGAGGGATTCCCCGATCATTTCTTAGAGTTTCTCATCAAGGGGGTGTCTCCTGTCCCCGGTACAAACACACTGCCTGAGGAAGGCTATGTGTATTTTTTTTGTCATTAACCTTTTTCGGACCACTTATTTATTTATTTTGGTGACGATCCGACCTCCATGCTGCTACTCTGGTTCAAACTGCATCCACCAAACAATATGATTTATCTCGACCTCCCCAAAATAACCAAAATCTGACACGGTGTGAGATGTTTTTTTTAGCTGTTCTGTCGTCATTTCCTGCGATCTTCTTCATGCAGTCAGTCAAAATGAATGAATGAATGGGCGTTTCTTTGACTATTTATAGGCAAATATGGGCGTTACGTGAAGCCCGCAAAAGCTGCACCGCATTTCGAGTCGATTGTGATTTATAAAGGGAAACCGGCGTAGGAAGTGCCATACGCACTTTCCTCGCCGGTACGCAATGTTTGGTGAATCGGAACATGTCGGAACATTTCTGTACCTATTTTCTGGATTTCTACTACGTAAGCAACCTTCCCACGTGAATCCTACGTACGGCGTTATACATGAGGCCCCAGAACAGTAAGAAAAAAGCCTTCCTCCCCACAGTGTTAAAGCAACCTCTCACTGCAGATTTGGGTGGTGCCAACATTACTAATGCTAAGTCTGTTCTGGGTTCCCTGTGTAAACGGTCACAGGCTGCAGTTGTTCCGGAATTATCAACCCGTTGGCAGTTGAGCTCTCCCCTGATGGATGGACCTCCAGGGCTACGGAGAGCTACTTAACGGTGACGGCCCACTGCATCACTCCCAATGGGGAAATGAAAAGTCACCGTTTATGAAGAATGTACGAGAAAACATCTGGCAGAGAAACTACAAGAGGAAGTATCAGAGTGGAGATTGGTGAAGCCAGAGACAAGTATTGCAGTCACAACTGGCAAAAAGCAATGTCAACACCCTCTGAAGCTGGATCTTTTATTTTAGCATCGCAGAAAGACCTTTCAGGCGGGGGTCCAGACTTCTCGCAAGAATCCGAAAAGTTCAATTTTCCACCTCAGAACATGTGCATATATTTTAGAGAACAATCAATCAATCAATCAATCAGTCAATCAGTCAATAAATAAATAAATTAAAAAAAGTAAAAATAGTTTATTAATCCCAGGGGGAAATTAGGTGTTGTGACAGTTTCACCATATTCCAATTAAATAAACAAATATTTATATAAACTGAAGGTACAGGAAGGAGGCAGGACGTCCTCCACAGCGCAGAGACCATCTGAAGACTCATGGTGAAGACATGATGAAGACTCAGACTCATGGACGAGACATGAAGAAGCTCTTGATATAATCCTAGTTGTCGGCCAAAACAGTCCGGAAGCCATCGATGGAAACGCTGTTGTCCGAAATATCCTTGTTCAGCCATGTTTCAGTAAAGCAAATACAACTACACTCCAGATTTTCCATCTGAATGTAATACATACCCTCATTTATGAGGCTACTGGAACTCCAGCTGCTGTACTCGGTATAGAGAACCGCAGTGACGCGTCCTAAAACCCGGAAGTAAACTCCTTGCAATGCAATTTCTCCATAGGATTTTGGAAAATAGCTCGAAATAAGGTCTGTGGTTGAAACACATTTAAGAGACGGATCACGTTTTGTTCAGCCGGATAATATCCACATGTCTACCCTACTTTTATAATTTTTGAATCATAAATCTAGTCGCAAGAAGCAAAATGCTAACGTTATGCTAAACGAACTACAGCAGGGTCGCTGCTTCAACGTCACGCCAACTTAAGATCCATATTCAAACATACAGATTGTAAATGGTACAAGTTGAAGCGTTTGTTTGAACAGTTTGCAGGAGGCAGGGACTTGCTTTCAAGCAGAACAGGGCAAACAAACGCGGGAGTGTTTTAAGTGTTCGGTGTAATGACGTAAAACGGCCGGGACAACTTTTGTAGTCCTATTCAGCCACATGGTAACAACCATCGTTTTTCAGACACGTCAACTCTTCAAAAATCACCAGCGGGGTCACTGCTGATGGATTTAATGTCGTAGAACAAAACGTGATCTGTCTCTTCAATTTGTGTCAAACACAGACCTTATTTGGAGCTATTTTCCAAAATCCTATGGAGAAATTGCATTGCTTTTTATCGAAGGAACCGGAAGTGGTAAAATTGCTAACTTACTTCCGGGTTTTAGGACGCGTCACTGCGGTTCTCTATTGACAGGGAACAAAATTGTTATTTATTTTCTGACCATGGTGAGATTGAGGTTCTTAAACATTTCTTTGAACGAAATTCAGATCTGTGATTAAGGGCTGTCTCCACGCGGCTCTCAACATAACGGCAGCTGAGCAGG
Organism: Gobionotothen gibberifrons; assembly: GCA_943591055.1. NCBI lineage: Eukaryota > Metazoa > Chordata > Actinopteri > Perciformes > Nototheniidae > Gobionotothen > Gobionotothen gibberifrons. Next base: position 550,438 of record CALSBZ010044486.1, on the reverse strand, counting down.
TAACAGTTCATTTTGAGTATGATTATAACCCCTACTATCTTCCAATTACACATTATTCAGTCTTTTTTACTTTATCATATGTTTGGCTATATAGTTAAGTTTTCCTCATCATTTTCCTTCTATTAATCTAAACTATCAATCCTGCCATAAAAAATAGTGTTTTTTCCATGTAGTAAATGTGTAAATCAGCTAAAGCATTGTTCTCTGTATTGTTCCGACGCTGTGCTTCTGTCCTGTTTCTTCTCCACGGCTCAAATGTCATATTTGATTGTATGCCTTAAAATCGTACAGTCTAACTTCTCTATAAACACGTGTTATTAGAGTTGGCTGCAGGCTGACTTTGGTAATTCTTAAAGCCGATAGGAAGTCGTTAGAATTCAACCAAAGTTAGTTTGACCTTGAAGACAACAAACAAGAAACCCAAAGCTGCTTTGTAGCTGCTGCAGCATATACTTGTTAAGAACCCCCCCTAAAAAAGTGTCAATTGTAGCTTTTATTGTGAATCCAGGAGGATGTATGGGCCAGTGTCGCCCGGTGATAGATGACACGATACCCAGCTTTCCTGATTTCGCAAATTTCTATGAAATGTGTCCTGAGTTCAGGAGGCGAGGAGATAAGAGGCTGGAAGAGGCTCGCCGGCCAATAGGATTCATCCATTTCTGCCTCTTATCTGCTGATAGAGGAGGAACCTCTCTGTTCTTTTTCTTTTCCTTCCCTCCTCTTTTTTCAACTCCCTTCCTTAGCTTATTCAATGCCATCCTTTACCTCTTGTCTCCTTCTCACTTCTTTCCTCCTTCACTCTTCTTTCATCTTCCTCCTTTTTTGTCTCCCTTCTTCATCTTCTCTCTTTTGTCACAGATCTTTTGTTTTTCTCCTACTATTCTTTCTTTTATTTTCCTTAGTCCAACTTGTCTTACTTCTAGTTTTTTTCTTTCTTTATTCTCCTCCACCTCTTATTATATTCCTCTACTTTTCTTTTGTCTCCTTCTCTTTTCACCTTCCCTTCTTTATCCTAATCATGTTGTTTCCTATAACCTTTTTGTTTTTCTTACTCTTCTTTTTTAAAACAGTGTAAGGCAATGACATAACAATGAAGGGTTATAATGTTAATAGGGAAGAAACGCATGTGGCCAGGGCCGTCCCTCCCTACAGGCCGATCACGCAGACTGCGCGGGGCCTCACCTCGCGGAGGAGGCCTCACCTCGCGGAGGGGGCCTCACCTCGCGGAGGGGGCCTCACCTCGCGGAGGGGGCCTCACCTCGCGGAGGGGGCCTCAACTGAGCCGCAAATGCGGCGCACCTATGCGCTTATGCGCCGCAATTAGTGTGGTTTTGCCGCTGCAGCTTAAGAAAAATGACTTCGCTTTCTGTTCAAACACTCTTACAGTGCAGTATTTTGGTTAACAGTTAGCTTAAAATACAAATGTTAGCTTGAATTAAACCGGGACTTATTAAGATGTTACCCAGATGTTTAAGGATTTGTTTTAGGCCTACATGTGTATTAGTTAACAGCAGGGTATGAGTAGAAAGGACAGAGTACATTTCACACATAGATTAGACGTAATAGAATAGTGTAGGCCTATTTAATTTAAATGTATTTCCCCCGTTGACTTGCAGCATGATAATTCATGTTGAATAAATGCTCACATGCTCAGCCACAGCGATGGCAGAAAGTGTTTCCTCAGTGTGCTGGCACAGCTCAGCCCTGATTCACTGAAAAACAGGTTGGAAGTGTTTGTCTCTAAAAACCTCTGAGGCGCTCCGCAGCTTCCGGTAAAACTGCCAGCGCTGCCGTTCGTCCGGAAGAGACACTTGATCTTCTTTAAGACACTTCAACCCTTTTTTCCTGTCTTTTTGTTTTTTTAAGATCTCTTAAAACAACATTGATTGTTTCCCAGAATGACTTTCTGTCGCCGTGGTAATGATTATGCAGATGTGGCACAACCTTTCCGCTTGACGGGCGGTTCCCACGGGGCGGGCGGTGACACGGTGGATGCTGCCACGCAGACAGGCGCCCGACAAGCCCCCTCTCCTCTGTCCCCCCCCCCCCCCCCCCCACCCCAGCCTTCTCCTTGTGCTTAGTCTGGCCTTTTTCCTGGAGGGTGGAGGAGGTGATGGAGGAGCAGGTCTGCTTAAATCAACAATTTAGCTGTTATCTTAAAATGAAAGATTCTACGATAACACATTACCTGGCTGCTCTGCTGCATCAGAGGTTCATTCAGAAAATCACCAGTTATCATGTTATTTCTTAAGTAGGCCTATTAATTACTTTTAGCTTCACATCATAATGTTACTACTGTATTACTATTATCTATAATAAGTTATAATAGAATATTTAATTTAAGAAGAGAAGAGAAGAGAATATAAAAAAGGTTTCAGTTTTAATCCAAACAAAATTAACAAAACCTTAGATTATTATATAACTCTTTTTTTCAAACATTAATTCAGAAAATATATAATATCTCACATTTTAATCTGACACTACTGAAATAGCAAAAATATCAGCATTTGATTTACAACAACTGATTTATATTCAATTATTCAATTATATATTTAAATGTATTATATATATGACATTTCTATTATTGAATGGTTTTGAAATGATTCAACCTGATTAACCTAAATGATTAGATTTTCAATTCATAAACATATCTCCCATAGAATACTGTTGATAAATGTTAAATGATCTTTCCTCTCTGAATGATTAAATATGATACTTTTGCACCTTTAGTAGGGACAATGTATGTCTTGTATCAAGTAAAAATTGGAAGAATTTGCACAAAAAAGGAACATGTTCTACTTCCAATTAAAACCCAAAATAATGAATGATTTATGGTTCTCTAGAACTTTTGAAGTGACTACAACCATGTGTATGTGACACGTGATCCCACACCTGCAATCATAAAAACAGATAATAAAAGTATTTTGACACGTGAAGTAAACGTCTTTGTACCGTGCGACAGTAAACCCTTTTCATGCTCTCCCCTCCTCTCAAAAAAACGATTATAGGTCTGAGTTACTCCAGTCTATCTATTTTGAGTTTGTTTAATGAAAAAAATATATGTTTTGAACTGAACATATTTACATCTAATAGAACCAACATATAACTATGTGATTTTAAATGAACATGATTTGTTTACGTTGATGCAAGGGGGGAAACATAATTGGATTTAATTATACCAGCTAAAAAGCATGGCTTTTAAATGTTATGCATGCCCACTGCACCTCGCGGGAGCACGCACAGCATAAAGCAACAACTCACGGAGGAATATTCGGTTAACGCGGCCACTGGTTTACAGTACTGTTTCACATGGGTGTTGTTCAGAGATGTATCCATAGATTTAGTTCCTAATTTTGCTCTCAAAGTGCACCAGATTGATGCATTTAACTTCAACATTTAAAAAAATCTTAAACATAATTCACATTCAGCATTTACATACTAATTTAGTCTAGCAATTCAAATAATAGGTTCTAGCCCAAATTATATTGCACTTGGAGTTGGCATGCTACTGCAGATGAACCTAACCATGTCTGTTGTTCACAGGTGTCCTGGGAACAAACACATTGACATTGCTGGCAGCAGGGCAACCTCTTCTTACTGGTGGTAAGTAATCAGCATATTTTTTTATTTTTTTATCAAGTTTGAAGTTTTAGCACATTGTAATCTTAAGAACTGCTTGACTTTGCTTGATGTACATCAGTAAATTGCACCATTTCTAGTTTAAATTATTGTGGTGACCATGAAAAAGGAGTCATCAGTAAAATAAAATGGTTTATTAAACAACAAAACTAAAATAGACACGACACCAAAACGCTCTAGAATACACAGACTAGGAAGGGCAGTAAATAGACACGCCCCCCCCCGGCAGTTCCACCAATTAGGACCACCTTGCCAGTTAGCTACATTATTATGCAGATGTCTTAGTGTTCAAAGGTGTTAAAAAATGTAGGACCCTTAAAATCTGATCAGATCATTTTCTGTTTGTGTTCCACAGAGCAGTGACATTGCTGAGGCCAAGAAGGAAATTGCAGAGACAGTGATGGTAATCTATGTCATCCGAAAAGAGGGAGTGGATATCATAGAAAAGCCTGAGGACATCGGAATTGCCATAGAATGCACTTAACCTGACCTACCCATCAAACCTTAAGTTCACCTTAGAAGTCTTCCAAAAGTTGTTGATGAACCTGGATGGAAACAAGCTTTCAACCAAAGTGCAAGCGCTCAAAATCAAAATGGCTCAATGAGCCCAATGTAATAGCTGACGTTGTACAGTTTCTCTGTTAGGAATGTTTTTGAGGGTCAGTTATGTTAAGTGTTTTCAGACATTTGCTATTTTAAATGGGAACATTTGATGTCATAGTTGTTGTTCTCTATGTACAAGTCTTTACAAGTACAAGGCTCTGCAGCAGGTGTACTCGACATTGAGAAACGGCCACTCACTCTATCTCTTACAGCCCCTACACACGGCGGCGTGCGTTGACGCTTCAACGCTTCTGCCCATTCACTTTGAATGGGGTGACGTCACGATTCGCCGAACTGCATTCTGGGAGCAAAGCGTAGCTTCTCTCGCGTTGCTCGCTTCAAAAGTAGAGCAATGTTCTACTTTTGACGCCTCGATGGAGGCGTCAGCCAATCGAATCATATGCCAGTACAAGCTCTAGCCAATCAAACCGCGTGCTTGTGTGTCAGGGGCGGGAGATTCATGTGATTGGTTGTTGGTCGAGTTTCAGCCCCCCCCTCCGGCAAGCGACAACGCACGCCGCCGTGTGTAGGGGCCGTTACTCACTCACACACTCACTCACTTTGTGCAGGTGGAGTAAGAAAGAGCTCATACAGTCTAAGGATGTCTTTTTTTATTTTAGTATTTACTGTGATGAGCCTGACAATTGGCTTGTAGGGTAATTTGCTTGTATACATTCCTAACAAGGTTCTCTGTTAGGAATGTTTTTGAGTTTTGAGTTATGTCTAATGTTTTCAGACATTTGCTATTTTAAGGAACATTTCTGATACCCTTTGAAGTACATTTTTGATACCATTTGAAGTACATTTTTGATACCATTTGTGAGGTTCTGTTTTGTGTATAATGTGTTTTAATCAGTCAATGTTAGAGAGACAATGTTAACTTCTCATTTTGTTCTAATAAAGGTTTTTATTAGCACAATTGTGTTTCTGTGACTTAATGGTTCTGTTAGACTAAATTGAGTGTTATCAGCATATTATAATTATGTGACAAAATTCCATGCAATTGGATTAAATAGAACCAACATGGTAAACACATGTTAGTTAAGCTAAAGTAAAATATGTCAACCTGAAGTATTAATTTTACATTGGATGAATGAGATAAACATGTGTTGGGTTAACTAAAGTAAAATATGTCAACCTGAAGTATTCATTTTACATTGGATGAATGAGATAAACATGTGTTGGGTTAACAACAGTGAATCATGTATTATGTACATATTTCATTTAAATTAGAGTAAGATAATGTAATTGCGTGGAATTTGTCACGTAATTAAATCATGTTGGTTTAACAAATAATTTTTTTGAGTGAATGACAGCCCTGCACTGATTTATTCTCCCGGATGATTGGCCGTCTGCTGTCTCATTGACAGCAAACCTTCTTCATCATATCTCCACTTTTCCTCTCCTTCTCCTCTTCTCCTCCAAATCATTTTTCCTTTCATATTAAGTTTTTTTTTCTCTCCCTCTGCTCTGCCACTGGATTTCATTTGACAGGAAATATTCCAGGCGATGTGGCGTGGTTGTAGATCTCGGGCCGTGGCAGACGGTATTGATCGGGCTGATTTGCATACATAAATCTATTGGCTATCTGACACTTGCCAATATTCTGGGCAGCAGGGAGTGGCGGTGCTGAGTCGGCCAGGTCACATTATCATTGGTGATGGAGCTTTGATGAAGTGTGACAGCGCTGCACAGCTGCTGACTGACTGGCTGAGAGACTGCACTGTAAAAAGTCACGGGCCAGGTTTAACAGCAGCAACATGTGGCTTTGTGAGGATACATTAGCCTGGATATCTTTATATTTATTAATAAGAGATAATGTCAATGAACGTATGTTTTGTTTAGTACTGTCAATCAATTGAAAGATATCATTGCGTTAACCGCAATAATAATCCTGGATTTTTCATGATTTATCACAAGTTTAAAATACTAGTGTTTTCATGTATTTTTCTTTACTGTATTAGACCATGATTCCTGAATTATCTGCATTTTGTCAGACAATTTTCCGACACTTAGCATCGTAAAGCCTCTGTCACGGACAGCTGCTGTGATTGCCCTGTGCATGTATAATGTGGGTTACACGGCTAGCTCTATCTATTCCAACATTGGTGACTCTGTCCGCCATCTCCCACTCCTGTACAACTTCAAGAAACTGGCACATGCTTCAGCAAAATGCCCTTTGTGCATTTCCCCCACACCTAAAGCGAACGAGTGCAGGTGTTCCGTTACAGCGAGGTAGTGATGCTTCTTACTGATGGCCAGTGTTCTCCAGTCAGTGGAATACTCATGTGCTGATTCCGCTGCTTTGTTTGCCTTTTCACTGACATGCGATTCATGCATGGATGTATAAAGAGAACTGGATACAGCGTTGGAGGTGGGACGTCGTTCATTCCTGTGAAAGTTGCTCAGTGACGCATGAAGCCAAAATGGCCTGAATCAAGAGCAAAAGTACCCGTATCCGGGTCCAGAGAGAGTGCGCACTTGCATTTTGCTTAAAGCCCTGCATCCAATCCATAGCGTCATGGCCTATGTAGGCTCAGTCAAATTAATAGAAAGAGGAAATAACTGGATTTGGCTTTTAGCACATTTTACAACTTTAAGATCCTAATGATAATAAGGGCTATTAGAGTGTTCGTACTGGGTAGGTTGACAGACCTCTCTTCCAATGTAAGTCAAATGGACAAAGTATTTCTGGGCCCAATGACGTCACAGACGATCACAGAGGTTGTAGTAACACCGTTTGGCCAGTACGAACATTTGCTTCAACGTCTGCCACATTTCATCGGGGATTGGATTCATGGTAAACATGAGCGCTGGTGCGACGGGAGCAACTTTTGATCCAACTTGGAAATGTGATTCATTTTCATTAATGTATATGTACAGGTTGAGGTTTCAAGATTTATCAGAAGCATTAAGTTGATTTTTGTCATACATTTTGAATGACAATATGCATTTGTGTACCCTTTTACCTTTAATCCCCCCCCCCCAAGGTGAGTTAATCTTACTACTTGTACTTGACTGAAGAGATAGGGCAACAACAAGTAATCAAGCAGAGGTCTTCTTTTGACTTTATTAAAGTGTCAATGTGTGATAAATGACCACAAGAATTACACCTTTAGCACTAGGTAAATCCGCTGTAAATTAACTTTGATCAGTTATAAACCAAAAACATACTACAAACTGACAGCAGGAAAAGAATATACAAATAATTTTCAAAAACCGTCCGCATGGATTTGGCAAACTAAACATTGCCACAGTATCTTATTATCTTCACGTTTGGCGTTTGCCTATATTTCACTTTACTAATCCTACAGCACTAACTTGGGGCCGTCTGTGTACGCTTTGATACTTTGTTTATTGGGCTAAACCCAAAGTGGCAGAATAAAGTGAAACATTATGGCTGTTACAGCTGGTGAAGAAATACCCCTTACATGGTCCTGACCCCATGGTTGATAGCCACTAAATCAGACTGATCATTACTAAACGTGATACGTGCACGTGCATTATATGCAGTTCACACACAAAATCGAGGATTATGTTTGGAGAGTGGATTGCACTTTGTGTGTGCTTTTCCGCCTTTTTCTCCTCTTAAGTGAGTGTGTTGCTTCATCTTTTTGTGTGGGTGTGTGTATCTGTGTGTGCAGTGTGCGCAAAGCAGTGCAACCTCTGGTTTCTTTGTTTCTGTCGGAGGAAAAGGTCAAAGCAGCAGAGAGAATTAATTGAAAAGTGAGAGAGCACAGCTGGCTCTGTCAGACCAACCAGGCCTCTCTGTGTGTGTGTGTGTGTGTGTGTGTGTGTGTGTGTGTGTGTGTGTGTGTGTGTGTGTGTATGCTTCTATGTATGTGTTCATTTAGTTTAGTTAGCCTCTTTCATAATAGTAAGTGTTTTGTCAGTATATTTCAACCCAGTCTCACGGCATTTCGTATTATAGTCACGACATTTAATCTATTGATTCGTGTTCACCAACACGATTATCCCCTTTTTTTTTTTCGTGTCACACAGAACGACTTTAAAAGCAATGTATTTCTACTGGTAATGTGTTTCGTGCCTGCAACACGTCTTTTTCTCCGGTCGGGTCGTGGAAGACCGGAAGCTGTGTGGTTCATAAAAACATGTTCTTACTCAATATCAAGCCACAATTATTGCTTTTATTTAAAATCGTGTAATTTCGGACTTCTGTTGCCGTCTGTGAGGAAAATAAATGGGGCTCAGAGCCTCAGGATACTGAAATCTGTATTTTTTAAATCTTTTTTTCCTTCTAATTTGTTATTCTTTTCAAAATAACACACTGTTATTTACTCACCAATAACACACAATTATCCTTGTTTTTATTTATTGGTTTATTTCCATAATCTCGGGGTTTTTTGCCGTCCGTCAGGAAATGAATTTCAAAATAAAGATTTTCGGAAACAGACGAGGGATTACCCAAGATCCTCAGCTATGGTTTAAGATCGCTGATTGGATGTTTTAGCCGCAATGCATGTTGGGATTTGGTGTTTATATGATATGAATTCGGAAAAACATAAAAAAATTATCAAATAATACTTAATTCCGAGTGTTCTTGCATTTCTCTTTGAAAGTCATCACATAACGGCATTGTAATACACGGTTCGGCTGCATTACATATTACATATCTGCCGTAGTTCTTTATTTATAGAGCCCTGATGAGAAGACCTTTGGAAAAACTGGAAGCAATGCCGCCGAAACTGAATACTTGACGTGGATAATAAATATATCAACAATTAAACAACATCTTCAATTTCTCTTCACACAATACGTCTCCTTGCAGTATCAACACTAATTCGGCTGACTTTTACATTTGATCTAATTCGTAGATAGGTTATATTTACACCATAACGGTGCACAGCTGATATAAAAGGACTTGTAGTTTTTAAAGATATTACTGATTTTCTTTGAATATAAGAATGTAAATACTGAGTCTGAAATAATATAGCAATATGCTGTAAAATTATGTGAAAACATGAATAAAACTACACTCAGATGTTGTACATACATAAGTGTCTTACACTAATAATACATACAGTTATACAGTTATTATGGCTGTGTGTACCTTGTGTGCACCGCCTAGTGGTTAAAGCACGTTATTGAATTATTGTTTTTATGTATTATATTTGATGAAAAAAACATTAAGAGTACATACTTTCATAGGGGGAAAGTAGAAGGTCAATGATAGAAATATAGAATATAAAAAATCAAGAAGATACTATAAGTGATCTCTACAATAAAACAGTTTAGTGCAGGATGTACAAAGATATTAATAGGAGGAGGTGCAAAACAGAAAAACGAATTAACCTTTATTTAAACATTACATAATACTTTAGATTAAGGTCTTCTTTTAAATAAGAAAACAACTTTGGGGATATCTATCTACAGATAAATATTAAGTACTTAACGTCTAATATATTGCTTTCCTGCAATGTTAACTATGTTGAAGCACTTATTTTAACTGATATTATACATATGAATTATACTCTTATGTATGTAGATAGTATACGAAATGTGCAGAATATGACAGTTTAATGGTGGAGGTATACACACATAACCTGTTGAGTAACCTGTGACACAAGATTTTCATTCATTGCATAACTACACCGTAGTAGAACATCTTGAAATCTTGAAAGGGATGTGCAAAATAGCCATAATATACAGTCTTTAATTAACCATTAGTAGAGAATAACGAGTAATGAATATACTTTATTACTCATTTCCATTCATGTCAATTGCAGATAAATGTTTAGTCTTCTCAAGCACCAACTATCAAATATCTCTCCTGATTGTTGGCACTTGACAATCACCTTCCCTGAATTTTACTCAGGTGTAACTAAAGTCTGATTTAAGGGTTGTTTATATTTCACATCATTAATCAGAATCTGCAAAGTAACTCAAATAAATGTAGTGGAGTAAAAATACCAGGTTAATCTCTGAATTGTCGTGGAGTAGAATTACAAAGTAACAATGAGCTGTCATGTGGGTATATATTAATGCTGCGTATTATGGACACAAGCGATTTTCACCCATTTATGAATTATATGTTTTACATTTGATAACACCAATGTGTTTAATACTGGCAACTTCTAATTGTGGGGAAAAAGAAAACGTTCAGTAGATATGTCCCATAGAACATGTTGCGAAACACAATAGCCAGCATGTGTAGTTCTGGGGGGGGGGGGCGTTCGATTCCAGTTTTGGATAGTCTGGCGTGGTTTCGTTGCATTTCAAACAGCTGTTTAACGCTCGGCGTAACCTTGGCGCACTGCCACTCCAACATCCAATCACAGAGGTTGAAGATTAATCACGGGGACTGTAGTCCTAAACGATAGCTGGGGATTATGGGTAGTGTAGTGTGTTCAGCATCCTAAACTCGAAAATGCTCGAAATGTCCCTTACAGGCCTACGTCTGTTTCCGGAAATCTTTATTTTGAAATTCATTTCCTGACGGACGGCAAAAAAACCAGAGATTATGGAAATAAACCAATAAATAAAAACAAGGATAATTGTGTGTTATTGGTGATTATTACATGGCTTAGTTGAATACTCGATTCTGATTGGTCAATTCACAACACGTGACACGTTGTTAATCCAGAACAGACAGACCGCTGTCAAGGACTTATTGACCGTTGTTAAGGACGCTTACATCTGTACAAACAAGTCTGTTCGATTTAACTGTATACAGTTTGGGCGAAAAGCAAACTGCATGCAGTTTGCTTTTCTAACTGACAAGACAAGAGCGACAAGAAAACAGCGGAGAAGTAACGGGCAGAAACCCTCCTTTTTACGCAGCGGTCCAGACATAGACATCAAACGGCGACACATATTCAGTTGCCAGTTACTTTGGCATTAGGGCAGGGATATCTAGATACTTTCCAAGGTTTGACATAATGAATTGTGCTATTTTTAAAGCAAGCAGCGATGTTTTCAAATCTGTAATCAAAAAGCTCCTCAAACGCTATCGAAGCAGTTCCTGCCGTTGGTACGTTAGTTCAAACGGTAACAACGGACTATTTTTCTTAGCGGATGCATGTCAATTTAAATCAATACATACAACTATTTTTTAAATCAATAAAATAATTTTCTAAATCCACAAAAGCATTTCAATTAATATTGGGAGTCATGTTGTTACTTTGTTGAGAATGTGGCCATGTAATAAGCGGGATAATGTGCAGCGACTTGGTCATTATGGGGAAAAGAACACCTTCATGCCGATCTAGATCCCTCCGCTTCGCGTCGGGCTCCTGATCAGCCTGTCGGTGTTCTTTTCCCCATAATGACCGCGTCGCTGCACATTATCCCTTACGTAAATAACAGTGTGTTATTTTGAAAAGAATAACAAATTAGAAAAAAAAAAAGATTTAAAAAATACAGATTTCAGTATCCTGAGGCTCTGAGCCCCATTTATTTTCCTCACAGACGGCAACAGAAATCCGAAATTATACGATTTTAAATAAAAGCAATAATTGTGGCTTGATATTGAGTAAGAACATGTTTTTATGAACCACACAGCTTCCGGTCTTCCACGACCCGACCGGAGAAAAAGACGTGTTGCAGGCACGAAACACATTACCAGTAGAAATACATTGCTTTTAAAGTCATCCTGTGTGACACGAAAAAAGGGGATAATCGTGTTGGTGACCACGAATCAATAGATTAAATGTCGTGACTATAACACGAAATGCCGTGAGACTGGGTTGTATATTTAAAATGACTAGGTTAGCTACCATAGCTAGCTAGCTTACAGTTGATCAGCAATAACATTGGAGGAATCATGTGATCAAATTGTTACAATAAGCCAATAACACTTACATTTTAGGTACGTTTCCAATGACAGTGAGAGTTGGCTAAGTTTAGAGTCCCCGAATGTCAGCAAGCGTAAGTGTTTTGGGTCGATGTCGCGCAAGTAAGCTGTCAGTGTTTGCAATGGCCCATACGGCAAGACTAGTGCTCCTACAGTTGGTACTCCTAGCTAGCATACATTGATGCTAATACTTTTGGACTTTTTCTTTTGAGTGAGTATTTTTACACTGTATTGCCACTTTTACTGAAGTGAAAACTATAACTCATCTATGCTTATGGCAGTCCTGGGACATCATTTGAGTTAGGATACCTAGTATTTAAAGAGCATTTAAAAAAAAAATACACAGAAAAAGGACACCCTTCAAGACAAACGGATGACTGTTGTGCATAGTGTAGAGTTACTTATTTTATTGAAGGTATCTTGAAGTTAAGAAATATCAATAATTGTTCCAATATTGGTTTGTACGGTTCACATACTTTTCTTTTTACAGTATTTTCTTTGTACTTGTGTGTATACTCTGTATGTGTGTGTGTGTTGATGTGCATGCGCTCTTGATTGAATGTATACATGTGTGTGTGCTCCCTCATTACCTGGCAGTGTTCCCGGTGTTGTGTCGTCGTGGGAACGCACCGTGACAACCTGCTGCTTGCGTATGCAGGAGAACAGCACTGATGGCGGAGCAGAGTTAATAGCTCTTCTGTGGCAAAGCTCTGATCTGTCAACACCCCCCTCACGCCCCCTAAACCCTCTCCACACCCCCACCCCGTGATACAAACACAGAGTGGCACAATTTAATGAAGTTCTGTTCTTTAAAGCAAGTGGCGGTTTGCAGCGATGGAGGGAGGTATGAGAACCTCTCTGCTCCTTCAGCTCATCTGTTTCTTTGAATAGTTTCCACGAGCAGATCGATGCGCCGGTTTTCTCCTGGCCTTTCAGCGCTGTCACCCATCATTGAGGGATGCAAATTTAATGTCAGAAACTAGCCTGACACTTTTCCTGTCGGGGGGCCAGGCGCTAGAAAAAGCGCCGCAGCTCAGCAATAAATGGGGTGAAGGCCTCGTTTCTCAGAAGGCCGACAAGAGAGAAAGAGAGACCTTTTCCATCAAAGTTTTCTCTCTCCGCTCTGACAAGATGAGGATGTTAAAGGACACTTGGTAAAGTTCATCTCTCTCCAGATGGAGAGGCAGCGAAGTCAGAAAAAAAAGAAAGGAAGTTCTCTGACTGTTGAAGTGAGCTGAGGCAGACAATAATTGCGATGCAAACAAACTACGACCAGAATGATATAAGAGTTAAGAGATAAATCAATCACGTTAAATTCAATCAGTGAACGATCTCTGAACTATCCATTATCTTTGGGGTCGAGAAACCCTCTCTCTTTTGACATTTCTTCGTATTACACCTCTGGTGACTGCAGTCATCTGGGTAAGGGATGGTGTTCCCTCTGCAACCTCCGGTACCCCTTTTTCATTAAAATGACCCCCATTGTAGTTCCTTGCTAGTTGGGTTCCCAGTTGTTTCAACTTGCGAACCAGTTTGCTTTACCACCAACTAGAGCCTGACTGGAGCCACGTCATAATGTCACATAACGTTTAATCCCTACTTTCCTAGCAACAGCAGCGTGAAATTCCCCCACTTTATCAACAACCGCGGACTGTATGGGAGCTGTGCTGATGTTGCTTTTATGAAAGGACGACTTCAACTTTCCACTCATCTCCAATGACTTTCAACTATTTGTCTTTTCTCGGCACAATTTCCACAGCGATAACGTATGAGAAACAAGGTTATTATCCATCTTGTTGGATTGAGCACAAGCTCCTGTTAGCCTCTGCTAGAACACTATCTTAAAAATGCTTTTTCAGCATTGATTACGGTGATACAAATTATTTACAGCTTATGGGACACCATTGCTTCAGATTCTAACCACCAGCAATGAATGCAAATTATATACAGCTTATGGGACACCATTGCTTCAGATTCTAACCACCAGCAATGAATGCAGAATAAACTTGTGTCCAGGGAGTCATGCGACTACATCTGCCATTACATTTAGTGTGTACCCATTTGAAAACGGGTTGCAATTGCGATCGCCCACTGGCAGTGAATACAGTACCGTCAGCCATCTTTGACTGTATCCAGGAATTTTGCAACGCAGGCTTTGCGGTATTGCTTCCTGTGCATATCAGACCTTCTGATAGGGTCTGAAGTTTGTGGAAATGGCCACTTTCTTCAACAACCATTGAAGGGTACCACAATGTTTTGGAGCAGACGACAGAAGCCACATCCCAAATATAGCACCAGAGGAATATCTGAAGGGAATTTACCAACAATGCTATGGCATTTCAGGAAGTGTACATGATGCCAGAGTTCTCAATCAGTCACATTTGTGGAATATCATTGGTGAGGGGGTGTTGGTAGTCCAAAGCAGAGTGACCATATTTGACTGATGTGGGACATTACACAGTCTGTTGTGGAGATGGCTTTTGGGAGGCTAAAAGGACAACGGAGGTGCCTCGATAAAGTGTATCTAAAAGTATCTTGGTAACACAAGAAAAGAGAAAAAAGCATTGATGTTAACACTGGATTGTTCCACTGAAATAGCGTTAAAATCAAAGTGCCTTTAAAGAAAATCTATTCAGACAAAGTATTTTATTTTCTAGTTTTTAAGGTTTTGCATATATAAAAGTGTATCTTACAGTTCCTCTGTGAGAGAATTACACAGAAATCTGCCAAGTGTCAGTAAAAAAAAAGTGTTAAAATCACAAACTTGCCTTTTAGAGAAACAGTCTTTAAGAAAATCTATTCAGACAATGAACTTCATTTTCTAGTTTTAAGGTTTTGCATACCTCAAAGTGTATCTAAATCTATCTTGGCGAGAGAAAAAAGCCAAAATCTTTTTTGGCCAGATTTTGGCCAAGAGTGTCAGTAAATAAGTGTTCAAATCACAAACTTACCATTTACAGTCACAGTCTTTAAGAAAATAAATGTGTTACAAAGTCATTGACATTCTACCAGTTGTAAAGTGTTACAAACTGTATCTAAAAGTATCTTGGTAGCAGAAAAAAAAAATCAGTAAAGTCATCAAAAACTACATTGTTTAACTGGATTGTTTTTACTTAAATCAAAAACTGCCAACAAGAGTCACATTCTTAAATAACATCTATTTAGACAAAGTATTTCATTTTTCTAGTTTGAATCAGGGATGGGCCCATCCTCTTTTTGCGGCCCTCAGATACATTTATAAACAACGTAATTAATTTAAAAAAACTAAAAAAAAGTTTTTAAAATGTTTTTTACTTGTAGTACTGATATCGTCCACTAGACTCCTAGTTACGTCGCGAGCTGCGTACATGATTTCGTTCGGCAGCCAAATACCGCGAAATAATCTGTGACGCATTTTTGTGTATTGTGTTTCCCGGGGAAACACTCACAAGAAACACCGGCTGTTGTTATGCCTGCTGTGACGTTAAGTTGCCGCTTGTAATTATGCCTTTACAAGCTTAAAAGTTGTATTTATCATCTGAATTTGGTGAAACAAGTTTAATATTCTAAAAACCAAGACTTTGTTTATTTGAAATCAGATGAAAACAAACTGTCACAGACCCTGCCGTGTTATCTATGATTACTATACGCTTTTCATTCATAATTTCAGCAGGAGGGAGGGGGAGCGGCACTGAGGAACAGCAGAGTGCGGGTTGGCAGGTGTCTGTGTTGACATTCCCCTTATTGTGCGTCAGCAGAGACAGGCTACAAGTGTCTTAGCTAGGTTCAAGTTAGACAACTAATGTCTAGTGTTCATGACTTCATGTTTATGTCATCTTAATGGTTAATCTTAATGCACACACATTTCCCGTGCTTTCCAATAGTTTAAAATAGTTTTATTCCACTGTTAAATAACCTGTTCAATACAAACATGCCACTTGTACAAATTAAATAACATTTCTGTGAACTGATATTTGTTTAGTGAGCTTATTAGAGAATGTTCCTTGAAAGATTGTAAAATGTCGATGAAGATGTCAGACTTAATTTGTTAATAATTACATACAATACATGGAATGTGTGTGTGTGTGTGTGTGTGTGTGTGTGTGTGTGTGTGTGTCTGTGTGTGTGTGTGTGTGTGTGTGTGTGTGTGTGTGTGTGTGTGTTCCAAGTGAATCTGCGGCCCCCTGGTGGCCAGTACATAAATTATGCGTACATCCAAGTTGCCCATCCCTGATTCATATTCTACCAGTTGTAAAGTGTTGCACACTTCAAAGTGTATCTAAAAGTATCTTAGTAACACAAACAAAAGCAAAAAAGCATTAATGTTAACAAAACTGGATTGTCTTACTAAAATCACAAAGTGCCTTTAAGAGTCACAGTCTTAAAGAAAATCTATGTATCTATTTTTCTAGTTTTACCTTTTTGTATACATAAAAGTGTATCTTACTGTACCTTGGTGAGAGAAAAAAGCAACATCTGTTTTATTTGTTCTATGTCTTCTATATGTATATATGTTGCACTGTTGGAGGAGCCTGTGACCTATGTTTTTCATTGCCATATCTACACTGTGACAATAAAAGCCTTGAAACTTGAAATTATCAAAACTGCATTGTCTCACTGAACCAGCCCTAATAATCACAAACTACCTATAAAGAAACCCAATTCCTTACAAGGTACTTAACCTGTTAAGCCCCAAGCCTGTTTTTCAGGTCTCAGGCTCGTTCATTCCCAGAACAAATGACAATAACTTCCCTTCTAAAAGGGGTAAATTAATAATCTTTTTTCCCAAAGCAATGATAAACCTGTGAGTTGGATGTAGAAAAGTCAGAATCAATATAGATATATATTTTTTTAAGTAAATTCAGATTGAGCATAGTAAAAACATGTAAATTATAGTGTTCGTCCAAAAATAAACCATTACTTAGAGTGAAAACCACCCTTGAATTATGGGATAGTAGACTAAAAGCTTTAGGAATCCAAACTATAACATATAATAAGTACCCTGTATCAAGATTGATGCAAAACAAGTGATATTTGACCTTTTTAGAGAGGTTTAGCAAAAAAAACTCCACCTCTGGGGTCATTTGGGTGGAAATGGGTGTATCTGCCGTTTCTCTGGAACCCATTGGTCGATTTTGAACCGTTAGAGCCAATAGAATCGAAGGGGGATTTCCACATACCAACACACGTTACCATTGAGAAGTGAAAACTATGCACACGCAGTTTGAGCTCGGAAATCTTAAAACTGAAAACTAGGTTTATTGCTGATGGATGATCAGAAATCATTTCAAAGTGACACAGACACATTGGATTAACCTATGGATTAACCTTCAGCAGCGTTTTTATCGTTTTAATGCCATTGAAGACAACTTTTGATCAGAAAACAACAAAGGTCAGACATATTGCCGTGTTGGCTACCTGATGCTACGCGGTGTGATGTCTTTGCTCAACACGTTCTCACTCCCAACCCGTCACATGTTGACGGTCGGTCAGGGCCCCTCCCCGTCACACTATTACGCACAGGGTATCCCTTGAGAGTCAGTTTTCAACGGGCAGGGCGTCCCATTGACTTGCATAGAGCTCCCTGAACGTTGGTAATAGACAAGTTGGGATCGTGGTGAAATGCTCCGCAGATCCATTCTCACAGCGTTTCTATCTTACTCAATATCAAGCCACACTTATTGTTTTTACTTCTTTATTGTAATTGAATAATGTAGGACTTTTGTTGCCGTCAGTTATGGGGAGAGTAGGGGCTCAGAATACTGAAATCTGTATTGTTTCATCGTTTTTTCCTTCCATACACTGTTATTTACTCAACAATAACACATAATTATCCTTGTGTTTATTTATTAGTTTGATTAATAAACACAAGTTGGAGTCCGTCAGGACCGAGGGTCGGAGCAGCTCATAGTAGTTGCTTTAGAGAATTTTACACCCGGAAGTAAGTATTCTCTCCGCTTCGCTTGACAAACCCCGTGATAGTCCTCAAGCTCTGTGATTGGATGTTTGAGTGTGCGCCGAGGGTTACGCCGAGCGTCGAACAGCACTTTGAAATGGGATGGAACCACGGCAGACTGTCCAAAACTGGATTTGAACGGGTCCACCCCGCCCCCCCTCCCCCACCCCGTCCCCAGAACTACACATGCTGGCTATTGTGTGTTTCGCAAAATGTTCTTTTTCACGTCTCTACTGGGAATTTTAGTTTTAAAAGACGTTTTCGTATTTCCCTTAATAAGAAGTTGCCAGTATTAAACTGTGTACATCCCTGGAGGTTTAGGGGATAGGAAACACTCAAATGTAAAACATATAATTAATAAATGAGTGAAAATTGCTTGTGCCCATAATGGGCAGCATTAATATATACCCACATGACAGCTAAGGTCAGAAGAGCTTTATTTAACAGCTGGTCTCATGTCTGTGACCCCTCCTGTTGTTAATTGATAAGCCTTGAAACATGCACTTGTCAAGGTTCAGAGGCACATTTTGCAAATATGGCAGTAGCCATCTATCGTCTTAAGATAAGATAAGATAAGATATACTTTATTTATCCCAAGTTGGAAACATTTGCGTTACATCAGCATGTGTAACAGTTGTAAATATGCAGTGGTGTTTATTTGTAAATCATTTAGTATAATCACAGAAA
This sequence comes from Gobionotothen gibberifrons, assembly GCA_943591055.1. NCBI lineage: Eukaryota > Metazoa > Chordata > Actinopteri > Perciformes > Nototheniidae > Gobionotothen > Gobionotothen gibberifrons. The sequence continues at coordinate 531,761 of CALSBZ010044486.1, read as the reverse complement.
TTCTGTGGTTTATATTTAATAAGTCTGTGTTCTTTATTTATTGAATGTTCAATACCTGACAAGGTCGGAGATGAAAAACTTGGGTCGCAGGTTCCTCAACAGTGCATTTCAAGACATCTATCAATATGTGTGTATACCTCCACCATTAAACTTTCGTATTCTGCACATTTCTTATACTATCCACATACATCTTATAAGAGTATAATACATATGTATAATATCAGTTAAAATAAGGGCTTAAACATACAGTAGTTAACATTGCAGGAAAGCAATATATTAGTACTTTGTCAGGCTTAATATTTATACCCCCAAAGCTTTTTTCTTATTCAAAATAAGACCTTAACCTAAAGTATTCTTTAATGTTTAAATAAAGCCTTATTAGTTTGTCTGTCTGTGTCTCCTATTAATATCTAATAATACAAATAACACATTTCAATAACGTGCTTTAACCACCAGGTGTCCCTTTCTATCAGCTGTGCACCGTTATGGTGTAAATATACCAATATACCGATTGGATCAAATATAAAAGTCAGCCGAATTAGTATTGATACTGCAAGGAAACTTATATTGTGAAGAGAAATTGAAGATTTTTGTTTAATTGCTGATATATTTGTGATCCACGTCAGATATTCAGTTTCGGCGGCAGTTCTTCCTATTTGTCTACAAGTCTTCTCATCAGGGCTCTATAAATAGCGAACTACGGCAGATATGTAATATTTAATGCAGCCGAACCGTGTATTACAATGCCGTTATGTGATGACCTCCAAAGAGAAAAGCAAGCAAACTCGGAATAAAGTATTATTTTATTTTTTTAAATATTTTCGGATTTCACATCAACAGGAAGTCCGGTTAACTAAAATGTCCGTATACCCCAACCCATAGATCCGTGGGTGAATAATGTCAATCACCACATTACACACATCCCTTCACATTTACATTTAAATGTACATTAAAGTATTTCGTGAGGCCTTCTAAAATGTTTTTAAATATAATTAGGGTTGTAGTTGAAGAGTATGTAAATTATTGAGTTGCCTGGCGATTTAATACATTAATGTAGCCTTGGTTTCTGCTAAAAGAGGTGTCAAACCTGCTGGGGCAACAAGAAAATCGGTGAAATCGAGTGTGACTATTAAAAAATAAATAATTATTATATTTATATTGACAATAACAACCGACCGCCGGGGAGTGTTCTCATGGCGTCTATCATCAACGCTAGAGGTTTATGAAGGTCTATGGGACGCCCTGCCCGTTGAAAACGGACTCCCAAGGGGTACCCTGTCCGTAATAGAGTGACAGGGAGAGGCCCTGACCGACCGTCAACATGTGACGGGTTGGGAGTGAGAACGTGTTGCTTTGCTTCTCATGTCGCGAGTTCGGATCGGTCAGTAATGATACTAATATCTAATAACATTTCTAAGTTAAACTCAAAATCTGCAGAGGTTCACCTAAAATCCAAATTGCTTGGGACATGGATCCTTCTTCACATATGGAAGGATTTATTTAGAAAGAATCTCCTCAGTAATTTTGTCAATAATTGATATACTTTATTTTGATATAATTTATTAATGAATTTCAATTTAAAAAAAGTAGAGCAACTAGGTACTGTACAATTGTATTTGCCCGACCTTTATCCATTTTAGAGGTGTTAATCTTTACTCTGCAGTTTTCTGATATGCTCCTGTCGTACATTTGCTGTACTATTGTTTTTCCTTTTGCATACCAAACAATTAAAGTCTTTCCGTTTAACACCACTGATTCTTTTTTTTATTGGGTTGAATGGAATGTAGCTAATCTGATATTTTAACGCAGGAGACTGGAGTTACTTGCCTGGCCTACTTGCCTAATTCTAAAGAATTTGAAGTAAAAAAGCATGAATTAATGATATCAAGGTTTCTATAGAATAGTCCATGGGCGATCTTGTCTGGCGATAGGGTGGTGACAGATATTTTGTAGGCTTTAATCCTGAACTTTTTTCAGCGGCTTTTTCTTTAAGTGCCTGCAATCAACATTTTCAGATATTTCTGCAGGTTACAAAAGAGAAAGAATCAGAGAGGAAACAGATAATGAAAGAGAAAGACCTTTTCGAGAACGTTTGGTTAGTCCGTCTTGACAGAATGAAAATGTGAAAGTTCACTTCTATCTGCTGGAGGATAAAACAGAGAAACAACAAATTAGGAAAAAAGTGCAAGAATAAAAAGAGCAAAAAGAGGGGAAAAAATACCTCGTAGTCCAGGAAGAAACATAACTCACCCCAGATACTTGCTGGATATTTGATTCCATGACATTTCCAGGCAATGCTTCAAGATCAAGCTTCATATTTGACTTTGTACCATTTTACTTTTTTAATTATTCTCTCACTTGTGAAAGTTTATTTTTAAATCTTCCATAGCCCCAGTATTTTCTCCATACCAATAGAACAATGGTAGAAGTTGCTTTTTATCTAATCACACTGTGATCTTTGACTTTTTTTTGCCACATTTTATATTTGCCAGATTTCTAAAAAGACATTTACAAACGTTATTGTTGTGCTTTTTCATCCAGTTGCTGTGCAGAGCACAACTCTTTAAAAAAAAAGCAAAATCTCTAAGGACAATGAAAAAGGAAAATGGTGAGTAAAATGTATTCTTTCCTAAGACTGAATAAAAACATCTTGAGGATACAATTGCCACCTCGATTGCACCTCTTTACCTGCTCTCTTAATGACATTCCTCATATCCCCACTGGTATCAAACTCTATGGAAACCCTTGGTGTACTTTCCTCAACTTGACCCACTTTAAAGTTGTTCATTGCAGTGGAGCTTTCTCAAACCTCAGACTAGGTCAACAGTCTCAGAAAGATGCCACCTATTTAGCTCCTGTCACTCTCTGGCACATATTGACCTTATTATTTGTTGTCTTAAGTTCACATACGGACATCGGCATGCTGCATGATTTCCGCCTGCTAGCGAGTGTTTTCAGGATGGGAAAATGAAATCCAACACTCAGAGTGCATTTTCCACTTCTGATCACTTTGCTGGGAGAAATGTTAAAAAACCTCTGATCTCTGAAGTCTGAAATGTTTCTGCTGATTCATTCTCCGTGTGCCAGCAGAGCGTCAGAACAAAGTGAACACGAGGCAAACACACAAACACTCACCTATTAATCACGTTGTTCATATTTAAAGGTCCCATGTCATGGCCATTTCTACTGATCATAATTCCATTGTTGAGGTATACTAGAATAGATTTATATTGTTCAATGTTCCAAACTCACATTGGTTTCTCATACAGCATCTCTGTATAGTATGTGTAAACGGCTTGTTGGAGCTTCTTCCCCCCCCCCTCCCTGTGAGCCCACTGTGCTCTGATTGGTCAGCTCGCCCACTCTGTTCTGATGAGTCCACCACCGTTACAGCGGAACATCAGTGATTATGTGTTACAATGGCGTTAGCAACCAAAAAATGACACCAGTAAGGACAAACAGATGAGAATGCTGCGTGAGGTGTGGGTGCCGTGTTGGCGGGACGTTGCGCGGCTCGCTGCTGTGAGGAGCGGACAGTGTGAGCTGGCTCACTGGTGTCGTTTCCTGGTTGCAGCATGGGGTCTGCGAGACAGTGAGCCATCGCGAAACTCAGCCTGAAGCACCATGGACGCGGGAAGGGGGGGTGCTGAGGCGCGTCACAGTTTCGCAGCTGAGAGAGTGTGTGTGTGTGAGGAGCTCCATTGGGTCGGCGTTACGTAACTTGGTTCCCGGAAGAAAAAAATGGAAAAATAAAAATCTCCAACAAGGCGTTCTGGGGCAGCATAGACCAACACAGTCTCACTCCCTGAACGTCCAGGAGCGACACTTGGTCAGGGTCCTAAGGCGTGCAGTTGTGACGCGCTGAGTCTCCTTCAGCTTCATAAACGGACGCAAAGAGCTTTCAACTGATTGCAATGTATTCCCATCGGCGGCGGTATTTGACGCTCAGGGAAGCACCGCATCGGTCCATGTCGGCGGCACTTAAAGGCAATGTGAGCGTCCATTCCCATTGGATAACGGAGGATTTTACACCCGGAAGTAAATATTCTCTTTACTGTCGATTGATTTTACATTATTATTATTTCAATATATTTATTATGAAACACCCGCGACCCGACCCGTTCACCCGTTAAAGCTCTTTGCGTCTGTTTATGAAGCTGAAGGAGACTTGGCACGTCACAACTGCACGCCACGGGACCCTGACCAAGCGTCGCTCCTGGACGTTCAGGGAGTGATACTGTGTTGCATAGACAGATATTTTCTGTGTTAGAGTTTTACTCCCTACAGGGTGTACTTTGAGGGTTTGTGACTTTGCAGACCGTTTACATGCAGAAAAAGCTACATAACAAGGGGACGGGTAATAACCGGGAAAGCATGACATGGGACCTTTAACTGTTTGGCCAGCAGTGTTGGATATTGTCCTCCGCTGTCACTGCAGCGGGAAAATACTTTCTCATCTGCCTCGTGTCTTTTTACTTTATTTTCTTTCTCAGAGAGTAACAGAATGTGTAGTTTACATGTTAACATTTTAAACAAATATTCTGGGGGAGGACCTCCACAGGAGTTCAGTTTACAACCATGTCGCATTTTTCACAACATGTGTGTCAGCCCTGAGGACAGGCGTGTGCAAGTCTCCTTAAAATAGACGGAGATTATTGGCTTCCTCAATTATTCCCCCCTGCCACAATATAATGGTTCGTGCCACATAGAGTAGCCTGACTGTAAATCCTTTGTCTCCAGGTGTTCCTAACAAATAGGGTGTACAAAAAAAGGTGGCGCACAATACAGTTTTATTTTTATCTGAAAAAAAGTGTCCTCACACTTTTCAAAACAAAGTGACTCACATGGGAACACTAACAAGTACAAATATTTTGTTCACATGTAGCCTATCCTCGTCATCCATTTCTCTCTCATTTTTCAACCTATTTATTATCTAATCCTGTCTCCTTTCATTTCATTATCAGTTTACTCATCTCTACTCATTTTCCTCATCTTCTCTACTTCCTTTCCCACCTTCTTCTTTTTTCTATTCCCACCTACCTCATTTGTTTTCTCCTCTATCATTTCTTATCACCTTGACTCCTTTCTCCCTAAATCATCAATTTCTTGTTCTCTTCTCCCCTCATCGTTTTAAACCTTTACATTACATTACATATCACTTGTTAGACGCTTTTACCCAAAGCGACTTACATACACTCAATACTGTGGACAATCCCTACAGGAGCCATTTTGGGGTGAAGTTTCTTGCCCAGGGACACAACGATATGCTGACTGCAGTGGGGTTTGAACCAGTGCTCCCTCTCTTAACCTTCTTACACTTCTCTTTTCCACTCCTCCTTGTTCTTCTCCTCTTTCGACCTTTCGACTTCTTACTATATTCTCCTTTTCCTCATCTTAGCCTCCTTCTCTCATCTCGTCTTTCTTTCTCTTCTTCAATCTCAGCTTCTCCTGTTGATCCTCTTTCGAATTCTTCCCTCTCCTCCATTTCCTTTTTTCCCTTTTCTCTTCTTTTACATCATCCACTCTTTCTCGCCTTCGTCTTCCTTCGCTTTCTTCACCTCCTCTCCTCCCTCCTTCCTCCCTAAATCAGTCTTTTGTTTTTCACATTACCTCCTCTCATCTTCTCTCTTCTTACTCTCTCACAGTTAACCTCCTCTCAGTACTTCTCCTTCCCTCTCCTCTCTGCCTTCAGCTTATTAAGATTTCAAAGATACAAATGGCGGCGGGCTGATTGCTTTCAGGGAATCTGCCTTTAATAATTACAGGTGGAGAAGCTCTGGGTGACGTTGGCAGGGCAGAGACTAATGGAAAACTAGATTTTTTCACTGAATTAGAGCAAGGATGGGGGGGGATCCATATATTGACAAGCCATCAGCGGCCCGTAGATCAGGAGAAGTGCTTCGGACTTGTCGGAGGAGGCGGCGGCAAACTGGCTCTGATGCTCCGTGGCATCTCGATACGCTTCCTGCTGCTACCGCTGGGCCGCGAGGAAGATCAAACCCTGCATCATCTGCAGGCC
>CALSBZ010044486.1:506856-525732 GCA_943591055.1 Gobionotothen gibberifrons | reverse complement strand
CTCCTCCTCCTCCTCCTCCTCCTCCTCCTCCTCCTCCTCCTCTCCTCATGGAGGACCTGAATCAAAATGTAAATGCTGGAGCCTCTGAGGGAAGCAGGGCTCTGGGATTCTGCTCGTATTGATTATATGAAGTGAGTCGGAGTCACACTGCTCAACAACCCAAATGTGTTTTCCCCCGATGCTCTGTGACAGAAATTACCCAGAGTTCAGCTGGCTGTGGGCTCTGTTGCTAATGACATTTATGATTTCAGCGCGTGCACACTCACTTTGGCATAGAATTCAAGGACTCTTCATGATTTTCTGAATCCCATTTACCTAAAAAAATTGTCTTCTTTTATAAACATGACGTTACATTGGTGAAAAAAACAACAAGACAGACATAATGAATGGACTTGTTACCATAAATAATAATTAAAGTGACCATTTTATGCACATTTTGAGGTACATATTTATATTTTGTGCCTCTACTGTGTTCATGTTCAAAAAGCTCTTACTGCCTGTGCTGCAGCACCTCTTTCCCCCCTCTGTCTGAAACCAGAGCCCAGTCTGCTCTGATTGGTTAGCTGGCCGGCTCTGTTGGGATTGGTCAACCGCTAAGAGATGTCCCGTCCGTAAGCTATCATGTACAATGTGTTGGAGATTCAAGTTGTACTTCTGATTTATCCGATTCACAAATAAATAAGTGTTTTATGTGATACATCTTAACAATAAAACACAAGAAGAATTCATCCTTGATCTCATTGGAAAGCACATAAATAAAACAACATTTTTACGGACATTTCATGACAAATGATAGGGCACATGGTACCTAAATCAAATTAGGCACATAAGTTAAACAGTAAAAGTAAATCAGTCAAAAGTTGGGACCGGAGTGCTTGTTGACGTTCAGGGATTATACATTTGGTCAACTGTCACTGTTTCCTAATTGTCAGTGTCAGTATGTTTGAAATGACTACGTTAGCTACGTTAGCTAGCTAGCTTACAGCAGATCTGCAATAATGTCGGAATGAATCATGTAATCACATTTATTATTAAGCCAATAAACCGTACAGCTTTTAATGTAAATTTCGAGTGACAGTGATTGTTGGCCAACTTTATAATCCTCGAATATCAACAAGAACTCCGGCCCCAGCTGTGTGCATCACATTTTAATGTCCCCGTTGTGCTTTTTGCAGCGTTTCTTTTATGAAGCGCTTTTAATAAATGCTGTGCATGTTTCATCAAGTTGGTGAAGATGTTACATGATTTGCATTTGTTTTGGCAAATGTTTACTTTTTGTGCCGTAACGGTTTGCACCTGCCAGCCACCATAGTCTTGGTCTTTATAAAGTTTAAATCTGAAAAGATGCTACTGATACTTTCACGTTGAAAACGAAAATCCTGCAACAGCTAGCCAAGGTTTCATTGATTTGCATCATGATATGTATTCAGTAAAACATTTTTACCAAAACATGACATTATTATGATGTGTTGACATTTATTATTTTGTAAATGTTATGTTACTATCATGAAAAACGTTATTACATGTACCTTGAGTTAAGATACTTTTTTTTCATATTAAGTCTAAAATGAACATTCATGCCCAGATTGTCAGAAACATTTCTAAACTCTTTATTGAAAGTAGGTGTAAAATGACTGAACCCACATTTAAAATAAATATTTTTCTAAGAAGTGAGACTCTCTGCGTGTCTCTTTAGGTGAGGTAAAAACCTTTCAGCCTGCATTAAACATCAGTGTTTCAGAGCAGCAGGCGGTCTGACCCCCTCCGGAGTTCATATATCTGAGTCTAAACACTGATGTTAAAGCTCAACTTTAATGCTTTCTTGGGGGGAGTTTGCTTCTGTCCCCCAAACGGAAATTAAATTTGTACGCTTGCTGCTGTACAGTAAACACAACGTGTACAGGACCTACAGTTTGTGTATTTAAATAAGTCCATGTGAGGTAATTTTGTGGTCTAACTGTGTGTGTACAGAGGGATGGGGGGGTTGTTTCCTGCCAAAGCTCTTCACATTTTTGGGTGGTATGATGTGTTGTGTTGATAGCGCTGTGTGCTGTAGCGAGGCGATGCAGCTGACCGATCCATCCATCATCAGCTCGTAGTCTCTCTGCTGCTCGCTCCTCAAACTTGGTTTTTGTTTGGAAACCATCCATCATATTCCTGAGCAGGACACACCGTCCAAGAGGCAACCTAACCACAGCTGTGTATGTGTGTGTGTGTTCTGGTATGCAGTTATATATTTGCGCTGTTCAATTACACAACTTAGTACATCAAATAGTTCTCAAGATATTTTCACACGGCTGAATTCATCAGGGTGAAGTTAAGCTTTATTTGAAACAATTGTGTCCCTGCAAAAGCTTGACAATTTGTTATTTTTCTAGATTGCTTTGAATAGAGTGGTGCAGGAAAAATGAGTTAGCATTTGACCAATTCCGGTTCTCATGTGTTGGTTAACACAAGCTGAAAAGAGTTTAACATTTTGTTAGTGTCTTACGACCTAAAATATGTCAGTAAATACCCCACTCAATGTTCGAGCTTCTATGTGTCATAAAACAGCGGTTGCTAACAAGTTTCTAATAGAGACTACTTAATGTCACCATGCCAAACATTAGTAGCCTTTAGCTTAGTGGCAGTAATGTGTGGCCTTGCGACCGTGATGTAGTTTGTTTACAGGCTAACGTTAGCTTTTTCTGGATCTTGTAAACACCAAACCATCTTTCAGGACTTTTAGGGTCAGGTAAGTCTACCAAGTTTTTATTCAGCCAACATTAGCAATTTAACTGCAATGGTATCATGTAACATTCTTAAAAAACACATTTAAACAAATTCAAGGACAAAAATGTAGGGGATTTTGGTCATTAGTTCCTTATTCCCGGCAGTGTGATGCCTCTGTTTATGTGTCAGGACAATACTGAGCTGATATTAAAGTTGTTCTTGTATTTAATGATAAATTAAGCAATACAAAACATTTGGAATGATCTGGAAATGAACTGGAAAATACTGCCTCAAATTCTGCCTGCTTTTTTGAATGTCAACAAATTAAAAGTAAATAAAGTAGTATTTTGTTGTAGTTTCACATTCAACAGAAGCTAAGAAAATAACTTCATTTTGAACTCCACAATGTATATTTACTTTTACAGAAATGGAGCATAAATCAGACCCCGCTATTCATTTTTTTACCCCAAAAAAAGCCAGACTTCTTTATATAGGCCTCTCTCTACAGATCGCTCTCCCCTCTAAAACGCTGGCCTGCTTCCCGTACATCTGCGCACTCAAAGCTACAAATGACGTGATTATGATATATCATGTAACAGAGAAAGTCTCTTTGTTTCTGCCGTAAAAAGAAAGAAATCAATACCGGGGCGGTGCGGAGCCTTGAGGGGCCACAGCGTCTCCTCAGGACTGACCAGGTAAGGGTTAGGCCCGGCCGGGGGTTTGGCGGGCTCAGAAATGCTGATTCTACATTTCTCCTGACAGTGATGCATGCCTCGGCCTCGCTGTCCGGTTAGCCCAGTACCTGAGGGTCCGGCCGAGGAAGATCAGCTGCAGACCAGGACGAGGTTAAGAATGGAGGAGGAGGCCAGTAACCAAAGATTATTTTTAGAGCCAGAAAAGTCCGGGAGGGTGGAAAGATGGAGCAGACGGGGAGGGTGTTTTTATGAGGGTGGGAGACAAGGGAGTTGAACAGAGAAAGAAGAAGCTGAGATAATTCAAGGAAAGAAAGAAGGGAAGATATACTAGAGTTTTGAAAAGTCAAGATTTTAAATGAGGGTTTAGGTTTTATTTAGGTTGGTGAGCTGCTGTTAATAAAATGCATGCTAGCCAAACATAATTATTTATTAACACTTTACCCCAGGCTGTTTTTGCTCGCTTTTAACTCCAAAAATATTCGGTCAAGGACATGATATATACATAATGCAAAACTAAAATTAAGGCACATACTTGAAATATCTACATGATTGCATTGTCATTGTAAGCATTTTAGCAGGGTGATTTTAGAATTTAACAAAAGATCTGTACTGTAAATGCATGGATAAAGGTGAACATCATATTCATGGCAAATTCTGACCCTTATTTGTTTAATATATATATATATATATTTATTGGATATGCTTAAAAAGATTTTCACTCATGTCTCTACTGTGACATGTCTCCATGCTTTCATGTTCAAAAAGCTCTTTATTTTTCTCATACTGCCTGTGCTGCAGCACCTCTTTTCACCCTCTGTCTGAAACCAGAGCCCAGTCTGCTCTGATTGGTTAGCTGGCTGGCTCTGTTTTGGTGGGTCAACAGGTAAGAGATGCACCGCCCCTTATCACGTACAATGCGTTGGAGTACTAGCAAATGGTGTTACATATTGATGTCAATATATTACAGAAGTAAACAAAGGTGTCCAATTGAGGCATTTCTGGCAGGGGGGAGTGTATGGGAGATTTGGGGAACCTTTGCAGACCATTTACATGCACCAAAACCCATATAACACACCACAGGAAAGGGAAACCCCTTAATAGGGCCTCTTTCTGGTTTGCATTCTGGGAAAATCCACCACATAATGCTTTGCTGTAGCACCTATGAGCAGCTCCTGTTGGCACTATAAACAGTTGTTCGTTCATTGATGGTTTTCATTTTAAAAGATGCAGATTAGATTCTAGAGTTTGAGACAACTGCACCTCTCAGTAAGAGTTATTTATTGAATTCCCACTTCATCCCTGTTTTCAGACACACACACTCTTCCTTCTCTGTTTCTGATGTTGACCTTTGACCTATGACCTCTCAGCGAAGCGCGTCGAGGGTCATCATTAGACTGGTCTGGAGCCTGTGGGAGACATCAAGCACACACTGCTTTGACTGTGTATACAGACATATTTGATGGTTGGATACTTCTGGGTTCTACTGAGGGTCGATGTATTGAATTACCATTACTGTCTCTTCTGTAATTCACGACCTGGTTTGTGGACTTTGAAAGTTTGTTTTGAAGTGAGTTATTGTTTACTAGTCAAGATTATTTGACTAGAAGATTGTCATTTGTATTCTAACTTAACGACTTGGCAACACCAAAAGTGCAACTGAGCAGCAGAGTAGGATCCAATTAGGCACTGTATAATATTGAGTGTATCTGACATACCAGTCATTTGTTACAAATCAGCACAAGAAAAGAATAATATGATGGATATTCCACCTCTGTTTTTGAAATTTGGTCAGGTTTTGGGATAAAAGGTTAATTACTTTTTTTTAAATTGGACAAACCAACAGTATAGAATGGTACATTGTTGACATATTTTTCTAGTCCAGACCTGTAAGATAGCATCACAAGGGCTCCCTCGACAAAAAGCAATGGGATTTCCTCATGGGATTTCCGTATATTGCATGAAATTAGCTTTGTGACCAGGCCCTCCCTACACGCAGAAAACGCAGACTGCGTGGGGCCTCACCTTGCGCAGGGGGCCTCGTCTTATGCGCTCGTCTTAATGCGCTCGTCTTATGCGCTCGTCTTATGTGCAAATGCGGCGCAATCCGCGCCGCGAGGACCGCCGCCCGAGGCAGTTATTTCCAGCATTCTTTATTTACCATTCATTACAAATATTTTATGCCTTTTATCTGCCCTCTGGATTCACATCTAATAATAATAATATTAATAATAAATTTGATTTATAAAGCACCTGTCATTGCTCACAGCAATCCCAAGGTGCGTACAGGAGGCATAATAAAAACAAACAAAATAAACAAAGTTTAATCAAAAGCTTTTTTAAAAAGAAAGGTTTTTAAGCCTTTCTTGAAGGTGTCAGTGGTCTGTGGAGTCCTCAGGTGGTCTGGGAGGGAATTCCACAGACGAGGAGCAGCTGTGCAGAAATCCCGATCCCCCATTGTGCGGAGTTTGGTCCTCGGGGGGCGAAGCCGATGGTTAGTTGTAGAGCGGAGGTTGCGTGTGGAGGTTTGAGATATGAGAAGTTCCTTCAGGTATGGAGGAGCGTTCCCGTGGATGCATTGATGGGTCAGGAGTGCGATCTTGTATTCGATCCTGAATGAGACAGGAAGCCAGTGGAGGGAATGAAGGACGGTTGTGATATGGTTGTATTTTCTCACCCTCATCAGGATCCTAGCGGCACTGTTCTGTACATATTGAAGCTTCTGAAGGCTCCCGCTAGGAGTCCCGATGAGGAGAGAGTTGCAGTAATCGAGCCTTGAAGAGACAAAGGCATGGACCAGTTGTTCAGCATCTGACAGGGAGAGTGTGGGACGGAGTTTTGCAATGTTCCTGAGGTGGTAGAAGGAGGTTTTGCACAGGTGTTTGATGTGGGTGTCAAATGTTAGATGTCTGTCAAATCTAACACCCAGGTTGGTAACTGATGTGGAGAGGGGTATGTTTTGTCCGGAAAAGGTGATGTGGGTTATGGGGGATGACTGGACCTGGTTTGGTGTGCCAACTAAAATAGCTTCTGTTTTGGAGCTATTTAGTTGCAGGAAGTGTTCTCGCATCCAGGCCTTTATCTCCTCAATGCAGGTGTTAAGGGATGTTGATGGGAGCGGTGACGATGATGGTGACAGTGAGGAAGCATGTGGGATAGAGTCTGTCTTTATGTATAGCTGCGTGTCATCAGCGTAGCAATGGAATGATATTCCATGCTTGCTGATGACACGGCCAAGGGGCAGAGTGTAGAGGGTGAACAGAGTGGGCCCAAGGACCGACCCTTGAGGGACACCACAGGTGACAGGGTGTGTCTGGGACCTCGCACCTCCCAAGGAGACGTACTCTGTTCTTCTAGACAGGTAGGACTGGAACCAGCTCAGGGCGGAGTCAGAGAGTCCAATGGTGTGTTCGAGGCGCTGAAGGAGAATGTTATGGTTGACAGTGTCGAATGCTGCAGTCAGATCCAGGAGGATGAGGAGAGATGGGGAGCCAGTGTCAGCCGCCATCAACAGGTCGTTTGTGACCCTGACCAGAGCTGTTTCAGTGCTGTGGGCGGAATGGAAACCGGACTGGAATTTTTCATAGAGGCCGTTTAATTGTAGATGGTCCTGAAGCTGGGCGGCAACTACTTTTTCCAGCACCTTGGCTAGAAATGGGAGGTTGGAGATGGGCCTGTAATTGGCGAGGATATCTGGGTCTAGGGTGGGTTTTTTGAGAAGGGGTCTGATGACGGCAGTTTTAAGAGCCAATGGAACATGACCAGCCTTGAGGGAGCTGTTGATGACGCAGGTGATCATGGGACTTATAGCCGAGATGTTTGATTTGACAAGGGCTGTGGGTAGAGGGTCTAGTGTGCAGGTGGAGGGTTTCATCTTGCAGGCGATGTCCTCAACCTCTTGCTGAGAGATCTCCGTGAAGCAGCTGAGCGGTTGAAAAATCCCATGCTGTGGGTTAACAGTAGGGACAGACACAGCGCACGGGGTGGAGAGAAGAGAGCGAATAGTGGCAACTTTTGTCCTGAAGAAAGTAACACAATTATTGCACTGCTCTTCTGTAGTGTCGATGTGTGAGGGAGTTTGTGGCTTGAGGAGATGATCAACAGTAGAGAAAAGCTGCTTGGAGTTTCCAGGATTTGTATTGATGATGTCGGAGTAAAATTGTGACCGTGCCTTTTTGAGTGACTTTGAGTATGTTTTTTGATGTTCCTGATAGGCTAATCTGTGAACAGTGAGTCCAGATCGTGCGAGACGCCGCTCGAGTACACGCCCACCTGCCTTCATGCTACGCAACTCTGAAGTGCCACGGGGCTGAGCGGGAGAGCGGGAGAAGCTGACTGTTCGTGATTTCAGTGGGGCGTGGAGATCCAGGACAGTACTCAGGGTTTTGTTGTAGTATTCCACTGATTCACTGACGTTTTGCAGAGGGGGGGATTTGCTGCAGGTCTAAAGTCATGACGTCTGTGTCGATGTGTTTCAAATTTCTGAAATGGATTAGACGTTTGGGCTTGATGTGGTGAGACCATTTGAACTCCATTGAAACAACCTTGTGATCCGACACTCCCAGATCATACACCAACAGATTTGTGATGGGGGCCGAGTCAGTGATAACCAGGTCAAGCGTGTGTCCCCTGGTGTGTGCGGGGACATCAACATGCTGTTTGAGGTTGAGAACATCCAGTAGTTGCAAGAAGTCAGCTGCAGGTTGGCGGGAGGGGGTGTCAACATGGATGTTCAAATCCCCCAGTATGACAGTATTTGCAGACGTGGTACAGACTGAAGAGAGAAGTTCATTTATCTCTGAGATGAAGGCTGGGTTTGGTTTGGGTGGCCGGTAGATGAGAATAATAGTCATGGGGAAAGGGGGTTTGCATTTGAATGCGAGGCATTCAAAGGAGGATAGGTCAGGAAGAGACAAGGGGGTCAGTTTCAGGTCACTGCGATGTATTACGGCTAAGCCTCCACCGCGACCAGTGCGGCGGGCTTTCTCCAGGTAATTATAGCCAGGAGGACAGGTTTCATTTAGGACTGAAAAGGCCTCTGGCTGATGCCAGTTCTCAGTAAGACACATTAAGTCAATCCCCCTAATGTACAGGAGGAAGCGTGATAAACTGTCTAGTTGGCTTACATAACAGTTAAAGTTTACAGCCTAAAAAACATGAAGCATTTTTTGTTCCCCTTTTATTTCATTGATTGGTGGAGTGATACAAAGAGACATCCAACCTCCCCTCTGTAAAAAGCTAATGTGTCTACAGTCTACATACAAAATGAAGCAAGAATATTGAACCCTGCTTCATCCAATGTCCAGATTTCGGACCTGGAAATATGTATGCAACGTATGCATTTTTCAGTTGATAATGTCAATTTGCACATTTCATGGTGATGGTCTCCCCTTAATTCCTAACAGTCATCATCATGTCAACCACAACACAGATACATACTGATAGAGATGTGTGTGTAGTTGGGGGGGTGCTGTTGTGTACAGACCAGGGGGGCCTCATCACACAATGTTGCTTGGGGCCTCAAGTTGGCCAGGGGCAGCCCTGTTTGTGACCAACACACATGTTGTTCAGAAGTACAATCTCCACATATGTTAATGCAATTGGCAGAGATAAAAAGCTTACATAATGCTTTAAACCAACTATATCACGGTCGCAGGGCTGCACAGCACTACCGCTAAGCTAAAGGCGAACTTGTGTCAGCAAATCAAATCAAATCAAATCAAATTTTATTTATAAAGCACATTTAAAACAATTTTCGGTCGCGCCAAAGTGCTGTACATGAATACAAATAAATAAATAACATATTACAACAATCACAGAATAAATTAGAACAAATATAAAAGCAGACACAGTTTAAGATATAAAATCAAAATGTCATGCTCTGCTCATATTTAAAAGGCCAGAGAGAAGAAGTGCGTCTTGAGGGTGGATTTAAAAGCCCCTAGTGTCTGGGCCGACCTCACATGGAGGGGCAGAGTGTTCCAGAGCCTGGGACCAGCTGCTGCGAAGGCACGGTGCCCTCTGGTTTTGAGCCTGGTCTTGGGCACTACCAGCAGCAGCTGGTCGGCAGACCTTAGAGCTCGGGCTGGGGTGTAGCGCTGGAGGAGTTCAGTTATGTAGGCCGGAGCCAGCCCATTTAGGGCTTTAAAAACAAATAAAAGGAGTTTAAAATCAATTCTGAACCGGACTGGAAGCCAGTGAAGTGAGGCCAGAATAGGGGTAATGTGGTCTCGCTTTTTGTGGCCAGTCAGGAGACGTGCAGCTGCGTTCTGCACTAGCTGCAGGCGTTTTATGGATGCCTGATCCATGCCCACATACAAAGCATTACAGTAGTCGAGTCTCAATGTCACAAAGGCGTTAATTACCCTTTCTAAGTCTTTAAAAGATAAAAACGGCTTGGTCTTTGCCAATAGTCGTATTTTAAAAAAGCAGGTTTTGACTACGCTGCTGACCTGTTTATCAAATTTAAAAACGCTATTGAAGGTCACTCCAAGGTTCATGACAGAGGGGAGGATATTGTTACTTAGGGAGCCAAGAATGTCAACGGGAGAGGCTGGAGGTTGGGGTCCAAAAAAGATGACCTCGGTCTTGCTCTCGTTGAGGGTGAGGAAGTTTTGGCTCAGCCAGGATTTTAATTCAGTTAAGCAGTCCATCAGCTGCTGTAAGTTGACATTAGCATTAAGGGGCAGATACATCTGAACGTCATCAGCGTAGCAGTGGAAGGGGATGTTGTGCTTGGAGAGAATTGCACCTAGGGGCAGTATGTATAATAGAAAGAGGATGGGGCCCAGAATAGAGCCTTGGGGAACCCCACAGGTAAGAGGGGCTTTGGCAGAGGTGAATGCACCTAGCTGTACTGAGAAGCTACGGTCTGTGAGGTAGGACCTGAACCATGCAAGAGCAGAGCCTGTGATGCCAGCGGACTGTTCGAGCCGCGACAACAGGATGCTATGGTCCACGGTGTCAAAAGCAGCTGTGAGGTCTAACAGCACCAGGACAGCTGGGCTACCTGAGTCGGCGGCTAGGAGGAGATCATTAAAAACTCTTAAAAGGGCTGTTTCGGTGCTGTGCATGGGTTTGAAAGCAGACTGAAAACTTTTCATGGATGCCATGCATGGTTAAAAAAGACTGCAGCTGGACATAGACTACTCGCTCCAGGGCTTTAGATAAAAAAGGTAGCTGGGAGATGGGCCTAAAATTTGCGAGAATGGTGGGGTCAAGATTTTTCTTTTTAAGTAGTGGCTTGACCACGGCATGTTTGAAGGCAGCTGGGACACATCCTGAGCTAAGAGAGGTATTAATAAGTAATAAAATACTTGCTCCAACAGAATCAAACACATCTCTGAGAAGGCGAGAGGGAATGCTGTCTGAGGTACAGTTTGTCGGCCGCAGGTGCTTGACTACATCCGAGAAAGAAGAGAGCGTTACAGGCTCAAAGTGGTCGAGGACAGCAGGGCACAGAAGAGGGGCAGAATCTGGGTTAGCACTAGTGTGGGCTAGCCTAAGTGCAGATACCTTTTCAATAAAAAATGACAGAAACTTATCACAGAGAGTAGTTGATGGCACAATTGGAGAAACATCACAGGGATTAATGATCGAGTTGAGGACATTAAAGAGAACCTGAGGTTTATGGCTGTTTTTAGAGATCAACAGAGAAATGTGCTGTGTTTTGGCTGCTTTGACTGCCGTCTGGTAGTCAGTAAGGCAAGCACGAAGGATTTCTAAGGAGACATGGAGTTTATCTTTTTTCCATTTTCTCTCTGCACGCCTGCAAGCGCGTCTAAGAGCACGAGTACAGTCATTGAGCCACGGCTGTGAGAGAACTTTGGTGCGTCTAAGCGTAAAAGGAGCAACAGAGTCAAGTATTTGGGTACATGTCGAGTCAAACATGGAGATAAGCTCATCAGCATTGAAAGCACAGTTCATCTCTAATTTACAGATCAGAGAAGCATTAAAAACAACAGAAAACTGTGAGGCAGTCAATGGGTTAATTGAACGCAGACGACGCGCAGGGGCACGTGATTCGACTCCTGCAGAAGGGATCCAGGTTGTAAACAGAACAGGTAAATGGTCTGAGATACCCGTTGCTTCACAGATTTCATTCACAGAGACAGACAGTCCAAACGATAATACTAAATCTAAGGTGTGTCCTTTTTCGTGTGTTGGGCCAGCCACGGACTGAACTAGACCAAAAGAGTCAAGGAGATTTAAAAAGTCCCTAACCAGGGGTTTTGACTCGCAACACACATGCACATTAAAATCTCCGCAGATCAAAATGCGATCATATTTCACCATGATCCCGGACAGAAAATCAGAAAAGTCATTTATCAGCGTGATGGCGTTTAGTAGTCTAATTTAGCTACTTGTTAGTAACCGCCGTTTTTATGACACATAGAAGCAGTGAAGAGTGGAGTAATTGCTGGCGTATTTTATGTCGTAGAACAAAATGTAAAAATGTCTTCAGCTTGAGTAGACCACAGACCTTATTTCCGGCTTCTGACCACAAACACCTTCAAACAACTGTTGACTTCAAGTAGAGGTAACTGGAAGTAGTGACATGCCAAGTCTTTTCCCGGGTTTTAGTACTCATTACTGCACCACTCTATTGGTACAAACAAATACAAAACTAATGAATGGTTCCATTACCGCCTGGCATTAACATCAACTTGGGTGATCCAATCAAAAGCGGACAGCTCTAAACATGTCGGTTCAAACATTGCATTAGAATGCGTCCCTACGTCAGACTTGATTGACCACTTGTAATTTAATATAACTTCCCTGCTAAATATGCACATAAACACGTTGATTCTTTCAATTTTTTTAACCAGCATTGCACAGCCTTTGCCTCATCTGCTCAAAAAATAAAAGAAGATGAAGAAATCGAGACAATTAAGACCTGTCTCTTGGCGTTTTCCAAGGAAAACAAATCGCCCAAGATGTTTGACGCAATTGTAAAAATCTCTATGTGCTGTTGGTTTGATGACATATTTGTATGCTTTATCCTTTCACCTCCTTGGCAAAGTCGATCTGTGCATTGTGCAAGTCCACATTTACTTCCTGTACCCAACAGAAATCATTCAAAATCAACTAAATGGACCTCAGAATCCTGTAAATAGTCTTCTTAAGAGACAACAATTATTTCAAATGTTAATACTCTTTAGTTCTCATTCATAACACTCCGTTCGATGTCTCACTATGGGATGCGCCTCATCCGCGGAGCAAACAGAAGCATCAATCTCATTTACGCCAATTCTGATTGGCGGGTGATCTCAACGTCATCGTCAGGGAATCCACCCCCTATAAGTAGCTTGCGCCACGACGCATTCAAACACCTCTTCTCGCTTCAGAGCACATCTCTATATCGGTAGCCGGGCTAGCTTACACTGTCCACAGACGGAACCAAGCTATCCAAGCTAAATTCGGTCGACGGACGCTCGCGGGCTACCTTTATATATTCTTCGAAGAGAAGATTGTCGGTACTAACATACCAGCTAGTACCACATTCGACCTCACCTTTTTTCTTTTTCTCCGGAAATCGAGAGGTAAGGTTTTGACTTCAAGCTAGCAGCACACCACGCCGCTACCTTGTCTCCCTCGCTATCGACACCACGACGGCGAGGACGTTTTCTTCTCTTCTCACACCAGAGAAGAAAGGAATTAAAGGCTATTAACATACCAGTTAATACCCTTTTGGAAATAAATCTACGCCGTCGCTTTTCTCCGGACTAAGGACGAGTTGTAAGATTTTTTCCTCGGCAACTTTCCTGCTGAGAGCGGGCCCTCTCCACGCCGTCACCACGGCAGGCAAGATGGACGCCTCTCTCCCTCATACCAGAGGAGCCGGGAACTCAGTTGCTAGGCTCTGCGACTGTGGGTTCAAGATCTCGGACACAGACACACACCAGGTCTGCTCGTCCTGCCTCGGGCTGGAACACGCCCAGGAGGCTATCGATAACCCCAGCTCGTGCGGACATTGCTCCCGCATGACCCGAAAGAGCCTCCGCCGACGGCTAGCTAGCCAAGCTAACCTGTCGAGCATGGGACCTCTCGTGTACACTGGTGCGCTGGATGGCTACCAGGACACGAGGGCGCCCACCGCTAAAGTTGAACCCTGCACTGTGTCGGTCTGGGGTTCATCTACAGCGGCAGTTGCGAAGCCGAAGTCCCGCCCTGAGTTAGGCTGGAACTCGGTAGCAGCGAGAGACGTGAGATTGGGACCCCTAGCTACACCAAGCTGGGGCTCCCAGCTGGACCTCACCATGGCCGCGCTCGCGGATGATATCCTGGAGTCGGAAGGCGTGGAGACCGAAGACGATTCCTCTGAGTTCCTACTCTCCGACTCGGATGAGCAGGAAGAGGACATCTTCACGCCACCAGCTCGGGCTGCAATGCCGGGAGCGATGGTTGCTCCCCCAGGCAACAGCACACCAGCTTCGCCCTGTCTCAGCGTGGACCTGCAGGCCGTGTGCCAACGTGCTGCATCCAGGCTAGACATTCCATGGCCTGAAATGGCCAAGGAGACCTCTAGGTCCCGCTACGAGGGGAAAAATGTGCCCCAAGCAGCGAGGAGAAAGAGGCAACTCCTTCCAGTTTTTCCGGAGTTGCTGGATGAGGTGTCGGTCTCCTGGAGAGACCGTCCCTACAGCAATAAGGCCCCAATCCAGGGTGCCTCCTCCCTAGACTGTGATGGTATGGAGGAGCCTGCTCCGCATACCACCAATGGAACCGCTGGTGGCAGCTCACCTCCTCCCGAGGATGGCGTCTGCACCGAGCAGGAACCCCACGCTACCGGTGAAGGCGGACCGATTACAGTCCACGCTGGCTGATCGGGCCTACAAAGCCGCAGCGTTGTCCGCCAGGGCTCTCAAGATTTCCTCGCTGCTAACTGCCTACCAGGCAGAGCTCTGCGGGGATCTGGCGAGCGGGTCTGGGCCGGCCTTATGGGACGAGATCGCAGCGGTAACGGACATTTGCCTCCGGGTGCAGCGCTGCACGGTCCAGGCTACGGGCAAGATTATGGGCATAATGGTGGTGCAGGAGAGAGCCGGACCGGGAAAAGGAGGATGTATTGGACATGCCTATCGTTCCCGAGGGCATTTTCGGCTCCGCTCTGGTCTCACTACAGAGGAGACGTGAGTCGAAAAGGAGAGAAGACGAGGCCCTCCACCTCTGTCTCCCTCGAAGGGTCCAGCCGCTACCTACAACGGTCTCACGGCAGCCCCCCGCCCGAAATGCCTCTCACCCTGCCCGGTTTGACATACCGAGGCAGCAGAGGCAACAGCCCGACCCGAGTCCCCAGCCCAGGCAGGAGACGAGGGCGAGCTGGCCCAGCAGATCTCCGGTTCCGGCAGCAGCCACGCAGGTGCAACCGACCCGGATCCTCAGCCACCTGACGGGAAGGAAGAAGCGAGCAACCTGACGGCCTCCTCTTCTCCCCTCTGTGACAGAGCTGCGTTCTCCAGCTCCAGATGTGTTCCTGCCTCGAGAGATGCCTCAACGCCATCCTCAAGTGCACAAAAACACATGTCTGTCACGTATTGTTGTGTTTCTTTTCTATATAAAACATTTCCGCTGACGCATCCAGGCTCAGGCCGAGGGCGCAGCTCAAAAAACGAAAGAAAAAAACAATAAAAACAATAAAACCAATAAACAGCCCACCTATTGTTCCCCTTTTGAGAGCAGCTACGGCCTCTCTCAAATGGTGACGCATGCGCGCCACCACGCGCATGCGCAGTGGCGTCGGGGGTTTTGAAGCCGCCTCCGTCACGTGCAGACGCAGTGACGACTGGGGCTGTGGAGCCACCACCGTCACGTGCAAATGCAGTGTCGGCTGGGGCTCTGAAGCCACCACTGTCACGTGAAAACGCAGTGGCGGCTGGTGCTGTGAAGCCTGCACCGTCACGTGTAAACGCAGTGACGGCTGAGGTTGTAAAAACACCACCGTCACACGCATGCGCAGTGTCGGTGGGGATTGTCGAAATAAGGTACCACTGTGCTCAGACACTAGAGGACCCCAAAAACACGACAAAACAGAGACTCTGAGGGCGGGAGACATGTCATCTCCACTGACTCTAAGGAGAAATCAGTGGAAGATTCACAATGTCTGCCGGGGTTTCTCAAGACAGTAACACAAGGCTACGGTCTTGCCTCCTCCCTCGCTCTCGGGCATTCTGTACTCACAGGCCCGGAGAGAGTCAGTCCGTTTTCTGAGAGAAAAGATTATCTCGCCTCTAGAAAACAAGGCTATATCTGTGATACCCGTCGAACAAAGTCAGAGCGGCTCTCATTCCAAGTATTTCCCCGTTTCCAAACGGGGAGGGAACGGAACTCGGCCAATATTAAGATTGTTGAGCTCTAAGCAGATATCTCAAAAGATACAGCTTCGGAATGCTCACTCACACATCTTTGATATGTCTCGTGCGACAAAAGGACGACTGGCTCACATCAGTCGACCTGGGAGATGCATGTTTACACATTCCAGCATATTACCCACACAGGGAATATCTGTGATTTACATCTCAGGGTGTCCCTTGCAAGTGCGGACCACTTCTCTTTGGTCTGTTCTCAGTCGAAGAGGGTTTGTACGATGTACGGAAGCCGCGATAACCCCGTTAAAACGACAGGGCGTTCGCCTGGCAACCTACCTGTACGACTGGTTGCTTCTCGCACAGTCAAAACAGGGGGTTATTACACGGACAGATGTCCCCGTAATACACCTGCTCGACCTGAGTTTCATCGTAAACACAAGAGAGAGCATGTTGTCCCCAGCCCAGACTGTACTTCCCCTGGGGGAGTTTCAGCACTGGACAGCTGCACTCAGACTATGAGATGCGTAAATGGCACTGCGCCACCGGCTACACCCGACTTTAACTAGTACGGGGCATGCCTATGGGTGCTGTCTTATCGCAAAGGGCGATCACCACGGACGCATGTCTGACGGGCTGGAGAGGTATTTACAAAGGTCGACCTGTGAGAGGGTTTCTGGAAAAACAGGAACCTCCAACGGTTGCACGTAAATTACCTAAACGTTTTAGCGGTGTTCCCCACCCTAAAACGCCTTATGCCTTCTCTCAGAGGACACCATGTCCTCGTGAGGATGGATAATACGACAATATCGTATGTAAACCATTAGGGAGGTTTTGCGTTCTCCCCAGTTACATGCTGGCACGCAAACTGATCTTGTGGTGCTGCGGTCGCCTCCTCTCCTCGAGAGCGAGGCATGCACCAGTTGTGACGAGAGGCGTATCACCATATGCAGACTGGACTTCACATCCAATGGTTGTGAGTCAGCTGTGGGTGTGTCGCGGCTGAGCCGCGATAGATCTGTTCGCATTAAAAAGATTATGCTCATTATCAGCTGTTCTTTCAATGCGCGGTCTAAAACGCACCGTTGGGCGTGGGCGTGCTCGCGCACGTTTGGCCTCCGGTTCCCCCATGTGCATTCCCACCCCTGGCTCTGAGAACCCATCTCTGACCAGAGTGAGAGAACAGCACCACGCATTGATCCTGATAGTTCCGCACTGACCAGTAATGTACTGGCAGGCGGGGATTTATCAGTGGCTATGCGGTCAGCCGTGACAGCCCCCCCCCCAGGGACATTCTGTCCGAGGCGGGGGGGACGATGTTTTCGCCCACACCCGGGGTGTCTCGTCCTATGGACCTGACCCGTAGGTGGTACAATCTGAATACAGTGAGTCTCCCGCAAGGTGATGAGCACTGTTCAGAGTGCGAAAGTTTCCTCCACGGTGTCTCGTTATGACTGAAAGTGGAGGGTGGGGAGGAATAATGTCCTTTAAAGAGGACACACCTCTTTTTCAATGTCCTGGTGGAGTGATTCTATCATTTCCACAGGACCTAATTGGAAGCACAGGGTTTTCCAGATCACTAGTTACTGGCCCTGGCATCCGCCAAGTGAGTCAGTGACTTCATGTGCTATCTGTGCATCCTTCACGCACCTAGTTCGCCCCAGGGCAAACTAGAGTGTTGCTAGGGCCCAATCCTACCTTTATTCTAAGGTGGTTGGTTCAGATACCCCAATTGACATTGAGACAATTTTTTCTTCACCGCTGTGTCCCCCCGGGGAACAGCAGTTTTTGAATTGAACAACAGAATTTGCTATGTCTAGCCCGTGCTTATGCACTTATGTGGACAGATCAAAGGAGTTTTTGTGTCATAATGACCAACTCTTTGTGTCCTGGGCTAACCCTTACAGGGATAGGCCCGTTACTAGGCAACGGTTCTCCCACCGAATGGTGGAGGCCGTTGCTCTGGCCTATACGAGTCAGAAATTGCGGGCACCTTCGGGTTGCGTGCTCTTTAGACTCGGGGTCTGGTTACACCCTGGGTTGTTGCTCAAGGGTGTTTCCTTCCATGACATTTGTGCAGCGACGGGCTGGTCCTCGCCGCTCACTTTTGTCTGCCTTTACAGGCTAGACGTTTCTGCTCCCAGTGTAGCCCAAGCGGTGCTGGGCGCCCTGCTGAGTCAGAGCTCTACCTGTTAGGTTCTGGTTGGTTTGGTAATTTCGAGATAAGCTCGTCTGGCAATACGGGAGTTACGATTTCCCATAGTGAGACATCGAACGGAGTGTTATGAATGAGAACTATAGGTTACTTACGTAACCCCAGTTCTCAGAGTAACATGAAGTGAGATGTCTCACCAGACGGCCCTCCTTGCTATGGTGAAGCGAGAAGAGGTGCTTATTTTGAATGACGCATGCGTCGTGGTGCAAGCTACTTATAGGGGGTGGATTCCCTGACGATGACGTCGAGATCACCCGCCAATCAGAATTGGCGTAAATGAGATTGATGCTTCTGTTTGCTCCGCGGATGAGGCGCATCCCATAGTGAGACATCTCACTTCATGTTACTCTGAGAACTGGGGTTACGTAAGTAACCTATAGGTTCTCAGTTCAAATAACTTTTTTCAAAAGTAAGAAGAAAACATCAATAAAGGCCCATTTAAAACTTTTGAAAGGCAGTGTGCATCAACATCTATCATATTTTCCAATTTCAAATCAAAACAGAAACACTTCGACATCATTTTCACAAGACATTCTTGCAAATAAAAGATCAGATTGATTTGATAATGAAGCCAAACTTACGTAGCATCTTTATACTATGTTTCCATTTGGGAATGATGTCCACAAATGGACATGGAGGGCTGGAACTTGTTCACAATAGATAACAATAACACAAGAAGTAGGATTTGTTAAGGAGGCTAAAATGCTGGCAGACTGTGCAGCTGGCCAAATGTTAAAAATAAGGCTGAGGTCCCAACAGAGAGCGTGTAAATCCTCAGACAGGATGGATGTAGCTGTCGTTTTTGCTGTTGTTGTTTAGGTGTCCACCATCCCTTGTAGAGACAATGGTGTTAATGAGCCTCACATATCAACCACAGCACACTCCGTCCTCTGTGTGTGTGTGTA
The DNA here is from genome assembly GCA_943591055.1 of Gobionotothen gibberifrons. Classification (NCBI taxonomy): domain Eukaryota; kingdom Metazoa; phylum Chordata; class Actinopteri; order Perciformes; family Nototheniidae; genus Gobionotothen; species Gobionotothen gibberifrons. Next base: position 506,903 of record CALSBZ010044486.1, on the reverse strand, counting down.
TGTGTGTGTGTGTGTGTGTGTGTGTGTGTGTGTGTGTGTGTGTGTGT
>CALSBZ010044486.1:443716-483736 GCA_943591055.1 Gobionotothen gibberifrons | reverse complement strand
AACCGTAGTTACAGTAGTAACTATGGCCAGTACTTACGGCTTGGAACCGTAGTTACAGTAGCAACTATGGCCAGTACTTACACAACAAGAGCCGTAGTTACGGTATTGACTATGGCCAGTACTTACACGGCTTGAAACCGTAGTTACAGTAGTAACTATGGCCCGTACTTACGGCTTAGAACCGTAGTTACAGTAGTAACTATGGCCAGTACTTGCACCGCATAGAGCCGTAGTTAGGGTATTGACTATGGCCCGTACTTACGCGGCTTGGAACCGTAGTTACAGTAGTAACTGTGGCCAGTGCCTGAAAGTGTCAGCCAAACGGCTGCACACTAGATAATGTAATATTGGGAGGATGAAATCCTCTTTAATGGCCACACATGCAGAGCACACAGCACACAGAGAAGATTGTTCTCTGCATATCGTCCTAGTGCTAGGAGTCTAGTACTAGGAGCAGTAAATATAACGATATAGCGCTACTGCAACCATACCATGCGTTTACCGGGACCGGGAGCGAGAGCACTGCCCTCACCGGCTGAGTTAAATGATGAAGCTTAACAGTACATGCAAGGTGTTAGCCAAGCGGCTGCTGCTAACAATCAAGCAACCAGGTCAGAACACAATGTTAAGACCAGATAATTAACTTCTAAGAAAGAGAACAGCCCGCGTAGAACCGTAGGCCATGGTTACAGTAGTAACCGCACCTGCAGAGCACACAGCACCCGCAGTGAAGATTGTTCTCTGCATATCATCCTAGTGCTAGGAGTCTAGTACTAGGAGCAGTAATACAACGAAATAGCGCTACTGCAATCAAACCCTATGTTACTGGGAGCGGGAGCGAGAGCGCTGCCCTCACCGGCTGGGTTAAATAATTAAGCTTAACAGTATATGCAAGGTGTTAGCCAAGCGGCTGCTGCTAACAATCAAGCGACCGAGTCAGAACGCAATGTTAAGACCAGAATAATTAGCTTCTATGGAATAGAAAGTACTTAGCTTACTCTCTGCATCTAAACGAAAAACGTTAATATGACACTCTGTGCTTTCCATACTAAATTGAATGAGGGACGCAGCCAAAGCTGGGACTCGAATGCTAATGATAGCTCGGGCACAACGCCACAGCTTTCAAAAGAGCATTAGGGCAACTTTATGGGAGAGGAAGCGGGAACACTGTCGTCACCAGAAAGTCTAAGCCAACAGAAAATAAGACGGCAATCAGGTCAACTTGGCTGGGAGAGGTTGCGGGGACACAGCCATCACCAGCAACAAGCTGACACAAACCTGTCTGTCGAGGCTCTGCACAGCGCACAGCCGGCCACAGCTCCTGGAGGACGCGTTAACGACCCGTAGCTCCGACTGTCAGTCGGAGCTACGGCCTGATATAGCCGGTGTCAGGTGACTTTGTTGTTATTGGTACTCGAGCTGCGCATGCGCGCGATGGACATATCCAGTGCTTAAAGCACCGCCTCTGGCGGTCAGTAGGGACGAAATAGAACCTACGTACGAGACACAACCTTTATAGTCAGAAAAAAGTGTGATTATTTTCTGATATTTTACACATATGATATTATGAATACTGTGGGCCTACATACCTTAGTGTGATTATAAGTGCATGGAAGTGAATATTGGCATGCAAGAACAGTAGGGCATAATGTTCTAACAATGTTATCAAAAACATCTTAAGAAGGTTATCAAAAACATCTTAAGAAGGTTATCACCAAACATTTCAAGAATGTTTTTAAAGAACGTTATCCTACCTTTCAGAAGAACATTCTGGGAACCAAACTAAAACTTCCCGCTGAAAACTTTTAAGAATAGTAGGGCATAATGTTCTAACAATGTTATCAAAAACATCTTAAGAAGGTTATCACCAAACATTTCAAGAAAGTTTTTAAAGAACTTTATCCTACCTTTCAGAAGAACATTCTGGGAGCCAAAATAAAACGTCCCACTGAAAACATTCCTAGAACAATGAATGGTAACAATCTCAGAATGTTTTGATAACCAAAAATGTCTAGCTGGGAACTCAGACATGCCACCGCAAACATGTAATATCTGCTGCAAAAAACATCCTCAGAATGTTGCAGGCAAAACGTTCCACCTTTGTTAACATATCACATTAAAGGAACGTTTTATAAAAAAGGTTCTGTCATCTCAGGCCTCAATAACATCCTGAAAAGATTTTCAGAATGTTGCTTGGAAAATGTTCTTCATTTGTTATCATGTAACATTGAAGGAACGTTTTATAAAGAACATCTTTAATGTGTTACCCCAACAACGTCCAAAACACATCCTTAGAATGTTGTGGGCAAAACGTTCCACCTTTGTTAACATATCACATTAAAGGAACGTTTTATAAAAAAACTTTCTGTCATCTCAGGCCTTAATTACATCTTTCAAAACATCCTCTGAATGTTGCAGTTAAAACATTATGTCTTAGTTAACCTTAAACCTTATAGGAACATTATTTGAAATAATTAACATCCTAAAAAGGTTCTTTGAACATCAGATTAAAACGTTTTTTTAAAACATTATTAGAACCTGTAGGTAACGTTAGCCAAAGTTGTGATAACGTTCCCCGCTAGCTGGGACTGCTCGCGACATTGAAACATAACGGCAATGCCAGCGCAAAGCCCTTTTTCCATGTATCATGTGACTGAAGCTTAATGGTCAAAAGTGTGGAACGCTGGACACTTCTCACACTCAACAACGGCCATTTTGCCTACGTAACAGAAGTTGCGGGACCAGACACACGACAAAGGAGGTTTTCCCTCTACTGTGTGTTAAGGATTTTGTGCATGTAAATGGTCTGCAAAGGCTAAAATCCCAAAGTTGTTCTTGCACCCCCGACCCCATGTTTACTCCCGTAACATAGTGGCAACACCATGCAACACTCACACTTCTATTGGTTAGAGCTCCAAAACATTGTACATGATAGGCTAAGGGGTGGGACATCTCTGAGCGGTTGTCCAATCACAACAGAGCTGGGCAGCTTTCCAATCAGAGCAGACTGAGCTCTGGTTTCAGAACATTTTCCAAAACGATAGTGATACGGAAAGAAAATGTGACTGTTTTGGCAACAATGAATATAAATACAAAATGATTAATGGTAAACATGAATAAATGCAAACGCTACTATTTTTTAAGTCTGTTCACACAGTCTGGATCACTGAGACAATATTAAAAGTAAATAGATAAAGTTTGAAGTATCATTTATGTGAATACATCTTTATCTAGTTATTTCTTCAAACACTACTGTGTTTAAAAAAAATGTTGTATCAGTCTAATCTAAAATCAACATACAAATGACTCACCATGCCATAGCAACAAATGAAAGGTTTAACGACTTATGAAGAGGATGAAAAGTCAGTGAGAGATAGATGGAGAGATGAAGTCAAAAAGGAAGTAAAAAGGCACAAAAAGAAAGAAAGAAGGTGACACGACGGAAACAAATGGAAAAACATGATGAAAAGTAATAGACGGAAAAGAGAAGGAGGATAAGATGGAGGATAGAAAGATAGAAGCACCCTCGTCCCCCTGCTATACATCCATCTCAGCTTGTGGAAATAAGGGCCTCCTTGTTGTCAGCTTGTTATTTTTTTCCCTCCTCCTCCCTCGCTCTCTCTCCCTCTGTTCTTCACTGCCACGCTCGCCCTCCGTCCTGTCGTCCGCCGGCGTTCTGTCATGTGTGAAGGTATCGATTTGCCAGCGTTTTAACCATCAAACTGCAGCTCCGCTTTTTAAACAATATCTGACGGACTGAGGGAGGAAGGAGGGAGGGGGAGATGAAAGAGGGACGGAGATAGAGGAGAAGACAGATTTGGAGAAGGGGAGAAAGGATGAGTAGGGAAGAGGACAGAAAAGAGAAGAAGGGATATGAAAAAGAGACAACAAAATATGGGAGGATGGGAGGAAGAGAAGAGACAAGGGTAAGAGATACATTGGGAAATGAATAAGGAATCAAGAAGTTAGGAACATATGCAGACTAAAAGGGAAAGAAAGGAGAACAAGGAAATAAGGTAGGAAGTTACCAATATAGGAGGTGAAAAAAACGTGAGGACTATATCAGGGAGAGACGAAGGTGGAGTAAGAAGAGAGAAAAAAAGGAAAAGGGAGACAAGGAAGTTAGGACAAGAGGAGATGGATGGGAAATAGGAGAAGAGGATGAGGGGGAAGCGGAAGTGGATAAGAAGGAAGGGCGTTTTGACGATGTGTCCTTGCAGAAAACGGGAGAGAGATATGAGAAAGGGAGAGGAAATGATTAAACAGAAGGATAGGAAATGGAGAAGAAATATGAAGAGAGGTGAGCGAAATAACAGAGGATGAGAGCAGGGTGAAGCTGGAGTGAGAAGAGAGGAAAAGGTAAGGACACAAGTAAGGAAATAGGAAAAGGAAATTAGGGAGAAGCATTAGAAGGAAGGTGTATCCTTGCAGAACACAGGAGAGAGGAATGAGGGGACTGAAAAAGAGTGATGGAGGGAGAATAAGGAAGAGGAGGACATTTTAAGGAAATATATGGAAAAGGAAGTGAGGACACAAGATATTAGGACCCTTTATTGTAAGATAAGGAAGGAGAGAGTGAGAAGACTGGAGATGGACGGAGAGAAGGAGGAAAAGACAACATGTCTCCTTTGAAGCTCCATCACACTGGCTTCACTTCAGAGGGTAGACAGAGTCATCACAGCAGAAAATAGAGAAATAGAGGATGAATAGAATGAGTCGGTTTGAAGAACAAAGGACAGACAGATGGACGGATGAGGGATAAAACCATTTAAAAGAAAATAGAGATGTAAGCATTAGAAGACTCAAAGTGACAGGCTGAGGAATTTAGAGAAAAAGAAAGAAGACATGAAAGCACTGAAAAAGAGAGAAAGATTCAGGAGAGGTGAATGAATCAGAATCAGAAATCCTTACAGTAAGGCAAACGGTGAGCTAACATATCAGAGGGGCCATATTCTGCTCACTTTCAGGTTAATTTTTGTATTTTGTTCCTCTACTGTGAAGCACCTCTTTTCACCCTCTGTCTGAAACCAGAGCCCAGTCTGCTCTGATTGGTTAGCTTGCTGGCACTGTTGTGATGTCCCGACCCTTAGCCAAACACTTACAATGTGTGAAGCCAATAGAAACGCAAGTCCTACATAGTGATGTCATTATGTTAGTGTGAGTGTGGGAGAGAAACTCCCTCTGGAGGGAACTTGGGGATTTTAGCCTTTGCAGACCATTTACATGCACTAAAACCTAAATAACACACTACAAATAAAGCATAATAGAGCCTCTTTAAATAAAGAGAAAAGCACACAGTAGAATATTGATGAAGACACATACGTACACATCTATGGATAAAATCTGTAGCAGCATTTTAAAAGTGAACATATTAAGGTGTTGAGATATTATTACTATCTATTTGCACATTGCCGGTGTAATGCACAAGGTTAGACTTAATAATATGCTATCCGTTAAATCGCTTTTCCATCCATAAGTGTTATTTGATTATTAGGATTTTTCTCAACATTTTCAGCATTTCCACTTTTTTTTTTATAATAAATATAAATATGAACAAGAGAGAAAAGACCATGGGTGTTTTTTTTAAAAGGGAGAAAAAGTGTTATTTGGATTATAAGAGGCCAGTAAAGGAAAGGACACGAGATGAACAAATATGTTTAAAAACCTCAAATAGCTGGAGGCTTTAAAAAATCATAAAAAGAGCGATTGAAAGACAAGTATTTGAATATTGAGAAAGACTAAAACAGAGTGATAGAAAAGCAAGTGTTAGTCCTCTTTATGGATCGCTGTTTGTTCAACCAAAGTTTGGCAGCATTGATCTGCTGCCAGCACTGCATTTATCACTGTGTGTGTGTGTGTGTGTGTGTGTGTGTGTGTGTGTGTGTGTTCACAATATTCTGTTTCTGTTTAACAAACACGCCAATAAAGTACATTAGAGTGTGTGTGTTTGATCTTCAGACCTCCTGCTGAGGGAAGATCACAAACACACACATGTCCGCAGGGTGTTAAGGCCATTCAGTCAAGCATCTCATCCTACTGGTGTGTGAAAAAAATAAGAGAGATGGAGGAGGACGAAAAATCCATCCATCCCGCTGAGAGGGAGAGTGGGGAGAAAGAGAGAGAAAGAGAGCTACCATGTTAAAACTCCTTTCTCTCTCTCTGTAGGTGGTTTCAGTTTTAACAAGAGCGTGTTGTCTCTGATTCACACATGATGAGTTCAATGTAAAAATATAACCACAAATCAATTTATTCTGTTCAAATCAACAACACAATGTTTGAGGTTTATTCAAACAATCACTCTCATTATTATAGATTTGTGAATCTTTTTTTTTTTTTTGCTGAGAACAGAGGGATTTACAAGGAAGGGAGAAATAACCAACACAAAGTGGAAAGGGTTAATGCCCAGCCAAATGATCCAAAGAGATAGTGGCCGCTTTTCACCTTTTTTCTTTTATTATTTATTTATTTCTGTCAATTTATTGAACATGTCAGAAACAAAACTTACAACAATAATAATAAAACAAAAAATCTTATAATAATAATTATAACAAAGAGAAGTCTCTGTCATGTTCAACAGGGGCAAGAAGAAGCTTAAATTAATCATTCAATCTTTATAATCCCAGAGGGAAATTAGGTTTTGTAGCCACCGGGACACAGTGTCTATGGCGCATTTCCACTGCAGCGGGTAGCCCCGTTTAAGCGTCCTTAAGCGTCCTTAAGCATCCTTACGCGTCCTTAAGCGTCCTTAAGCGGCCAGGCCAGTTTTTGGTGGCCTTTCCATATAGCGTAGCACTTTTTCCCTCTTTTTCCGGCCCCATAACATCGTGGTTCTATCTGGCCAGGGCCAGGGCTGAACTGAGAATAGTCTGCTATATAGATTCCTCAATAGAGTAACGGGACATTTCCCTGTCTTTTTCACCATCAAAATGAACAAACTACACATCAAATGACATCTAGACGAAGCGAATGGAATTACTCCCGGACACCTAGCGTGTGGAAATGTTTGCGAAAAACGTTTTTACTTTTAGGTTAGTTATTATACGTTTATTAATTTTGGAAATATTAAATATAAAACAATTGTGTTGAATTAAGAGAGGGATAATGAGTTACATTATAATAATTACATCATTTATTTTTTACTAATTACTAAGAGCATGCTAACCGCAAAGCTAGCATCACAGCCATTGATCCGTTTTTTGAGACTTTGCACCCTTTTTCCTAAACCTTTTCACACGCTAGGAGTCTGGGAGTACTTCCATTCGCTTCGTATTGATCTGAATATGTTATTTAATGAATAGTTTGTCCATTTTGATGGTGGAAAAGCCAGGGAAATGTCCCGGTGATATACTGAGAAATCTTTATATGCGTTGCTACCCCAGGTCCTAAACTGTAATGGCAATGCGCCACGGCCACGGACGCTTAAGGACGCTTAAACGGGGCTACCCCGCTGCAGTGGAAATGTGCCATTAGGCACATTGTCAAACTGTAGGTACAGGAACAGTACAGGATGTCCTCCACACCACAGCGACCCTCTGAAGACCCCTTGTCGGCCCGTACAGTCCGGAAGCCATCAAACTAAAAGTTGTAAATGCTGGGCTGCCCCTGGCCAACTTGCGGCCCCCCGCAAAGTTATGTGATGAGGCCCTCTGTGTCGCGAACGTCGACCGGGCGCGCTAGTGTAGCACGCGCGTGAACGAGCGCCGGAGCCTCGTAGCGGCGGAACTGTGGCTTGATTGTGCCGCATTTGCGCTTCAGGTAAAGTAAGGCTCCCTCCGCAGGATGAGGCTCCCTCCGCGAGGTGAGACGCAGTCTGCGTGGTCTGCGTGTAGGGAGGGGCCTGTGGAAACGCTGTTAATGAAAATGTTGTTGATGGAAAAGTTGCAAAAAAAGTCCGGAAGCCATAAATGGAGACGTTGTCGTCAGATATATCTTGGTGCAGCCATGTTTCCGTAAGGCACTTTAACTACACTCCAGATATTCCCTGTGACTCCTAGCTAACGCTGTTAGCTTGTCCATTATTTGATGTGGCATCAGACCTTAGTTTACATTGGACATCTGTGGCACTAACCCAGGATAGAACACTCCGATAAGCTTTTATAGTTGGTTTATTTGACCACATGTAGGTGGCAGTACCAGGAAAACCACCAGTACATTTCAACAGCCAATTACACGGACCTCAAGTTAGCAGCCCTGGCAACTCCAAACCCAATCACCTGTGCAACCTTTGACAGAAGTGTTCCTGATCTGGCAGGGAGTCGGGGCAGCAGTACCCTGGGATGGACCCCCAATGCTGGGGTTTATGCAAGATGAATTTGAGCAAATCGCTAACATAAGGTTTGACTCGGGGAGCTGCCAAACATTGTTCCTGGTGGAGTAGTTAACTAGCGGCGGGTGGATGAAACCAAGTTGCAAGCTATTTTTTTAATTCTTTCACTTTAGGTAAACATACAGTGGGCAAGACACTTAACCCTAAATTGCTCCATGTCTACGGTATAGACATGTTTGTAAGTCTCTTTGGATAAAAACGTCAGCCAAATAATATGTGATGCAACATGTTATCGACCAGCCCTCAGGCAGCTCTCCTTTTTCCTCATGGTGGACTGATGGCAGATTGGACTCTATAGTGACTCACTACTGCCTCTAGAGGAACAAGTGGTTTTACATGACAGGACACGCCGCGGCTAGTCAATTATAATGCTAATTTCAGTACTTGCAAAACAACATAGACATATTTAACATAACTTAAACACTGTAACCTATTTACACTAATGAAGTTGGCAGTGTTGCAATGTGAGGTTGTTTAAAAGAAAATCATTTTTTTATTCAATTGCGGGAAGTTTTGATGCCACAAAATAATGGATACAATTAACATTCAGAACATTCAAATTAAAAAGATCAAGCAACTTACTGATAAAGGGGGCGATTCTTGACCACAGCCTTTCACTGGGGTATTACCACTATGCATTAGGAGGGAGATATTCTGGGTTTGTAAGACCCCGTTTACACGAGAACAAAACGGGTTGGATCCGCATAGTTTCTCTTGCGTATAGCCCTTTCATTTACACGAGGCCGTAACAAAACGATAGAAACGGACCCCACAAACGATAACGGGTCCCAAGGTGGATAGATTTGCAAACAAAACGCTCTGGGGGGTCCAACGGCTCCGTGTAATCGCCTCTATACGATCATTTTATGATAATGATGAGGCAATAGCCCTGCCTCTCTCCACCTCTGCTGCTCACCCCCGCGTCAAAGTAAACTGCACACTGAATTCAGATTATTTATCTTTCTCTCGATATGGACATAAACGCGAGTGAAGTCTAATCTGACAGGACGGAGACACGCAGCTCTGCTCACCTGCAGCTCCTCCCGCTGTGATGCAGCGGTGAACCGAGCAAAACACACACTTCAAGACAGATCATCACCCTTAGCTATTTTAATTACCTCTCAAACTACCTAAACTAGTTATAAATATGTTTATTTGTACTGTCGGCCAGGTCACTCATTACTGGATCAGCTGCTCCTGCATGAGACAGACACTGACGCTGTGTATTTTATTATTATATAGATTCGTTATTCATTTGTTTTAAAGCTCAATAAATAACAAAGAAGACCTTTGACCTGCATAATTTTGTCCGGAAGATTTAAACTTTAATACACGTTGACCTCGGCCCCCACCGCGGAGAATAAACAGAAGGGCAACCATGACAACCATGCTTCTTCGCTGCTTTTGTGGAGGAAGTTACAGCGCCACGTACAGGCTCCTGCATATGTACTGCAGCTTCTCCAGCGCTTTCGAGTGGTCTCGTGGGGAAGTACAGCGCCACTTACAGTCCCGGCATATGTACTACAGCGTTTCCAGCGTTCTCGTGTGAACAGACACGTCAAATGAAACGAATACCTGTGAACGGAAGACTTTTTTGAAAACGCATACTGTGCATTCTTTCACACACACATACGGGTATTGGGCCGAGCGCGACACCGTACTTCCGGTATCCTCCATTTCACGCGAGGTGCAAGCGGGTTTAGCCGTGTTACTTGTTAGATACAATAATAGAATAGAAAAAATAGAATAAAATAGAAAAAAGTACTAAGTTATGATATAATAAAAAACGTGAGAAGTAAGAAAAATAAATACTTTCCAAAATAAAAATCCAGTAACAGTCTAGGTGTTGCTAAGCTTCCTGTACTGAATATCATAGTCTATTGCCTTAATCAATATCTAGTCAACTCTAAAATACCACATATATGCAATGGCATGATAATATTATTGTGACAAGTGGGGTATTCACATGGTGTTTCCATAAGATAGACGTAGATGCTGCCAAAATCGACCGAAGGCCACTTTTGAGGGTCGTTTTTCCATACATCTGCAGGCAGTCTGTACGGGCAATCCGACAACCCACACAGCTCTAGTTTAGGCTGGTAACCACCTAGAGCACACCCCTCAAGTGCAGAGATGTAATCCGAAGACATGCAGCGATTTCTTCAGTCGTTAATTCAGAAAAAAAACCTATTGTGCTCTGCCTGGCTACGTTAGCTAGCTGTTTATATTAGCACCTCCAGGAAAATGGCGTATTTTACATTCGTTGCATTGTTGCGCGTTGCATTGTGGGTAGCTCGGACGTCACTGTGTGTGAAAGAATAAACGCAAACGTTCCCGTGTGAGCAGCACCTAAGAAAAGCTTTTAATAACTTGCAGGTAATGTGAGAAATACAACTTTTAACAGAATTTGACCGTGGAACTGTGAACTGAATCCTAACTGCACATTTAACCAAATGTCAGTGTTTAAGTGGTTTGACCATCAATGTTCCCTGTCCTCTGACAGAAAAAGCTAAACAAATGCATCGTTCATTTTTAAGTCTTCACTTTATTTTACTCTCTTCTGAGCTGATTGAAAACTATATATGTTGAGACCACATGTAGTTCACCTGTTTGGTGTGAATTACATTTTTATAAATCACTTTACGTGAAGGAAGTTTGCACAACATGTTTAGAAACTGTCATTCAAAAGTTTGTTGTTCGGCTCTTTTGTAGAAGTGCACGTCTCTAAAATACTGCAGAACGATGCAACGCTGGATCTATGAAGTTTACCTCTTGAGCAGTTCAGTCATCAGGAACAAAATGGCAATGAAGAAGGAATTTACAGAGTTTTGACTCTACTGTGGCTGTTTACAGCTCTTCGGGTTAACCTCCAACCATCTAATATGGATCTTCTTTTTACTATATTTCTTTCTCCTTCTCACCTCCTCTGGTTTCTCATCCCTCCTCTCGTTCTTCATGTCTCCCTCCCTCGCTCCTCCCTCGCTCCTCCCTCTGCTCCGGCCTTCACTGCAAATTAGTTTCAGAGGGAGAGGGCTAAAATGGGAGGGAGACAGATGAAGAGAGAGAGAGAGAGAATACAGAGAGCACAGTGAAAAAGAAAATGGAGAGTTTACTGAAAATGATATTTACTGTTATTACTACTGTACGGGTAGTGCCAGAAGTACCACTGTGACTACTACTGTTAGTGTTAGCAGGCCTATTAGGACTGCTAGTTCTGTTATATCTTACACAGGCTCCGCCCTCTACTGGACTCTATGGGTACTACCCTCAATCATGCTATATGAGCATTCACCTACTGAGATATCTATAAATGTAGCCGGCCCCTCGGGGCGGGCCTACCTGAACGCGCCTCCTGACTGTCATCCTTTTCTCTTCAGCGAGCGAGCAACAACTGAAGCAGAGAAAGTAAAACCTTTGAAAGAAGAAGAAAGAGTTATCATACCTTCATGGAGTCGCCACTTCTAGAGACCCGGGGCTGTCCTTCGTGCCCTGGCTTAATAGCGGGTGCCGATCTCCACAACCTCTGCTTCGAGTGTTTGGGGGACCAGGATATGGCCGAGGCGGTGCCATTCACGTTCGCCATTCCAGCGGGGCGGATGGCTCCGTTTGCCGGGGAGGAGGAAGTCCATCCGCCCAGGTCTGTACTTCCCCCTAGGTGATCAAATCAAATCAAATCAAGTTTTATTTATATAGCACATTTATAAGCGATTTTTGGTCGAGCCAAAGTGCTGTACATAATAAAAATAGCCTACAGTAGGGACACTTTGCAGCAAATACAACAGCACAGATTGTTCAGAGTATCAATATGAGAAAAACTACACCCTCTATCCTTAGACCCTCACATCGTACAAGGAAAAACTTCTGCGCAAAACCCACAGTTTTAAAGGGGAAAAAATGGGAGAAACCTCAGGGAGAGCAACAGAGGAGGGATCCCTCTCCCAGGACGGACAGACGTGCAAGAAATGCGGTGTGTAAATCGAAGAGATAATACATTTTACAGCCTATAGACCGAATGTTTAGGAAAAGCGTGTGTCTGTAATAAGAAGATGAATCCACGAAGATGTCAGCTACAATCCTGTGGAAGCCATCAGGGAAGCAGCACGACACGACCCAGGCAGGACCGCAGCGAATAGGTTCAGCCACAACCCGAAAGTCCACGACTTAATCCAGAGCTCAGGATAGAGGATCAAGGGCACAGGACTACTGCAAGACGATCAGCCTCGACTCCGGAACCCGGCGTAGATATAGATAAGAAAAAACAAGAAAAAGAGATTTGGCTGGGTTAATCTGAAACAAGAGAATACACAGACAGAGATAGAGAGGGAAAAGGTCATTGGATAAAAGTTATTCTTGATAACCCTCAAGAAAGATCTCCTGATGACCATGGTGGCGGAGCGTGGCAGCCCATCTGCTCCCAGCAGGCAGCAGGCTGGGCAGAGAGCCTCTGCCCCGCTGCCGCGTGACAGGGCGGCTGCAAATAAACACGGGTGTGTTGGGCGTCTCGCTCATTGCTCTTCCGCAAGATGCCCCCACCTCACCGGATCAGAGCGATTATTTGGCCGCAGCATCGGCCGAATTAATAGCTTGGTCTACGGTGTGGCCGCCGCTGCTTGCCGTGTGATGTCCCTGGGGGATCACGCTGCATGGCACTTTCCAAAAAGACCGTGATGATCTCCTGGGAGCCCCCGTGTTTACGGAAGGGCTCTTTGGATCGATTTCCTTGGTCACGTGGATGAGGAGTAGTCGCAGCTTGGCGTATGCTGCTTCTTGCTCATCCTCTGAGGACAGAACACTGTCCCACACTCGCCGCCCCGCTGTAAACTCCAGTAAAGGAAGCAGCAGGTGGGCGCGCACACGCGAGTGTGGTACCGCTGGGGTTGCTGCATATGCGTCGCCTGCAGAGGTGGTTTGCCGGCCTTCGTTTAGATCCCAAGAGGCACAAACGATGTCTGGTGACCATCCCCCCCTCAGTGGAGGGCAACCCCCGATACTGGGGGTCCCCAAAGCATCTGCGGAGGGGAACTCCGCTGGAGCGGGTGACCTCCTACGTCGCGGTGTTCAAGATGCATCCGTGACAGGATAGGGGAGGACCTGCCTAGAGAGAGCTATAGGTGGTGGCTGGCCTATGACAGAAACTCTGCACATCAACCTTCTAGAGCTACGGGCAGTAGTACTGCTCCTACAGCACTGCAAACCCTTACTACAGGGCAAACATGTGCTGGTGGGGAGCGCCAACCGCACCACAGTGGCTTACATCAACAGACAGGACAGAGTTAGCTCCGCCGCCTTGTTTAGCGCAGCGGAGAACCTGTGGTTGTGGGCCTCAGAGAATGTTTTTATCTCTGAAGGCCCCCCACATTCCGGGACTGGAGAACAGGGCGGCCGGCCTCATGTCAAGAGTCGGGCCCCTGCCAGACGAATGGTGGTTCTCCCTGGCTCGGCAGGACAATCCACCCTGGGGGGTGGACACGTTTGCACACGAGCCATGGCCAAGATAGCTGCTCTACGCCTTTCTACCGCAGGTGCAATAGGAGCGTTACCCACTCTAGGCCAACCTCTCCAGGCTTGGCTCCTGAGAGGGACAGGCTGAGACGGGAGGGACTGTCTGACAAATTATTCAAACTATCCAGGCAGCAAGAGCAGGATCCACCACCGCCTGTTACAGGAGGAAGTGGTTGGGATTCCTGCGGTGGTGGGAAGAAAGGAGTCTAGAGCCTCTATAATGTATATTGGGCTCTATTCTGTCCTATTTACAGATACTGGTGGACAGGGAGCTTGCTCATTCCACAATTAATTCGTAAAGCAACATTTCATTCTCTTAACAATTTACTTGTGTAATATATAGGTATGGGTATCGCTAAGGTTTTTAACAGTACTATTATCGATACTGCTTATCGATCCGGTACCTTAACGGTATTCTTGTAGGTACTTTTTGTTATTTTTTAAAGGGAAAACTAATTAATTAATTGTTAACCGAATTAACATTGCTAGTGGAGTACTTCAGGAAAGTCGATGGGGGGGGGGGGGGGGGGGGGGTGCTGGTGGAGTACGTGACCGTTGTGATCAGCTGTTTTGTGCATCAGCTGTTTTAGCGCAGTTCTCCAGTGAAGGAGGGGAGTCTCCCTCCGCAGCCGGTTGGCGTAGTTTTGGCACAATTCCGTTCTACAGACCGACGTCAACAGCAGCCCTGTCTGTGCATATGGAGACCGCCTTCTGGAAAAGCTTCACAAGTACGTCGGTACGCAAATGCGCTTTGTTACACAAGAGACGGTACGCATTTCAGATTGTTGCCGCGCATGCGTACCTGCGTACCAGCGTACCAGTTATGTGCACCCCTGACTATGGCACTGAGTACTTCTCCCACCTCTGCGCACCTGATGTGATAACGTTACTCGTAATTGGCGCAACAGAGCTACGAGTTAAGGAAGTCGAAAATGGTGCATTCCTCCGATTGAATATGACGCCTTTTGGCCAGCTGTTTGGACAGACTACTCTACTCGTGTCAATGCGCTTATGCCATAACACTAATGGCAAACAAGCTTTTTCCACATCGAGCCTTGTAGAGTGTCTCTATACTTCTGAACGCTCCGTCCCCGGCAGATCTCTGTGCCGCTGCAGCGTGTCTGTTAGGCCCCGCCCCCCCACACACAGAGAGACACAGGGAGATCGCTCTTCTGGAGTGAAGAGAGCGGAAATAATGATATTGCAAGTTAGAAACATAAGATGCATTTTGACAGACAAGATGGACACTTGGGGGAAAATATGCTGCATTTTGATTGTCCGATAGTCCACCATTAACACCTTAGTCCCGTCTCGACTCCTCAACGAAAACGAAATATACATTTCGTCATAGTTTTCGTTATTAAGAATCTATTTTTAGCTCGTCTTCGTCTCGTCTTAGTCATGTAAAAAAGGTCGTTGACGAACATTTTTCGTCATAGTTTTCGTTGACGAAATTAACACTGGACAGCGCCCAGTGGTCCACCCCGCAATGGGATCTGCTGTTGGTGCTCGTGGCTCTGGTCACAGAACCATTTGAGCCTCTGGAGCTCTCCTCCCTGAAGGCACTATCATTGAAAACAGCTTTGCTACTTGCCTTGACTTCGGCCAAGAGAGTGTGCGAGCTGACCGCTCTGTCGATGCACCCGAGTTGCCTTTTGATTGTGTGCTTTGGGGATGGTGTGGCCGGTAAAGCTCTGTCCAAGAAACACCTGAGAGGATGGCTCTGCGAGTACATTTCACATGCCTATGGACAGACGGGGAGAGCCTTCCCCACTGGGGTCCATGCACACTCTACACGAGGTAAGCGTGTGTGAGTGTGCTCTACCCAGCCAAGTAAGCTGCGGCCCCGACTTCTCCATGGTCTCAACCGGAGGAGAAGAAGTTGCGGTGCAGTGGCTGTTAACCAAAAGCCGGTCAGGGGCAGTGTGATTGGTCGATGTTGTTGGACGACAGGGCGTTTATCCATCAGGGCTCCACCCACTGTACCCATAGAGTCCAGTGGAGTCTGTGTAAGATATAACAGTGTGATGGGTCGATGTTGTTGGACGACAGGGCGTTTATCCATCAGGGCTCCACCCACTGTACCCATAGAGTCCAGCGGAGTCTGTGTAAGATATAACGGGGGGTTACGTATTGTAACCCTAGTTATATAAGCACAGGCGGAGCCCTCTACCTGGGGCCCTGTCTGTCCTATGTCGCTCGCTGAAGAGGGTGTAGGATGACAGTCAGGAGGCGTGGCCGCCTTATATATGGTGGGCTTGCGCACGCATTATGGTAGGCCTGCCCCGAGGGGCCGGCTACGTTTATAGATATCTCAGTAGGTGAATGCTCGCATAGCATGATTGAGGGTAGTACCCATAGAGTCCAGTAGAGGACTCCCCCTGTGCTTATATAACTAGGGTTACAATACGTAACCCCCCGTTTCTACTGATGGTTAATCGCCATTACGGCCGCTACACACGGCGGCTTGCGTTGCCGCTTGGCGGTGGGCGTGTCTTGAGCGTGGGGAGTTTACGCGAGCAACGTGACCAACAACCAATCACATGAATCTCTCCTGTCAATTGCATAAAAGGTTATACATGTCACACTTTATATGGTGAACATTAATGACATTAATGTCTATGGTGCTATTTTACGCACCATTCCATGCTGGCTAAACACTGTGTATGTCTGCTAGCTGTCCATTCAAACGAAGTACACTGGATATAAACCCAAATAGGCGAAAACCTACCAGTTTCACCCACTGTCTCTGCCACCTCCCTGGCTCCTCCGGTTTGTATCCCGGTAGGTGAACAGGGACTGATCATAAAGCACCGGGTGATTCCCTACCGCTACGATTATTTTCTCCTCCATTTTTTGGGCATATGAGGAAATGAACTGCGGTCTGGCTCTCCCAGCATACACACGGTTTGATTGGCTAGCGCTTGTACTGGCAGATTTGCATAAACAGGATTTGATTGGCTGACGCCTCCGTCGAGGCTTCAAAAGTAGAACATTGCTCTACTTTTGCTGCGAGCACCGCGAGAAAAGCTACGCTTTGCTCCCACAATGCAGTTCGGCGAAGTGTGACGTCACCCCATTCAAAGTGAATGGACAGACACATTGAAGAGTCAACGCACGCCACTGTGTGTAGGGGCCATTACTATAACTGCTACTACTGATTCTAAAACTCTTACATTATTGCCTTGATTGCCAACCACATTGTATCATAAATATCTCTTATAGTGTCATCGGCACTGAACAAAGAGGCCAGGGCTCGAGCTTAAGGGCGTCCCGTCGTCCCGGGGCCGGAAAAAATAGGGTCGGGGAGGATACAAAAAAATCTTGGGACGAATTTGGGACGAGAGTTAAAACAAAAATACCCTGCTAACTCTACAACAAACGGTGATGAAAATTAAACTGACTGCACGTTTTGTGTAGCACACAGTTATTAAACCTCCTTGTCAACATAAACACACACGCACAAAACATTTAGCAACCCGCGAAATACACACACACACACACACACATGTATTTTTTGTCCTCGGCCACCCCGTAGTTTTAGAGCGCATCGAGTTTAAAATACCATCTACAAGCTGATGCTGACAGCCCCGCTCCTGCTGCCCGCTTGCGGCAGACCACACTTCCACGCTCACCGGCAGGCCTGGACTGGCCATCGGGAGGACCGGGAGGGTGTGTGTATGTGTGGCGCGAGAGAGAACGGGCACACCTTACGTGTATTGCTATTTCAATGAAAACAGAGGAGCGACATTTCGCAGACAACTGCGCCGAGCACTTGACTTTATGCAGGTAGCCAGACAGTGGGACATTGTACGAAAAGTCAGCACACTCAGCACGGATAGTGCGCGCAACATGATTGCAGCGTCCAGCTCCCGTTCGAGCATATGCCTTGAATTGCACGTAGCTCCAACGATCCATCACAGTGTCTCTCCACACACACACACACACACACACACACACACACACACACACACACACACACACACACACACACACACACACACACACACACACACACACACACACACACACACTTTGTATTGTATTATTGTATTGTATGAGAGAGGTTCCAGGTTGAATTGAGGCAAATATTTTAATGTTCAGAGGTTGTTGTGTTTCATATTCATGAGAATATTTGTCATTGTTCAAATGATAATAAACAAACATATAAAGCATATTTGTCCACTGATATGTTGATAAGAGTATTACAAACTTGAAAAATATCCCTCTAAGGTACATTTAGAACAGATAAAAAATGTGCGATTAATTAGCGAAAATATACGTCTTATGTATTATTGCTACATAAACATTATATCGCAGTTTTAGTTTCGCCAACTCCGTTTCTAATATGCAATAAGACTACAAAATGCGTCTATGATGTATTTTCGATCTTATTTTCGATCTTTCCAATCCAGACGAGAGATCTCTTTCTTCCGTCTGTGTGCGAGGGGGCGGGGCAGTTTGTAAAGGTCTCCTGACTGTGTTACAGACTGTCATCCTGGTTAGTGGTTACTCTGGGTTCTGTCTTCTGTCTTCAGGACAGAGTGTTGGATTGTTTTATTAGTTGGATAGGACTTGATTGGATTCACTATTAGAGTAACTTTCTCGTTTGTGTGTTTTAAAAAATATATATTTGGCCTTTGTTTCTGTGTTTGACTAGATTTGTATGTTTTATTTATGTTAAAAGGTCACTTTGAATGATTTTAACTAATGATAATGTAGAAAAAATAATATTTTAAATTTGGGACGGTCCACATTAATTTCGGGACGGCTTAGATTGTATTTCGGGACGGTTCCGGGAGGATGGTGAAAAAAGTTAGTCGAGAGCCCTGAAAGAGGCACTACTTTTACAAAACGTACTACGATATCCTATAAATCAATATTGAATCTTTTTTTGGTGAATCAAATCAAATCAAATCAAGTTTTATTTATACAGCACATTTATAAACGATTTTTGGTCGAGCCAAAGTGCTGTACATATAATAAAAATAGCCTACAGTAGGGACACTTTACAGCAAATACAAGAGCACAGATTGTTCAGAATATCAATATGAGAATAACTACACCCTCTATCCTTAGACCCTCACATCGTACAAGGAAAATCTCCCGCAGAAAACCCACAGTTTTAAAGGGGAAAAATGGGAGAAACCTCAGGGAGAGCAACAGAGGAGGGATCCCTCTCCCAGGCCGGACAGACGTGCAATAAATGCGGTGTGTAAATCAAAGAGATAATACATTTTACAGCATATAGACCGAATGTTAGGAAATGCGTATGACTGTAATAAGAAGATGAATCCACGAAGATGTCAGCTACAATCCTGTGGAAGCCATCAGGGAAGCAGCATGACGAGACCCAGGCAGGACCGCAGAGACAGGTTCAGCCACAGCCCGAAGTCCACGACTTAATCCAGAGCTCAGGATAGAGGATCAAGGACACAGGACTACAGCAAGACGATCAGCCTCGACTCCGGAACCCGGCGTAGATATAGATACAAAACAAGAGAAAAAGATTTGGCTGGGTTAATCGGAACAAGAGAATACACAGACACAGAGAGGGAAAAGGTCATTGGATAAAAGTTATTCTTGATAACCCTCAAGAAAGATCTTAGAAAGTTCTATTAGAAGTCTAAGGTGAAGGCACGGGCTGGCGCACACCACTCGTGGAATCCCTCACCATATGAATTCTGACCCCTTAAGTGTACAAGTGAAGAGACACATATGTCAACTCCTTTTTAGAATAGTTTTTCTTCTCTTATATGAGAAACAAGGGTATGAAAAGAGAAAGCCAGAAACAGAGGAAGAGAGGCACAACGTGACTACGTACATGCACTCTCCTAAATATTAAACGAGTAAGAGGTGAAGAAATACAAAGCCAGAAACTGAAATGAAAAGGCACCACAATGCTTCCCCTTAGAATAGGGCTGACAAAATTATGAAAAGGGGACAGGGGATACTAGTGAAGAGGGACAACAGTGAAAAGGCGGTGAACTTAATAACAACTTTTTTAGTGTACAGTATGGTCAATTTGAACGCACCCCTACTTTCCGCATTCAATTCAACTGGAAGTGAAATCATTATATACCTCCCTGATCTCCTATGTGTTTCCTCGTTAATTTGATGGGTTTTTTTCAGGTTTGTAATTCGCCTTGTGTACATTGAAAAATGTAAACTTTAGCATCAGATTTCAGACCATACATACATTAGTGTAAGAAGGATGTCTAATTATGAAAATAGCATAATAAGTAATACATCCAGATAATCATTAACTGCTGCTTTTACCCTGAAGGACTACTGTGTTAAATGTACCACATCCACTAGTGCTTCTTTTACTGCTAACATTAATATAACTTTGACTACTGGTATTATCAATGTTGATGTTTAATTATACTATTAATACTTAATGGTGGAATGTAAGTAATCATTTGCTTTACTTGACTACACATTTGTGATATATTCCCCTTCTAATTTTCTACATCTTGTAGGGAAATGTTCTACTTTTGACTCCACTTACTCCATTTATCTGATGTTGAGTCACATTAAAAAGATACAATTAGATTAGATTTTTGGACAGAAAACACATGTAGGTTTATAAAATATGTTCTGTACTAAATAAAACTACTTCATCATTGTAAATATAGGTACAGCTGAAATTATCAGTCAGTTGACAGAAAGGCGATTGGAAACTTTGATTGGTTGTGTCATTTATCATGTTGGAAAATGGGGGCCAGCTTTGAAAATCTGAAGATGTGCTCTTTTAGCTTTTTCACATTTAAAACCTAAAGGCGATTAATTTACCTTACACACTTCAGTGACATTTTCAACTAAGGACTTTTTTTTACAGTCTGGAGAGAAAAATCCTTTTACTTAAGTAAAGGCACTGAACACTTCCTTCACCACTGCTAATACTGCTTCTACAAATATGACATTTCCATTATTAAACAGTGACTTGTTCTCTCTGTTGGTCAGTCACTCCACCACTAATGGTTTCCAGGAAAGACATTTATGTTCCCCTCAGGATTATTCTAACTTCAGTGATCCCTGACTTTCCTTTAACTAGTGCCGAGATTGTTATCATATCTAATATATATTTAATATACAGTAACTATTGCATCGACTGTCATGTGATTCACATGTGTTCCTGTTCCCCTCAGGATGAATTTACTTGAGTTCATCTGACTTTTCATATACACTGAAGAAATTAAAAAGTTGACTTTAATTAAATGTCAACAGATTACACATAACTGAATTAGGTTAGTTGAAAGCAATAGTATGAAGTTGAACCTAATACTTTTTTATTTAAACTTAGTATTATTGCTTTCAACTAACCTGAAACAACTATGTGGAATCTGTTGACATAATACATTTGATTAAAGTAAATGTTTACATTTTTTCAGCATAGCGACATAATCAGAATATGAATTTGCCAATTTATTTGGTTTGCCATAACTGTACGGTTATATGGACAGAGCTGCCAGTGTGGCTGTATGGCTTTTTTTTAAGAAGTGTTTTAAAACTCATAAACAAGAAACTTGATAAATGAGGGAACATTTCACACAGCCACTGCCATTAACGCAAAACAAGAAGAAGTAAAAAACAGTGAAAAAAATGAAAAAAAGGTACTTTAAGGAAAAAAATACAGTGTTATACGGGGCTCTCTCCTCTCAGTTAGGACTCTAATTGGACGATGAGAGGTGTCCGAGGGGCCTGCTGAGGGGGTTTGGTGTGTGTGTTGGCGGCATGTATGATCTGTGTGTGTGTGTCAGCATTTCGATTTTCTCGCAGCATCCCCGCTCTCTTTTCTCTTTACTTGTGAGGAGGAGGTGTCACCACAGTTACGGTTGCCGGCGGTGACAGGACAGCAGCTGCTCTCTCTCTCTCCCCCCTTTTTCTCCCTCTGTCTCTCTCCCTCCTCATTGCTCCGGATGAACGAAACTCAGGGGAAATCATCACTATGTTTACTCCGACCCCCCTCCCAAGCCACCCACTGTCTCTGTCCTGCTGCCTAGGCCCCTTCAAACCACCCCCCCCCAATCTCTGTTTTCTGCCCCATGATGGTGGTTGTTAGACAGATAGACAGCAACCCACCCCCCCACCACTCTCTCTTGTAAATTTGTGACCTCCGCTGGCATCCGAAGAAAGTAAGAAGGAAGAGATAGAGGGGGGGAAATGGCCGGCAATTGGCGTTGATGTGAGGAAGGAGGAGTAAGGGGGGAGTTAAAGGCCAGACAATTGGTGGTGAGGGATGCGGGAAAGAGGGAGGGATGAAGGGGAGGGGAGAGAAAGAGGCCTTGAGAGGGCGATCAATGCGATGTTCACCTGCCGTCCACCTCCCCAATTTAAAGAGAAGGGGCGCTAACGATTTCCCCGGACGGCTCCTCCGGACTGATGGAGCCCGAGAGGAGAGGAGGCGCAGAGAAAGTAGAAAAATTAAGCCTCAGCGCAACAATGCATATAGATGGGAGCGAGGCAATGGGAAAATTAGCTTTTAATGGTGAAATGCATGTAGTTAAAACACAAACAAAGGCGGAAAATAGATTTTAATATGTGTGGGTGAGAGAAGAAGTGGATGCTAAATGAGGTTTTTAAAGCAGGAATGCATACAGATGGGGAAGAAATTACCGGACAATTGATGAACTGCATACAAAGGGAAGAATTTGGTTTGATTGCAAGAATGTATGTTAAACAGAAAGAGTAACAAAATAATCTTTTAGTGTAACACTGAAAAGACATGGGACAGAGACTGCAGGAGAATGAATGCACATGATTAAGAAGAAATAAGTATTACTGTAATGTACCCAAAGTATGCATATATGTATTGTAAAAAAAGGACAGATGGAAAATATTTTTAAAAAACAGTTAAAAAAAAGAAGTAGGCAAAAAAAAGCAGAAAGAAATGTGCCTTACAAGGAATGGATTTATTGTAGTAAAAACGGAAAATGTTGATTTAAAGGTCCCGTAATATATTATATTTGAACAATATATTATAGGGCCATATCTATAAAACATGTCTCTGAATTGTTTTGCTCAGAATACCGAACAGATCACCCATTGTAGCCATGATGACTCATACTGTACCCCTCTATTTCAGCCCTTTTACAGAAGTGCTGATTTTGGGTCCGGCCCTTTGAATATAACCGCGCTGCTGCTGGCCCCCGCCCCTCTGGAGCGTCCGCATGCAAGTGGTGAGCTCTGCAAAGAGAATGGTGTCTACCATAGACTGTATCTACCGGCAGAAACTCAGCTAAACTCAGCTAAAAATGAACCGACCTACGGGGGTACACTGATTCTCATCGTCCTGACACAGGATCTCAAACAAGAATTCTTATGAAAAGCCTCAGTCACTTTGCAACAGCCACCTGCCTGCCAATCATCATGATCTAAATACAATTTAATGTCTCACGGTCCTTAACCATGTACGTCGATATGTAATTCAGTACAGTGTTAGTCTCAGTCCGTACTCTTCTACTGTGTTAGATGTCAATACTTCTGTGTAGAAATGTCAGCAGACTAATTCCTGGGCATCTACGGGACCTTGTGGCCTCAGTGATTCTGAATTTGAATTGACTGTGTGTCATTGTCATAATATCAAAGCTATAATAAGACACAGTGATATATGTGACCACCCCTCCTACTCCCCCTCGCTCTGCCTTTGACACATGTAACTATTCATGTTCCAGCTCTCCTGCCCCGACCTGTCAGCCCTGTCAATATGATTATTCCTCTCAGTAATTGCAGTCAGATAGAAGGAAGAGGAGGAAGGAAGAGGAGGTGGAAAATAAAAGGAGAAGGGGAAGGTGATAATTATTGCTGTAGAGACATCAAAGACTTGCAGACTTTATCGGCGGGTCAATATGGTTGATATTGTGATGGTGGCTCCCCAGCCTTTTCTTGAACATTTACGGTTTAAAGGTTTTCTTCCATACCCACATCTCTAAAAACGGGGTTACAACGGAGCTGATCCAGATTTGCGTCCGATATGAGTAATATCTGAAATGTGGGCTGGCTTTACACCCACGGCCCTATCAGAAACGTTGCTATCAGAAACAATGCCCGACGTGTTTTGGAAGTAATATGGTCTTTGTTTACATTAGCAAGCATCGCTAACACTCAGAGCTAACTTGTACTGGAGACTGGAGAGAGCATGTGTGAGGAAGCAGGAAATAAAAAGGAACTCACCTTGTGGTAAACCGGCAAGAGAGAAAGCCTTTGAGCTCCATACTGTTTCAGAAATAATCCTTGATGCGGTTTGGACGTTTCATCAAGGCAGTATCTGCCGGTAGAAATCTCCCGCATGAGCAGTTATAAGCTCCGCCCCCTCTTCTTTCTTTTTTTAAACTTTATACCTATGCTATTGCCTAAAAATAGCATGATAGGTGACCTTTATGGTACCTATCTTAACCCCAACTTTGTTGAGGTTATAGCAGTAAATGTAGCAAATAATCACATCCCATAAGGCAATGGATTTTCGACTTCATTTGACAATTCATGACGCGTTCAATTGTCTAAAGTACGATCAATCTTCTTTCTGAAGCCTTGTTTTTCAAGCCCTTTTGTGATTAATGTTTGCTCAGCGGTTGTATAGTTCCAGACTTTTTCAATTAGATATGTACACGGCAAGGTCAATGGTTAAACACACAACACTCTGCGCTGTCTTTGTGTTTTTACAACAAGTCCTTCTAGGCATTGTGGCCGAGCACTGCGCTACAAGTTAAAATTATTTCAACTTTTAACGCTGACCTTTCGACATGCAACCTATCAATATCTCTGTGATCAAAGAACAAATTACATGTAAATGCAGCTTTAAATTTACATAGAAAATGGGTATTACCCACAGGATTATAATTTAAAAACTTTTGAAAATAAATAATAATATAGTGAAATAAGTGAAACCATAGCTAATCCTCTAGGTCAATTAAATATCATGCTTACGCATTTGTTTGTTAGCTGAATGACGATAAAGGCATCAAAGGGCTTGGCTTCATAATTACATGTTTACAAAATATACTTATACTAGTAAAAGCCATCTTATTTGTATATTCTTTCTATAGTATTTACTTGCATTGCATTTGACATTGAAGTTATCCAATAGTATCGGAATGTTCAGTTTATATTACTTTTATATTGTGATAGTTAGATTACATTTTTTACAGATGATTTGGAATGGAATACAGTTTTAAATTACCCCTCCCAAACAACCAAGTTGTAATGCAGCAGAATGATCCTTTAATATCAGTGTGAACGCAGCCTCACAGTTGTGTGTTGGTTGTGCTGTGGTTAGATTGTAGTTGTGTGCAGGTTAGCTGTTAGTTCTCAAGGCAGCTCTGTGTCTGATGATGTGTTTGCTGCTGACCTTTAAACAACTCTGTCCCATCATCCTTCTCTTACAGGGGCCTGCAGGGAGCACACACACACACACACACACACACACACACACACACACACACACACACACACACACACACACACACACACACACACACACACACACACACACACACACACAAACACACACACACACACACACACACACACACACACACAGTTATACAGATAGGAAAAGGATAGACGATACTGCAAATAACAAGCATGTAAATAGGTTTCTGCTGGCATTGAAATACACACCCTATACGAGGGAGAATAAACACACAAACATACTAATATGAACACACACACTCACACAGAAGCATCACTGTCTGAGGTTTGGTGGTAATGAGGCCTGTCATCCTTCCACACTGCCTCCTCCCTCCCTCTTTCTCTTTCTTTCTTTCTTTTTTCATTGATCCACTAACAGATCCCCAATATAACAACTTGCAGTCGCTGTGGGAGCCTCCCCTCTTTCCTTTCCTCCTCCTCTTACCCCTACCCCTCCTCCTCCTCGACACGCATCCCTCTGGACCATTTAAAAACCTACCACCACTTTCTCTCCTCCTCCTCCTCCTTCTCTCTGTCTCTTTCTCTCTGTGTCTCTCTATCGCTTCCTATTTCTCTCTTTCGTCTACTCCAACGCTCTCCTCTTGCCCTCCGTCTCTGGCTCTCTGCTGGTTCAGACAGTCTTGTTAAATCGGCTGACAAACGGAGAGAGGGTTTTCCCTTTCGCAGCGTGCTTAGGAAAGGTGGTGGATGCTTAAGGTTGTAGTTTGTCCGTGTGTCTGTCCGTCTCACCCTGTGCTCCTGTAGAAAAATAAAAGACGGGAAATATAGACCCAGCTGAGATGTTTCTAACAGGACAGAGAACCAGAAAATGACATTTCTCTGAGTTTGTGCCACTGCTTAAATGCTTATATGCTCAATTAAATTAACCTCTTACTCATTAAAGGGGCCCTATTATGCTCTTTTTTTTTTTTTAAACGTTTCATAATTGTACCTCTTTTCCCCCTCTGTCTGAAACCAGAGCACAGTCTGCTGTGATTGGTTAGCTGTCCAGCTCTGGTGTGATTGAACCCTTTAAAGATGTCCTACCTATCACATAAAATGTCTTGGATCACTAGCCAATAAAATGGTGAATGTTACATAGTGATGTCACTATGTTGCAGAAGTAAACAAAGGAGTCCAATGGAGGCGTTTCAGGGGGAGAGTGGGAGATAAACTCCCTCTGGATGGAACACAGGAATGTTAGCCTTTGCAGCCTTTACATGCACACAACATTACAGTAAAGGGAAAAAAAGATACAGAGGGGGAAAAGAGATGCTGCAACACAGACAATATGAGAAAAATAACACTAAAGCATGTAAACATTTCACAGGCATGCAAATATAATCCTGAAAATGAGCCTAAAAGGGACTTGTTTAGTCCGGTTGAATCTAACCCTGGTGCGTTTAGCCACTTGGTGCGGTTCGTTTGGGTCGGTGTGAACGCAGTCCGAGACCTCTGAAGTGAACTAAACAACCGGACTCTGGACCGCTTAAAAGAGGTGGTCTCGGACCGCTTGCAAGTGAACTCTGGAGCGGTTCATCGCTGGTGTGAACGCAGTCCGCACCAAAACATAGGAAGCGTAGTATTTAAAGAACGCGGATGTTTTCAAAATCTTTAGCGAAAGAGTGAAGCAGAATGAAGAGTTGAACAGTGTTGTGTAAAGTAAAAATGCTCCGTCAACTATCCTTACTGCAGAATGTCTCTCATTAGGCTAATACTGTGTAATAATGTGTTATAATGTTTTTTAACGCACATCGTCTGATTGTGTAATCATATGTGCTATCCACTAGATTCGGTTGATATGCTCCCCAGATTAACAGCAGCATGAAAACAACCTGCCGATACTCCATGGTGGGGGCTACGATAGAAATTGCCGGGAATTACGTTTTTACCCCCTTAATGTCTGACCAATTGTTGAACAGCATTTCCATGCACAACACACTTGTGTTTAAAGTTTAGTCCGTTTGAGTTTTGCCCATGTGAACCCAAACCGAACCTTCTGAAAAATGAAACAATGTAACAAACTGTCGTCTGGTGCGCACCACAGAAACGGACTATTAGGTGTGAATGCGACCTAAGACTAAGAATACCACTGGTACAGACTTTACAGAGATTGGAAATGTTGATCTTTATCCCCTGCTATCACTATCCCATAAACACAGTTTGTTTCAGATTTACAAATGATCAATTTAGGAGATTCAAAATAAACCTTCAGGCAGCTTTCCAGGGAAATCGAAAAAGCGTATTAGAGGAAAGCAGATGGACGTCCAAACAGCCTTTCAGATGTTTTAAAGATGAACAGAACCAAAGCCTCAAGCTGCTGTTCACCTTTAGCTGTTCTCTAAAAAACAGAATTGAAAATCTGGACTATTTTCTTAATTTGTGGAGATCTGACGTTTGTGTGGAGCGAGCGCGTTGAACAGACATGGGTGATATATTTCATTGTTTTCGGTCGACTTCCTGTCTTCCTCCAGAGATTTCTGCTCCGCTCTGACCTTTGTGTTTGGAGATGTTTTCCTCCCTTGTGTGTGTATGTGTGAAGGTGTGTGTGTATCTGTTTATCTGTTTGAATCTGTGTGTGTGTGTTGTAGAACAGGGGGAAACAAATCACCCGCTGTAGTTCTCATTAGCAGCAGTTTTGTGTCAGCTCTGAGAGATCAGCTGTCAGCTCTCGGCCTTCCTCTGCAGCTTCACCTTTTACCGACGATAATTACACCGCTTAACGCCAGCGCTTCTTAAACAACAGCCCGCAGATTTACGATACACAAAAAAGGCCTGTTCAATATTCAGGACAAAGTTGGGGTCTAAAGAAAATAGTGTTTTGATCGTTTTCACACCCGGCCAGTAAGCTTGTAACCCTGTTACAGTTTGTAAAATCGAGAAATATAGAATCTTTCTGGTTCCAATTGTGCTTGGATCAACAATGATGCTCAGTATGTCGGTTGGTCCACAATCATTTACCAAACCCCTTGGCGGACACAGTTTTTGCCGTTGTTGGCTAAAATGGCATGCACGTCAAGCGTTAACGTGTTTATTCTTGTTGATGGCGATTGGCAAAATGGCACTGTGGCAGTGAGAGTTGCAGATGACAAAAAGGTGCATCATTTTATCTGATCCACATACCATTGCCAAACTATAGGTTACTTACGTAACCCCAGTTCTCAGAGTAACATGAAGTGAGATGTCTCACTATGGGATGCGCCTCAACGCGTATGCAACAGAAGCATCAATCTCATTATGCCAATCCTGATTGGCTGGTGATCTTGACGTCTACGTCAGGGAATCCACCCACCCTTTAAGTAGCTTGCGCTATGTCGCAGCGTCATTCAAAATAAGCACCTCTTCTCGCTTCGCCTCAGCAAGAAGGGCCGTCTGGTGAGACATCTCACTTCATGTTACTCTGAGAACTTGGGTTACGTAAGTAACCTATAGTTCTCATTCATAACACTCCGTTCGATGTCTCACTATGGGATATTGAAACTCCCGTATTGCTAGACATGCTTATCTCGAAAATCACCAAAACAACCAGTACTTAACAGGTAGAACCCTGTCCCAACACAGGGCCCAGCACTGCACGGGCCACACTTGGAGCAGAGACATCTAGCCTGTAAAAGCGGACAAAAGTGAGCGGTGAAGACCAGCTCGCTGCTGCACAAATGTCCTGGATGGAAATACCCTTGAACAAAGCCCAGGATGTATCCAGTCCACGGGTAGAATGAGCATGCAGGCCCGTTGGTGCCTGCAAACCCTGACTCGTATAAGCCAGAGCAATCGCTTCCACAATCCAGTGGGAGAGCCGTTGCCTGGTAACGGGCTTGCCCTTATGAGGGTTTGCCCAGGATACAAAGAGTTTGTCATTGCATCGAAACTCTTTTGACCTGTCCATATAGGTGCGCAAAGCACGAACTGGGCACAGCAAATTCGGCCGCTGTTCTTCAGAGGAACACTCCCCCCGACAGGACATTGAAAAGAGATGTGTCCCTTTTGAAGGCACCACTCCTCAAACACCCTCCACTTACAGTCATAGAGGGACCTGGTGGAGGAAGCCCTTGCATTCTGAATAGTGTTTATCACCTTCTGAGGAAGCCCCACTGTACTCAGGTTATACCACTCACGGGCCAGGCCCATAGTGCCAAGTGCTCTGGGTGTGGGTGAAAAATCGTCCCCCCCGCCTGAGATAGTATGTCCCTGCGTAACGGGAGCTGCTACGGCTGCCCGCACAGCAGCTGATATATCTCCGCCAGCCAGTACATTGCAGGCCAGTGTGGAGCTATTAGGATCAGTGTGTGGCGATGTTTTCTCACTCTGGCCAGAGTTGGGGGTATTAGAGCCAGGGGTGGGAACGCGTACAGAAGGACCGGAGGCCAAACGTGCGCGAGCGCGTCCACGCCTAACGGTGCGTTTAGATCGCGCATTGAAAAGATCAGCTGACATTGAGCATTTTCTTTTGATGCGAACAGATCTATCGCGGCCCGGCTGTAACACACCCACAGCTGACTCACAATTGTTGGATGTAGAGTCCAGTCTGCATATAGTGGTGCACCTCTGGACAGCAGATCTGCCCCAAGGTTCATCACTCCCGGTACGTGCGTCGCTCTCAGAGAGAGGAGACGTCCGCAGCTCCATAAAATCAGTTTGCGTGCCAGCATGTGTAACTGGAGAGAACGCAAACCCCCTTGACGGTTTATATACGATATTGTGGTCGTGTTGTCTGTCCTCACAAGGACATGATGTCCTCTGAGAAAAGGCATAAAGCGTTTCAGGGTGAGGAACACCGCTAAAAGCTCCAGATAATTTATGTGTGACCGTTGGAGATCTCTGCTCCAGAGACCCCTCACACGTCGACCTTCGTATATGCCCCCCCAGCCCGTCAGACATGCGTGGGTGCAGCCAGTGGCGCAGTGCCATTACGCATTCCACAGTGACCATCACTCTCCGCGCCATGACGCACGGGGTCCAGTCTGAGGGCAGCTACCCAGCGCTGAAACTCCCTCATGTGTAAGCGTCCCAGTCGTACCACCAGGATGGCTGACGCCATGATCCCCAGTAACCGCAGACATGATCTGAAGAGAACATATTTGCGTGGCTGGAAATGAGCGAGGCAAGCCCTGAAGGCTTTCACTTTCTCTGCTGACAAGCGGGCTGTAAAGGACACCGAATTTAAACGTAAGCCCAGGAAGAGTACAGTCTGGGCTGGAGACAACATACTCTTTTCTGTGTTTATTACGAAACCCAGGTCGAGCAGGTGTTTTACGAGGACATTCGTCTGCGTAATAGCCTCCTGTTCCGACTGTGCAAGAAGGAGCCAATCGTCTAAGTAGGTTGCCAGGCGAATGCCCTGTTGCCTTAACAGGGCTATTGCTGCTTCCGTACATCGTACAAACACCCGTGGGCTGAGAGACAGACCGAAGATATTTCCTGTGTGGATAATATACTGGGATGTGACAATACGCGTCTTTCAGGTCGACTGATGTGAACCAATCGTCTTGACGCACGAGACGCAGCAGAGATGTGTGAGTGAGCATTCTGAATTTGTATTTTTTTAGATACGTGTTCAGAGCCCTCAAATCTAGGATAGGGAGAATTCCGTTCCCTCCCCGTTTGGGAGCGAGGAAATATTTGTAATAGAAGCCGCTCTGACTCTGTTCGGAGGGTATTATAGATATGGCCTTCTTTTCTAGTAGCGAGAGAATCTCTTGCTCTAGAATATGGGCCGACTCTCCCCGGGCTTGCGAATGCACAATGCCCGAGAAGTGAGGGGGGGTGAGAGCGAATTCGAGTCTGTAACCCCGTGATATCGTCTTGAAAACCCAAGCAGAATTTGTGAGCATCTTCCATCTTTCGCTTCTCAAAGCAAGTGGAGATGTGGTCACTTCTCTGTTGTCTGCTCCCTGTGTCTTTATTTGTTGTGTTATGGGGCCCTCTAGTGTCTGAACACGGTGGTATCCCTGGTTGACAACCTCGGTCGACACTGCGCATGCACGCAGCGATGATGCGTTCACAGACCTGTTCATCGTCCGCCTTCTGAGAGAGGCAACAGCCCCTTTCAGAAGTGGAGTAGACAGCTGACTGTTTATTGGTTTTATTGTTTTTCTTTTCATTATTTTTGACTGTGCCCTTGGCTTTAAGCCTGGAAACGACAGTGGAAAATGATTTATTAGAAAACAAGGTTAATGACATGTGTTTGTGTGACTTGAACGAGCAGCAGAACCTGCTGTCTTTGACGTTAAGTCCATTTCCCTCATGGCGCGAACTTGAGGATGACGTTCTGACATCACTCGAGGCGGCGGGAAGATGGGGGCATGGTTGCACCCCTGAAACACATGAACATTGAACACACTTCATCTAGAGCTGGAAAATTGGGAACTTCCAGCTCTTTTACCGAGGAGAGGAGGGAGGGCTGTCAGGCCGCTCTTTTCTTCTTCCTCACCTGATGGCCGAAGGTCTGGGCCGGCTGTGCCTGTGTGGCTGCTGCCGGAACCGGGGACTTTCTTGGCCAGCTCGTCCTCGCCTCGTGTCTGGGTGGGAGACCCGGGGTGGGCTGTGGCTTTTGCTGTTTCGGGATTTTGAAACGGGAAGGACGTGAGGCAGCCTGAGCGAAGGACTGCCGCGGTGCCGTTGGAGGCGGCGACTGGACCCTTCGGGGAAGACAAAGCCGGAGAGCCTCATCCTCCTTCTTTTTGGCTTCACACCGCTGTTGCATTGAAGCCAGAGCGGTGCCAAATATGCCTTCGGGGACAATTGGCATGTCCAAGACATCCTCTTTCTCCCGGTCCGGAAGGTTCGTCAGGTTAAACCACCTGGCTCTCTCCTGTACCACCATCATCCCCAGCGATTTGCCCGTGGCTTGGACTGCACAGCACTGCACACGGAGGCAAATGTCCGTGATCGCTGTGATTTTGTCCCACACGGCAGGCTCTCCAAAGAGGAGGCTCCCGGGATTGGGGCCTTGCTGCTGAAAGGGTGGTCTCTCCACGAGACCGACACCTCGTCCAGCAGCTCTGGAAAGACTGGGAGAAGCTGCCTCGCCATCCTCGCGGCTTGGGGCAAGTTCTTCCCCTCATAGCGCGAGTTCTGGAGGTCTCCTTGGCCACTTCAGGCCAGGGGATGTCCAGCCTGGACGCAGCGCGTTGGCACATGGCCTGCAAGTCCATGCTGAGTCAGGGCGAAGCTGGTGCGCTTTCGCCTGGGGGAGCGGACATCGCCTCCGGCTTGGCAGCCTGAGCCTCCGAGCCGAGCCTCCGAGCCGAGCCTCCGAGCCGAGCCTCCAAGCCTCCGTCTCCTCTGGTGTGAGGGAGAGAAGGGTCCATCCTCGCTCACCGTGGCGTCGGCGTGGAGGGACAAACTAGTAACAGGTATGTTACCGTTTGAAAGAAAAATCTAAACCTTACCGTTATTCCGAAAAGAAAAAACGGCGGGGCAGATTTTAATATTAACTGGTGTGTTCATATTTTATTTAATCTTCTTGCGAAGCAAAAGTAGCCGGCAAGCGCCCGTCGACCGAAGGTTAGCTTGTGGTTCAGTCTGTGGACAGTTAAGCTAGCCCGGCTACTGATATTTTTGAGATGTGCTCCGAAGCGAGAAGAGGTGTTTGAATGACGCTGCGACGTAGCGCAAGCTACTTAAAGGGTGGGTGGATTCCCTGACGTAGACGTCAAGATCACCAGCCAATCAGGATTGGCGTAATGAGATTGATGCTTCTGTTGCATACGCGTTGAGGCGCATCCCATAGTGAGACATCGAACGGAGTGTTATGAATGAGAACTCATTAACTTTATTGAGAGGTGGCAGAGTGAAGGGTCTGCCAGGGTTCCGGCACCGGGGAGCAGCTTGGGGTTCAGGACACCTCGGCAGTGCCCAGGAGGCGAACTCTCCAGCTACCAGTCCACACTCTGTACTTTTGTTGTCCGATCGGGACTTGAATCAGTGTCCTTTTTGTTCTCAAGTCCAGACTGAGTTATTGCCCCACCCAGCTACTGTTAAGGTACTGTAATAGAGGCATCATTGCACCCATCCTGGAGTTCCTCTTGTATTGGTGTGGTTTGGCACTGTAAACTAAAGATATGAGCTCATAACTAATAAACCATTTGTCATAGAGTCTTGTGGGAAGCCTCACTGGTCTCAGTTACCTTTTCATTGAGGTTGTGTGATCAGTCTCAACATCTTGCCATGACTTGAAAGAAGAGAAAGTCTAAACATTGGTCCTCCACCAATCATAACTTGAGTCTTTTATGACCTGCGTTACACCACCAACATGAGGGTTAGCTTTGGCAAACAATTTTGATAGGGTCTTAAAGGACATCATGAGGTATCTCAGATATCACGTTGGTAATGTTCCCCTATGATAAACAACACAAGATAAAATCGTCTCCCATTTTTTTCCGACATTTATTTATTATTTACTATTATTGAGTTAATATTATGCAGTGAAACTGTCTGCTATCCACATCATTAATGTCTTTTTATTTCGGAAGGCACTGGAGATTGCTGTCCCGGTGTTGGTTCAAAGTTAACTCGATGCACTTCCTTTGAATTTGAAGTTAAAAGCAATTGTATTAAGTGAAACCTAATATTGTTGATTTAAACTTAATACTATTGCTTTCAACTAACCTAATACAGTTATGTGAAATCTGTTGACATAATACATTTAATTTAAGTCAACATTACAGTTTTTTCAGTGTAGGTAGTGACAGGATGTTAGTCGTGTGTATTTCCTAAGCATACTTTCATCATTACAGTGTTAAGAAATAAAACGTAACTGATCAAATGTATTGAATATACCAAAAGTGTGAACCTTTGTTTTGGAATTTCACGAATAAAAAAGGCATTTACGAGTTCTCAAAGATGATCTGGATGCTGTTTTAAACCATTTCACAGCCAAAAAACACAAATATGACAGAGACAGAACACGGACACCAAAATAACATCAAATACACATCCTGTTTTTTGCAACAGCATATTGTTTATTGTAGAAAACACACCTGTTGGCACTCTGCTTCTGTGGTTAATAAATAATGAAAACAGAACTCCTGATATGTTTGTTGAAGACATTTTAAATGCTACATTTACTTGATTAATATGAGGAGTAACCTTCAGGACTTTGCTAGATTATAATGCTACAGCGACAGTTTTGGTTGAATTGACATCACAATAATCACTGTAACCAGTTAAACCCCACGGCAATGAGAAAAGGGAAAATAGATGTAACATCCAAAAGAAAGTCTAAATAAGTCAGCAACAACACACAAAGAACAACCTTTAAAATCATTGAGAGGACAGCTACTATATATTAATCACTACTTTGACACCTTTTGAACATTTTCTTTCCTGTGCAATTTGTGCAGTAGTTTTTGCAAACATGATATGGTGGATAATGCACCAGGAAGATCTAAATAAAATAAAAACATAAAAAGGACCTCTGTATATTCAATGATGGAAAGATACAAAAAAAGGTATTGCAAGATTGAGTACTTGGTACAAAGTTAGTTGTTTGCATATGTTTGTGAACAGCAATTACATTTAATATACTTTGATATGATGCATAGAAAGTGCAAGCAAATTTGGAGATTAAAGAGGAGCTACATACTGTATTTAAGTGCAAGTTTCCATGATGTTGGTCATGTTTGAGGTCACAATTAATTATTAAGATTGTAGATGGTCTACCTGGCACCATCTACTGAATATGCAAGTATGCTAACGTATTAAACATGAACCACAGTGAACCCGATGAATATGGACTACTCCTCTCTGCATACAGTGTGTCATTATTGACTGAAAACCTCATATCATCAAATTTGTCGTGGTTGAATTGGAATGCTTATATATCAGGGGTCCTATTACACAGGTAAATACAAGTGAATAGCCCAAAAAATCCATTTACTTAAAAAAAGTAAATCCGGGGCAAAATTGGCTCATATGTGGAATTTTTCTCTTAGTTATATGATTTATGATTATTTCCATTAGAGTGTATTTCCCCTAAAATCACACCTCAAGGCTAATTCTTTTCAAAACTAGTTTTAGTTTGAGTTGGCAATTTTTAAGATATAAGGCAACCAAAGATTGTTTTCCTTCGAGTCATTTTGTGTCATTTAACCTCAATTACTTTTAGAATGTTTATATATAAATAGTTCCTCCCTTCACAGACAATTGTTTGACATCACAGTGTGATATGTTATAACAAAATTAATACATCTGTAACTTATATTATCTCTGTAGAAATCAAATTGAGATTATTGTAACAAAAACAAGTGTTTGATTGCAAGCTAGCATTAGCCAGCCTATTGTTAGATTGATACAGCTAGATTGTTTACTTGCTAACGTTTAGCATGTAACATTTAGCCTGGATTAGATGTCAGCTTGTTAGCTTGTTAGAATGGTAACATAATAGCATTCAGTGTAAAATGCTCAATAGCTTGTTTTTTTGTTACCAACTCAAATTTGGATTGAATGCTCTGTCAGTTTATAAGCTTTGCTCAGGCTTTTTTGATCAAATGTTTTCAGGGTCTAATTTCTGATACATAGCTTGTTGGTGTTAGAACCTTAACATGCACAACTTATAATGTCAAAATGTTAATTTAGCAATCTGGACATGTGATTGATCACCAGTTTACAGAGGTGGGAGTAAGTCCTACATGTGCAAGTCATGAGCAAGTCTCAAGTCTTGACCTACAAGTATCAAGCAAGTCCCAAGTCACTGTGGTGAGAGTCAAGCAAGTCAAGTCAAGTCATTGCTCAGGTCAAGTCAAGTCAAGTCATAAGAAATTCTGATGAATAAGCGCAGTTTCCGCATTTAAATCAGTTAAAAGACAGTGATTATGAAAATGGATTTAACCCACACTATGATCTTCATTACATACACAGTTAATCATTTGAAATCTAATTTAGACCGATGACAATCATATTAGATTAATATTAACCCTAGAACTACAGACAATATAGCTAGGACTCAATCAGTCTGTTCAGAAAGGCAGAACTCCAGGTAAGAAAATCATATATGGCATTTGCCATTACACATATTTAATTTAAATGTCTGTTAACACTAGAACCGCCAACAGCGTCAGCACCTACATAGATATCATTTTCAAATCATTTAATGTGTTCCTCTTCATAATTTCCTTATAAAATAAGTAGGACGATTTAAAACTCACTGAATTGGGTTAATTTAGAAATTGCTTCAGTTTATCATAAAGTTCAGATTCATTTTACAATAAATCAATGAATGATGCACTTCTACAAACAAAAACAACATCATTAAAACATTTAAACAAACTACTAAAAGCAGATGAACTACATTATTCAAAAGTTTACAGTAACTTCTGATAATAACACGGGAAATAAACGAGTCATCTCTTTTCCTCTCTCTCTCTCTCTCTCTCCCTCTCTTGACAGCCCGTCAGTATCAGGGTTAGTCAAAATGAATCCCTTGGAGGTTCTAGTGTTCATTTACAGTGTTGTCTTCTCTTTGCAATGCTTAATCGATTTGAAACCAAGTCTAATGTAGCTTAAACTTAACGTTAGCTTTCTAGCTAACACAACACACAACGTAGCCTACCTTTCTCTGTGGGTTTTTTTGTAGTAACGAATGAAGTTGGATGTTGTGGTGGTCGTGTCACCGATCTTTATACTGCAGACCCTGCATACCGCTGTTCTCTTCTTATTACCGTCATCGACAAAATAATCCTTGAATCCAAACTTCACTATTTTTGGTGTAACGCTAGCCGCTGCCATGTTAAGTTATGTTGAGACTCCTGCCTTCTAGTGGGTTGCCAGGTTTGCGCGCACGGCACTATAATCACGTTTTTCGGAAAAACTAAACGTAGTATCTCACTACAAAAACAAACGCAAATATTTAATTTTAAACAGTCAAGTCCTTTCAAGTCATCGATCTCAAGCTTAAGTCAAGTCTCAAGTCATGAATACCAAGTCAAAGTCAAGTCAAGTCTTTTATCAATGATAGTCAAGCAAGTCTCAAGTCACAAAATATGCGACTCGAGTCATGACTCGAGTCAAGTCACGTGACTCGAGTCCCCACCTCTGCCAGTTTATAATAATCCCATTCTGTCCTTGTAGTTAACTCTCACAGTGTTGTCTACCAGCCCTCCACCTCCACCACGAAGGGCTCTTTGACGGGGATCCTGCCGCTGTTGACGACCACACACTCGGTGTACGGCAGGTTCCTGTCGTTGGTGTCCTGGAGCTCGATGGTGTGAACCACAGACTGCCAGAGTAGACGGACAGAAGCAGGTTAGAAACACTCAATAGAGATATATTTATAAGTCGCCAGGAAGTATTTTATAGGAGTTTCCCGTAATATGCAGCATGCAGTATTTCTCCATAACTGCACACGATTGATTGCATTGTTCTGCTAACATTTAGAAACTTGACCATTTTATTCTTTGTTCTGGTTCTCTTTATCCTTAAGATAAACCTTTCTAAAAACAGATAAAGGAAGGGTTTTATTTTGATTTCAATACATCTGATGCTGCTTATCTAATCTGGATATTGTACAAGAAGTAGTATTGAAAGAAGTATTTGAATCCTTTACTTAAAAGTATTAAAGCAACACTAACTTAGTAAAAGTACGAAAGTCTTATCAGCAAAATGTACTTAAAATATGAAAAGTAGGTTGTAGTTACGTTTATTTATCTACAGCAATGGATCATATTGTATAAGATCTTCATATTTAATTAGCGTTGATGAAAATCCTTTTCAGATTGCATGCAGCCAATTTATGAAAAGAGTTTGAGGGGCCACCCACCATCCCGTCCAGGACTTTGCCAAAAACCACGTGTTTCCCGTCCAGCCACGGTGCTTTAGTAGCCAGGATGAAGAACTGCGATCCGTTGGTGTCTGGACCAGCGTTCGCCATACTCACCTGGTACATAAACACACACACCCACAACATTCTCAATTCCATACATCACATCATCATTGTTTTGACACATTATGCTTAAATCACCAAGCCATACCTCCCATAAACAAATGACTTTCAGGGTTCTTACGGTCATTAAAAACCTGGAAAAGTCATGGAAATTCAAAATGCTAATTCCAGGCCCTGGAAAAGTTAAGGAAAACAATATTTTTCCCAAAGTTTTGGAAAAGTCATGGAAATGTAACTAAAGTTGCATCAAATATAATTTATATTTTATCTAATCGCCGAAATAGTAATACTATAATGATAATAAATACTGTATCGTATAGTAATGAAACGTAAAATGGCATTTAACTGTTGAGGTACTTTGCTGGTGAGAGATTTTAGTTGCTTTAGCCTGTAGAAGCTAGTAAGCCTACTATTTGATTTGTTTTAGATAGGCACAACATGTTTCAGACCTTATTTTCCTGTTCCATGTTAAAATAAACCATTTTCAGTGGTACCACTTGTCATGATTCTTGTGTTATGTCATGTTTTTAGTTTTGTATGTCTTCATTTTTTGGCTCTCTATTTTTGTCATCTCAGCTAGAGATTTGATGGTGACTATTTTTGTTGTTCATTTTGCTGTTTTTTGGAATAATAAAGTGTCTTACAAATTTACAAACTTTATCTCTGGCTCCCGGGTCGTGCATTTGGGTCCTACCTCCTAAGTGCCTGAGTTCGTAACACCACTGAGAAAGAGTACTTTTTTTGGTCATGGAAAATTAGGTAAAGGTCATGGAAAAGTCATTGAAAATCATTGGTGAAAAAGTGTATGAACCCTGGACTTTACAAAAAGTGTGTTATTCCTAAATATTGAGGTCATAAACTGTTAGCTCACCCAGCCTGTTCCCAAATGCTTCAGTTTGAAGTTTTCATCGGCAAAGGTTGTTCCGTAGATGCTGTGACCTGGAGGGAAAAAGCTTTGTCAAGTTCAGGTGGTGTAAAACAACATAATATTTAGGGATGCACGATATTGGTTTTTTGAAACCGATACCGATACCGATAACTTCCTGCTTCTCAAGACCGATACCGATACCGATAACCGATAATAATATTATATATATATTAAATGTACCTGTAGTTTTTGCACACCTGGTGGTAAAAAAAAGACTAGTAGTGAGCAAATGACATGAGCATTACTACTATGAACAAAACAAAGCCAAGAACAGTTTTGACTCTTCAAAGTGACCATATTTATTTTCCCAAATAAACATAATTGAGTCAATCAGTCAATGTTTGTAGTCTTTGTCCAGCCACTGCGCCGTCAGACCTAGCATGCTAACGGGGCTAACATCACTGGTCCATATGTCCGTGGTGAAACTTATGTCCCGTATATCGTTATCAATCAGAGTATGAAGGAGTGTGCATTGCATTTGTTAATACAAATAGCAAGCGAACTATCTAACTCTGAAACTTTGAAATAGTCCCATACTACCGACGACATGTTTGTTTACTGTCCTGGTTTCACGGCTGCACACCATTTACGTCACAGCCAGGTTAGGGTGCGCTGGATTTGTGAAAAACTCCCCTCTTCCTAAACCACTAATACCACAGTACTGGCAAACGGGAGGAGCCGAGTGAAAAACAAGCGCCCCTCATCCCAATCCACCCACACCGCAGTATTTTTTCTTTTTTTTTAACCAAAAAATATATTGTATATTATCGGGGCTATTAATACTGTTATCGGGTTTATCGGGATGACGTCATAATTCCTAATATCGGACCGATAATTATCGGGCCGATAATTATCGTGCACCACTAATAATATTGGCTCCTTGGCCTGTGTGACGTTAGCAAAAAGGTTCAAATATGTACAACTGTAGCTAGTTGGCTCTGTTGTGATTGGTCAACCACTGAGAGATGTCCC
>CALSBZ010044486.1:407801-418033 GCA_943591055.1 Gobionotothen gibberifrons | reverse complement strand
GTGTGTGTGTGTGTGTGTGTGTGTGTGTGTGTGTGTGTGTGTGTGTGCGTGTGCCTGTGGTCGGCGTCATGTCACCTCTCAGTCCATTGATCAGAGGAGATTGTATTTACATACAGTGGCAGGGGAAAGTCAATGTGGCAGTTATAAACAGCGGCATTAGCATTAGTGAGAGAGAGGGGGAGACAGAGAAAAGGTGGGGGGGTGAGGCAGTGAAGGATGCTCGGAGACAGAGAGATGGATGAGTCCCTTGTGGCCGAGCTGGTAAAGGTCAGTCAGACGTCGGTGGAGCGGACATCAGTCTCTCTGCTGTTGACCGCAGCAGGACTTCAGAAAAATGGGGGTGGGGGGTGCTCGAGGGGGTCTGGGGTCAGAGGTTAGCAAGGGTGGGGCATGCAAAGTAATCACGGGCCAAGTCCAGCAGGAGTGAGCAGCGTGGCATGATTTGTGCTTCCAACAGAGAAAGTGTTGAGTTCACTGACAGCAGGATTTTACCCTTTTTTATATTTGATCAGATGCAGACTCTTCAGAGACTTTAGCGGTCACTGGAGAGTAGCTGACTGGGTTCTGTAACGTGACGTATGATACTGTATTAGACGTGACGTGACGTATGGGGAAAGTTGTTTACCTCCAAAGGCTAGTCACTGATGGGAGCGTTAGCCACTCGCCTCAAATCAGCTTTTATTGGTTATATTTAAACACTCAGAAAATACGTTTTCAACATTTTACAAAAAGGGCAATTCTTTAAATGGAGTGCATTTTCTCTATATTAAAACTGAGTTCTCAAAAAATGTATTCATACAATTACTTTAATGAAAATATATAACTTTTTAACTTTTTGTAATATTGTGACTTTTTTCCTCAACATTTTATTTTTGTCCTCCGAAAAAAGGTTTAAACTGATATCTTACTCTTAAATACTATTCCTTAGTATTTTGAAACTTGCATTTTTTTCTGTCTTTATTGGTTTTGTTGTCTCTGTTTTCTGTATGAATTCAACTACATTTCCATTCAATTGATATGTATAGATAGATAGATAGATACTAAAAAAAATCTGAATATGAAGTAAAAATAAGAGTAAAGATGCAAATGAATACAAATCCCCATATTATGGTATTTTGAAGGTGAGTAATTAAGAGTCCTTGTCTGGTTGTTGTGTTAGGACCCAACAGAGTGGAGCTGGGGCCCACTGTGGGTTCTCAAACCGGCCTTTGAAGCCCTCTGCCTCGGAGAACTGCTCATCCGATAACCCGGCTCTAACCATCGGCACATTATCGGCTGCCGGGCTAAAACCGGTCATTAGGTCTATTGATGAAGAAGCCTCACACGCAGATCCCATTAAAACTCAGTGTTTGTTAAACTCGCCTATTGACGCCCACCAAAACGGGAAGAGATATTTGTCCTATAGCCAATCAGGGAGCTTATGTCATGTTGTCTATGGCGTCCAGGAAGGGCCAGTTTTAATTAAGACACTTGCCGTTACGTCTGGGTGCAACAGGGGAGGATTTTCTGCCGCTGCAGTATTTTAAGGCTCGACACATTGATCTCATGCGAGGCAAGACTCGATGTGTGCGATTATGGAGGAATAATTATTTAACTCTCAGGCCCGGAGCTTCACTGCTTCTCTAGTTAGTCATGAGAAAGAGATCTAAACATGTTATTATTTTATATCTATATTATGTTTTGTGATTTTTCACTCTGCATATTTGCAGTTTGTTAATGAATCAGTTAATCAATTGATGGTTAGGGTTCAAATGAAAAGATAAATAATTATATTTCGTACTCTGGTTCCAGTTTCTCTTTTATATCATTGTTCTTTCAACAAAATACCGAATAATATATTGCAGTTTACCTACGTAAAACAAAGTTGAACCAAAGTGAGGAATGTTTTTCATACCCTTGTATAGTTAACAAAATGGAAAGGAAGGTCGGAAGGAAGTTACAGCAAACAAAAAAAATAAAGGACAAGAAGAAAGATGATATTATTTATTTTTATACTGTGCTTATCTTATGTTAAATCTGAATCTGCCAAGTAACCTGAAACTGAGTGAGTTTTTTGGGCTAAGTAACGTTTATTTTTTACTTTCTATACTGACACTAAAGTAAAAATACACAGTCCTCCTCCGGGTCCTGAATGAATTGTTTAACTTAAAACAGGAATGAGCATAAGATGAAGTCACGTGTCAAAAAGAAAGCATACATTTTTTTTAGCTAAAGAAAAAGAGGATCAATGTTCAGAAAGAACACCGGAATCTAGAGGGAAGGAAAACGAAGAATGGAGAAAACTAAAAGCAGAGATAATAAGGGAACTTTCCTTTATTATATTAATGATAGCTCATGACCTTTTTACCTTTCAGTATTTGTATTGTCTTATAAATTGCAACACACTTGGATAATGGCCCCAGCTCAGAGGATATTGGATTACAGAATTGACAACTTTTTGATTACCATATTACTTTATTAAGTTAACTGCTCCTCACATCTTTGCAACTTCTGTACTGACTGCAAATGATTTGCACTTTCCAATGGTTGGTTAGGAAAAATGAAAGCCCCTTCTCCAAACAGAAATCAGGAAGCACACAAAAATGTTCATTCAATCTAATAATGATCTGTTGAATGATGAATGTTTACAGTAAACAGTTACTCTAGCCATGCGATCAATAAAGTATTTAAAGAAATATAGTATTTTATGTGGGTCGTATTAGAAGAAAGCGGATTTACTGCACTTTGGTCAAATTCAACCTCAGACTTGTTGTTGACTAGGGTTGGGTATGAAGAACCAACTTCCAACCAGTTGCGTGTCTCCAAGAAACTGAGATTCTATAAGACACATATGTTTCAATTTTGTGTTGGTTCCTATCTTTTGCATATTTCATATTTCTCCCCATTTAAATATGATGAGCATTTTAGAGTCCACAAAAGTTAACAGTTTGGGTACAAATCTGGAGAGCTAACGTCAAATATTTTGTTAGGAAGTATAGTATTATGTTGGTTGGACTTAGTTGTTGTATGATTAAAAAGGAACAGGACTTATAATAGCCTGAACGTGCCAAGAAAATATCAGCACATTTTTGTTTTTCGGTAATATTTATCCTTTTTCTGTATTGGAATCTAAACCAACATTTGATAAGAACTGGTTTTGGGTGCCCAATCCTGTTATTGAATAACATTAAATATTCCCACTTGTCAGATCATACTTGTTAAGGGAAGGGAAAGCTGTTTCCCGAGGATTCAAACTAATGTACTGCCGGGCCAAAACCTCGAGGCCGTTCTGATTGAAAAGTATGTGCAGTAAAAACAGGAGAACCGTTGTGAAGTCACAGCTCTGACCTTGTCCTCGGGGGCTTTTTTACAGGAGTTTTCTTTTGGACAGATCTGAGACAGCGCGAGTTGTCAGCACTGAGTCAGTGAAAACAGCCCGGAACTTCAGAGCGGCAAAGAAAAGAACCTCAGCTACACAGTTTGAGGCAAAATATTTTGTTAGTGTGGGATGTTGATGAGACTCATGAGGATAAGGCAAATTCCAAAACGCCTGTTGGCATCTCGGCTTTTTACATCTTAAAACTCTATTTTCTTTGTCTGTGTCTTGGAACAGAATCACAGCTTCTGACGTCTTGACTTGGCTGTTGGTCTGTCCATTGGTGTTTGTCTGAATGTCCATCATTGTATTCCCACTGTATTCCCTGCAGGATTCCCATTGACTTTGTGTTTTCAGTGGTTTGTGGTCACACCGTCCAGTAAAGGGTTCTGTAATGTTTTCTTGACTGATGTCATTATTGAATGTTTATGTAACTGTCTACAGTACATTCTGGGTTTTATTAGAGGGTCGTTGACATCATCCGTTTGATTACATAATAACCAATGCTTTTATGTCAAACTGCATGTTTTGGTTTCCTGTTCCTGCTTTGCTTGCAGTGAGGCCTTTTAGTTTTTATTGATGGGATTTGGAAATAAAAGCAGTGACTGATACAATGCAGCAGTTCAGTGGGTTTCATGTTTATCTGAGAACCCTTCAGAGGTTCATGGGTAGAGTGAA
The DNA here is from genome assembly GCA_943591055.1 of Gobionotothen gibberifrons. Classification (NCBI taxonomy): domain Eukaryota; kingdom Metazoa; phylum Chordata; class Actinopteri; order Perciformes; family Nototheniidae; genus Gobionotothen; species Gobionotothen gibberifrons. The sequence continues at coordinate 414,000 of CALSBZ010044486.1, read as the reverse complement.
GAGATTGAAGGGCTAAGTCCTGTCACTGGCTTTCTTTGATGTAGTATATTTTAAAAGAAGGGAGCTGTTCTTTTTTCTCAGATAGAACCTTGTAAATGTCTCTGCAAACATTGTTACATGAAATGTGCTGTGCAACATTTGTTTTTCTTCCCAATTTGGAACATTATAGGGATTTGAGTTCATGAGTTATTGGATCCCAGATCTAAAAACTATAGTCAGTTAACTTGTGAAACACACTAAGTAACCTAACCCTAAACCTAAACTAAGGATGAAGCTGGTACTATGTCTCGCATAATAGGGCCTGTACATTTGAAAGATTCAAGAAGTGTATAACATATGTGACCTGCTCCATCGAAATCAGTCGCATTGACCCGAAGACACAGTTTGAGTTGTATACACTGCTGGAAAGAGGAGATTCCTAGCTTTCTAATGATATCAGGATTGTTTTTGTACTCCAAATATTAAGCGAAATATGTCACATTATATAATGACTGTCACCGAGTCATCATTTTGAGAAAAAGGCCTTTAAAGTTTCCTCTTCTCTGGAATCCATCGATCTGATTGATTATTAGCGGAGCAAATGATCAAAATACTATGGAGGGAAGATATTTTCGCGAGTGTGTGTGTATACGTGTGTATTGTGTTTGTTTCCCGGGGAAAACACTCACGAGAAACACCGGCTGTTGTTATATCTCTCACAGGCTCCGCCCTCTACTGGACTCTATGGGTACTACCTTATCCTGCGAGCATTCTCCCACTAAAAACTCTTATAGACGTGGCCGGCCATAGGCGGGCCTACCTGAATGCGTGCGCATCACACCGTATAAAAGGAGGCCTCGCCTCCTGACTGTCATCCCTTTCTCTTCAGCCAGCGGAAGTGATTCCACGAGAGACCGGAAGACGTTTGAAGAAGATAGAGTAAACTTACCTCCAGGGAGTCGCCACTGCTAGAGACCCGGGCCTGTCCTTCGTGCCCTAGCTGAAATAGCGGGCGCCGATCCCCACCACCTTGCTTCGAGTGTTGGGGGACCAGGATATGGCCCGGCGGTGCCGCAGGGCTGGTTTCTCTCTGGATGATGATCATGGCAGGGGGGTGTGTGGGCTACTCACTCATTGCTAGAGATGCGTAAGATTGTAACCCTTGTTATATTAACACAGGCGGAGCCCTCTACTCGGGGCACTGTCTGTCCTATTCCACTCGCTGAAGAGAGGTGTAGGATGACAGTCAGGAGGCGAGGCGCTATTTTTTCCTTCTTACGGTTATTGGTGGACAGAGGGCTTGCGCATTCAACAGTGAAGGTGTATGCAGCAGCCATCTCGTCCTGCCAGGAGGGATTTGGCGGCAGGTCAGCCTTTAGTCAACCACTGATGTCGCGGTTTTTACAGGGGGTCAGGAGGCGGCGCCCAGTAGTGCACGCCTCCGCCCCGCAGTGGGACCTGCCCCTAGTCCTCGAGGCTCTGGCTCCGGGGCCGTTTTGAGCCTCTGGAGCTCTCCTCTCTGAAAGCATTGTCGTGGAAAACAGCTTTGCTTCTTGCCTTAACGTCAGCCAAAAGGGGTGTCCGAGTTAACTGCTCTGTCGGTGCACCCGAGTTGTTTATTGATTCGGGGTGACCGGAGCGGCGCGACACTCAGACCGAACCCCTCCTTTGTGCCCAAGAGCCTAAGGAGTGCGTTCAGGTCGAGGGCTGTTCAGTTAGGGGGTTTTAGTCTTCCCCCCCATGGTGGGGACAGGGAAGCTAAATTGCACCTCCTTTGCCCGGTGCGTGCGCTAGCATGTTATGTGGAGCGCACGGCTGCCCTTAGACGCACCGAACAGTTGTTAGTGTGCTTCGGGGGCGGGGTGATCGGGAAAGCTCTGTCCAAGAAACGCCTAGCAGGCTGGCTCTGCGAGTGCATTGCACTGGGGAGAGCCTGTCCCACGGGGGTTCGTGCGCACTCCACACGGGCTGTGACTGCGTCGACAGCCTTATTCAGCGGTGTGAGTGTGGAGGATATATGCACAGCGGCGTCTTGGTCAACGCCAGGCCCCTTCATAAGGTTTTATCTCTTGGACATGTCTGGCTCTTTCTCCTCGTCTGTGCTTGCTGGGGCAACACAGGACTGGTAGGGGGGGGGGGGGGGGTTGTGGGTCAGTTGGCATCTGACCCCTTCCCCGGACGTAATGCGCCTTCGCTGTTCTCGGGACCTCCGAGGGTCCCGGGATGGGCGAGGGGCGCGCTGGGCCCTTACAGGGCTGGAGGGCTGCTTTCCTCCTGCTCAGGGAGATGGGTGCACAGTGAGCCCATACAGGGCTGGGGGTTCTCCCCGTCCGCCTAAGGGCGGGGGGGGGACACACCCCCATCACTGTTTTTTGGGCACACCTTCTGCGAGGTAAGCGCGGCAGGATGTGCTCTGTCAGCCGCAGCCCAAACTTCTCCACGGTCATGACCGGGTTAAAGGAGAATGTGGGGCAGCAGCTGCTGACCAGAAAGGCCGGTCAGGGACAGTAGGGTGGAATGTTGTTATTGGACGACAGTGCGTACATTTATCGTGGCTCCGCCCACTGTACCCATAGAGTCCAGTAGAGGGCGGAGCCTGTGAGAGATATAACGTCGGGTTACGTATTGTAACCCTTGTTATATTAACACAGGCGGAGCCCTCTACTCGGGGCACTGTCTGTCCTATTCCACTCGCTGAAGAGAGGTGTAGGATGACAGTCAGGAGGCGAGGCCTCCTTTTATACGGTGTGATGCGCACGCATTCAGGTAGGCCCGCCTATGGCCGGCCACGTCTATAAGAGTTTTCAGTGGGAGAATGCTCGCAGGATAAGGTAGTACCCATAGAGTCCAGTAGAGGGCTCCGCCTGTGTTAATATAACAAGGGTTACAATACGTAACCCGACGTTATGCCTGCTGTGACGTCAAGTTACTCCGTTCTCCGCTTGTAATGATGCTGTTACAAGCTTCAAACGTTGTATTTTAACAGCAGAGTGGCGAGGGAGAGCTGTCATCTTCCCTTTACAAGCTTGAAAAATGTATTTATCGTGTGATTTTGGAAATAAAAGTTTCATATTCTGAAAGCCAATACTTTGTTTGTTTAAAATCAAAACACCCGAACCCTGAAAAACAATTTTTTTACACAAATCCACGTTTATTTTTAAATGAGCCGTTGCGACTTCCGACTGATTTCGAGCGGGTCACATATTTGAATCAAGTTTGTTTCAGAACAGTTATATCTTACACAGGCTCCGCCCTCTACTGGACTCTATGGGTACTACATCTCAACCATACTATGCAAGCATTCACCTACTGAGATATCTAGAAACGTAACCGGCCCCTCTGGGCGGGCATACCTGAATGCGCGCCCAGGTCCGTTGGTGTCCTCCTGACTGTCATCCTTTTCTCTTCTGCGAGCAGGATAAAACAACTGAGACGTAAACGAGAAAAGAAAGAGAAAGAGAATTGAATCATGGACTCACCACTCCTTGAGCCCTGGTCCTGTCCTACATGCCCTGGCTTAATCGCAGGTGCCGATCCCCACCACCTCTGTTTTGAGTGTCTGGGGCCTAACCATGCCGCGGACGGCCTGACCCAATCTCCGGCCTGCAATGCCTGTCGTATGCTCCCACTTTCAGGCGTATTATGTCTCGCCGGAGGAGGCGGAGGACCAGGAACTTCAGGTGGCGGAAATGGAGGAACAGGATGTCGCTGGGGAGGTGCCATTCGTTTTCGCCATTCCGGCGGCCCCGTTCGTCGAAGAGGAAGACAACGAGGACGCCTCAATGTCTGGTGCTTCCGGGTCCGGCGTCCAGGAGGGTCCACCGCACAGGCCTGCGCGTCAGGACTTCCCTGCGGTGATGACCATGGCGGCGGAGCATGTAGAGCTACCGCTCCCCCGCCACTGCCACCGAAGCCGGTAAGCCGCCTCCGTCAAGGGTTCTACGGCCCCGGTTCTACGGCGCAGCCGGCCTTCGTTTCACCCCCGTAGCCAGATATCTGGCAGTGTGTGGAGGCGACGTGGCGGCAGCCACTCAAGACGAAGGCTCCAGTGGCAGCTATGGCGGGAATCCTTAGGGTGCAGGGCACCCGGGGGGGCGGCTACGTTTATAGATATCTCAGTAGGTGAATGCTTGCATAGTATGGTTGAGAGGTAGTACCCATAGAGTCCAGTAGAGGGCTCCGCCTGTGCTTATATAACTAGGGTTACAGTACGTAACCCCCCGTTTTAAGAAGATGTGTGATGCTTATAAACTGATAGGTGTTTCTGCATTATTGGTTGAAAGATTTGAAAGTTAGGTAAGTAAAACAACCAGAGACTAATCTAAACAAATCACTGTTTCAAAAGACACCGATAGCGCAAACCTCCGCTAAGACAATGCCGTATATTGCAATAATAACAAAAGTGACACATAGTCATTGTGTCTGACCTGTAATGAAGGGCCGCTCCTATATGTAATGTTTTTTTTCCAAGTCTCATGAAAATTGTTCTGGTAGTTTTTTGGTTATCTTGCTCTCAGACAAACAATCACAACCGAAAACGTAACTTCCTCAATGGGGGCTGGATAGGTCTTGTTGGCCATCACTGCTGCCGCAGATATCTTATATTTGAAGTGTTGATGTAAAATCCTCTTTAGCATATGTTAGTTATGTTCATCTAACACTCCTGTAGAACAAAACTATGTTTGGCTCCCAGGAATTCATTTGAGTAGAACATCAGACTGTGGCCACCATAAACCACCAATTACCCACGGCGCTGTTTGGTTAAACCCACTCAGTGAGTCGGGTTAACTCAGTTCATTTGTCCTCTCTGTGTGACATCAGCCTGTAGGCATGGTAACTGCAGGAGGTTCAAGAACAAAGACTAGGAGTTTTCCATCATGACCCTCATGTTAGAATAATACAGTGTGTGCTTGTGAGTTGTGCTTTTTTTACAGTGTACCCTCCCCTGTGTCGGTGTCTGCTGAGGTTTCACTTGCTGTGATGAATTAAAGTGCTAACAGTTACACATTCACTTCAGGCCAGAGTATTAAACCATCTCTTGATCTTCTTCTGTTAGATCACTTAGCTTGAGCATTAATCAATACAATTACTACTTGAACTGACAGAATAAGGGTCTATCCAAATAAAATATATACCAAGCTTCATCTTGTTACAAATAGTTGTTGATTGCTTGATTTATGTTCTCTTCTCTTAAATATTAGCTCTGTTTGGTCCAACCTTTTTCAATCATTAATGTTCTATTCTACACCTTCCATATCCTCCTTCCTATAAAGACATGTTTTAGACCTTGAGAGGGTGGAAATTAATGGAAAGTGTGGAGATGATGTACCCATGACTTCCAATGACTATAAAGAAAGAAAAATAACTAATTTGTGATTTGTGACTGAGTTGACCAGGTTGTTGTTGAGGGTTTGATCCGATTGGTGAATGTGATTATTGGCAAATCAGGACACTTGTTTCTGAAAATGTGTTGCTGTTTTGCATATTGGACACATCTCACATATTGTCCCTGCTTAAACAAATCTTTCTTTTTCATTTTATGTAAACAATATTCATAAAAACTATAAAATCTTAAGTATTTTTTTGTTTTCCGCAAGGCAAATTATCGAATGATGTAAAGAGACAATGTCCAAAAACTGGGTGGTTTTTACCTAATTTCTGCAGGTGGTGGTAACTCAGTCCTGTGCGTGGTGGTTCCTTAGTCATGTGGGTGTAAGGCAAGGCAAGGCAAGTTTATTTATATAGCACCTTTCAACACAAGGCAATTCAAGGTGCTTTACACAAATGAAAGACATTCAGACAAAGGCATTTAAAAACAGTCATTAAAAGGTGTAGTCACCTCAATCATGTGGATAGTCTTACCTCAGTCCTGCTAGTGTTGGTACCTCAGTCCTGTAGGTAGTGATATCCTAGTCCTGCAGTTGGTGTTACATCAGTCCTGCAGGTGGTGGTCCCTCTGTCCTCTAGATGCTGGCACCTGTATCCTGTAGATCAGTGGTTTTCAACTGGTCAGGCCTCGGGACCCATTTTTTTCTTTGTCAATAAATGGCGACACGACATTTTGAACCACTCTCTCTATCTATCTATTCAACAAAAAATCGTGCTGTAATATATACGCTTTTCAGCATACAATATATCAATTAAAGTGAAGTACAGTGCATATATCCCTCAGTGTTTCCCCTAGGTTTACTGCTTTGGGGGGGTGCTGTCTGAGCGGGGG
>CALSBZ010044486.1:359502-386022 GCA_943591055.1 Gobionotothen gibberifrons | reverse complement strand
GTAAAAAATAAAACACATAAGCTGTAGTTATGGTTTTATACTGTGTTTGATTTAATATATATTTTATGTAAGGCGATATAAAATCCCCAACTATTTACTGTAAATCTTACCTTATCAATCTAAAAGAATATTAGGACATTGCTTATAACATTTTGAAAGGTAATTCAAAGTTACTTGCACAGTTCTATTGACTGCCTTTGCCTGTTTTGGAATGAGTAAAATATAAATTCCTTTTAAGGGGGAAAAGATTGACATGATTACATATTCAAATAACTTTTAGAGTATGGTACTAATGTTTATGTCGTCTGAGGACCACCATTAGATTCATAGGATTAAATATATGTATTATTGATTACAATTTTGACACATTATAACTCCTTAATGTAGTTTAACATTTAAGGGGTAGGTCAATAAGGTCACACACCTTCTAATAAACAATCACTCAAAATAATCTAAATATTGGTCACCTCATGGATTTAAGGGTCTGCACACAGTCACAAAATATCACTTTTTATCAAAGGTTTATTTTTGGTACCAAGAAAAAAGAGAATACAGTTTGAGCTTTGACTACTGCAAAAATATATTACAAAATCAAACATAATAAATAAAATAGTAACTTCCTATGATAATAACCTTTTACTGAAAAACAAAAAATGTAAAACAAAAAAAAAAGTTATATACCGTTAAACTGGATATAAAATGTATTTGGATAACTATTCATTACTGATAAAAATGACATTCACCATTAAAGTAAAACATTTAATAAGTACATGTATGCATTAAATTGTAGGAAATATGTGTTTAATTTGGTAAAGGCATTACATAGGCACATAGTTAAGGTTTCATCGGTTATTGTGTGCTGGTTTAGCGTTAGGGTTAGGATATCAAAAATAAAAGGTGACAAGTATCTTACAGAAAAGCATATATAGAAAAAGATGTGAAAGGACCTTTACTCTACTGAATCTAAATGACATCAGACAAAGAGTGAACACACTACGAAATTATCTTAAGAGTGAAACTGACAATTAAGAATGTAATAAGTAAACATGTAAAAAAAAGTAGAGAATGAATAAGAGCAATCGATGCTTATTAAAATAATAAAGTGGCTAATCTTAGGTTCACTCAGGTCAGGTAGGGGTATCCAATGCACATTGGAGGTGAAGAGTCCAAAGAGGTGAAGCCCATTATCAAAACAAAAATACATAAAAAGCTCAACAGTTCTAAATAATACATTTGATATATTATACTATAACTTGGTATAACTCAAAATATATATTTTATATATTCTCATCATGAATTCAAGAGCTCTAAATGGCTCATACAAACAACATGTACATTTTGTAAAAAAATTACATCCATTGATGTATGTAACAAGAGAACAAAATACCAAACAGATAATGCATTTTAGACAACCCTCATATCCCTCTGTTTCAGGCCTGTTATAGAATTGCTGATTTGGGTCCTTAGCTTGAAAAAAAAAAAGAGGAGGGGGAGCTAACGCCTGCTCAGAATTCTACGAGCTCCTCAGCTAAATGCTGCCGTGGTTAAACGCCATATCATGTTCCAAACCACATCAAGGATTATTTCTGAAACAGTATGGAGCTCAAATGCTTTTTCTCTTGCTGGTTTACCACAAGGTGAGTTCCTTTTTTAATTTCCTGCTTCTTTACACATTCTCTCTCCAGTACAGGTTAGCTCTCAGTGTTAGCGATGCTTGCTAATCTAAACAAAGACCATATTACGTCCAAAACAGTCGGGCATTGTTTCTGATAGCAATGATCCTGATAGTGCAGTGGGTCCGCATTTCCGATATTATGTCATATTGGACTCAAATCTGGATCAGCTCCGTTGTAACTCAGTTTTTTAGAGATTTGGGTACGGAGGAAAAGAGAGAGGGTTTTGTTTTCTTTCACTTTGTGAGTTTCCTGACACACCGGATACACATATTTATGTATAAAATACATCAAAAAGTGCATTTTGCATGATAGGTCCCCTTTAAATTACTCAACATGTGTATAGCTTACACCAAAGGGACTTACAATAAGTTCCATTTACCATAAATATACAAACTTAGAACAACAAATACATATGGATATATTTGCTTAAAATAACCCAAACCCTTGTAAGTGCTGGTGGTTTAGTTTAAAAAATAAATCTTTATAATTGATACAACGCAGTTTGAAACGTTGCTGCTGCCTTTTAAGGAAAAACAAGTATAAGCTATAAACACAAAACTCTAGCAATTTGTGGGGGTTGGGGTCTATGGGAATGACTTCCTTTACGAGCCTTCCTCAGGTGGCCGTTCGATACACGTTCGGACATTCCGTTTTTGACACTTCCGCATAGGCTTCGCTGCTTTGCCATGGAAGATGGGCTAGGGAAAATAACAAGGGCTTACAAAATGACACACCTGCCTCTGGCCTTTTTGACATGTTCTCGTATCCAGGTATTTTTTTCTTCTTCTTGTTTTGTCTTTAGATCATGGATTACCTTGTCCATATCTTCTGGTGGACATAGTGTCACTGTCAGATCATTCATTTCTTGTTCTTGTCTTTTCTTCAGTCTCTCAAAATCCTTCTGATACAGTTTGTTTTTGCATAGCTGTTGTACTATCAAGTCGTTGTGTTTCTGTTGCTTGTCGTTCAGGTCCTCCATTTCCTTGTCATGTTTTTCGATCTGAGCTGCAAAGTCGTCGGTGTTTCTGAGTTGGAATTCATTGAATTCTTCAGCTTGCTTTCTGGCCTCTTCCTCGTGTCTTTTCTGGATTGCTGCCTGATTTTTCAAAAGTTTTTCCTGTAGTTCACTCAATTCTTTCTCCATTTGTTCTTTTCTAATTAGATCTGCTTTTCTTTTCTTGTCATATTCCAGTCTTTCTTTTTCATATTCCTCTCGATTTTTAAGTTGTTTTTCCTCTTCAACTCGTCTCTGTTGTTTCTCCCTTTTTTCCTTACGTTCCTTCTCCAATGTCTCTTTCTCTCGTTTCATCTTCTCTCTGTTCTTTGCGTCAGCAGTTGGCTGTTTTTCTGTTCCATTTTGTATGTTAATTTGCAGGGCTTCAAGAGTTTGTTCCAGATCTATTTGTTGAATTTGGTCCAGACATTTTCTATTTTTTTCCTCTTCTTTCCTCTTCTCCTGCTGGTCCTTGATGAACTCCTCCTTCATCTTGAATAGACTGGTTTTCAAGTCTGTTTCTCGTTCCGTTTGGGATATTTGTTCTGCCAGTTGTCTCTTCTTTGCCTGCATTTCTTCTTTATGTTTATCTTCAAAGTCCATTATCTCTCTCTGTATCTCGCCTTCCTTCCTTTGCAGGATCCTCTCCACTTCCTTTTGTATGGCGGCCTCAGCTTCTTGGAACATCTCAGAGGTGTAGCATCCATCACCATTGTTCCTTATCATTGACTCCACTTGGGTCAGAAGCATGCTCACTTGAGTACGATTCTTCTGATCGTTGTTATTGAAGACCAGGTATCTTCCTCCACATTCAGTTATGAGTTTTATTAACTCTTCCTCTTCGTCGTCTTTTATGTAACTCTCAATTGTTTGGACATTCAGTTCATCTCCTCTGGTGAATAGAACGATGATGTAGTGTCCTGACTTCTCGCCAAATAACTCTTTGATCAGATGCACAGTATCTTTCTCTTCCTGTGTAAATCGGCCAATCTGCAGCACCAGTAAGAACACATGAGGTCCAGGAGACAGCATGCTGATGCATTTCACAAGCTCCTGTTGAACTTGTTCGTTGGTCAGAGTTGTGTCATACAAGCCGGGGGTGTCGACTATTACAACAGGCCGTCCATCAATCTCTCCGGTTTCTTTTTGGCAAAACTCGGTCACTGACTTTGCGCCGGCTTTAGATTTGAAGCATTCTCTGCCCAGAATAGTGTTTGCTGCTGCGCTCTTTCCACAACCAGTCTTCCCAATGAGCACCATCCTGAGGCATCCACTTGTGGGATCGGAAGTTAAAGATGCTGTCATGGGATCATCTTCTTCAGTAAAGTGTAGATATCCTCCTTTGTTGTCACTCACTATCTTTTCCATCTGTTTGATCAGTGCTTGATAATCGTTTTCAGTAAAAGCTTTTTTTTCAAAGTCAATGCTTTGCTGCCGTTGTCTGCAGTCTCGGATGACTTTGTTTAAAGACGCATTCTGTGCCTCGCCATTTTCTGTTTGGATAACCATTGAGTATTTAAAAGCATCTTGACCATAGAAATTCAGGATGAACTTCAATTGTTGTCTATCTTCTTCGTTGAAATCAGAAGGCTTTAGTAATAGAAGGAGGACATTTGGTCCTGGGGGGCAAAGAGCCACGCACGTTTTCATCTCATGTCTTACTTTATCTACAGGCAGACTGAAGACATCTGAGGTCTTCACTACTGTTAGTTGTTCCCCCCTCCGTTCTCCATTGCTGACTTTACATTGCTTTTGCATGTTCAGATAAGGAGAGTCTTTTTCCGTTGTGATGAAGTTACTAAGTGTTGTCTTTTCATTAAGTTCCTTTCCAAACACCACAATCCTCAGTTCAGATGCTGTAAAACGACAAAATCCAAAGCATTAACATTTCGATAAGTCAATGAGCACATTTATTTATTGTCTGTTTCCATTTTTCGAAGTGGTTCAAACATGAACGTATGGAAGTTATTTAAAGACAGTCAAACATGATTTGATTAAAAAATGCATCTTTATTCTGTGTTTTGTAAAACGTTTAATTTGTTCCTCTACTAAGTTGGTTAGTTAAGGTTGTCCTGTGTTGTTTACTATTTGCCATTCGCCTTGAGTCACTTTCCAAAATCAAACAAATATGTTGATATATAAATATTTTGAAATATCCCTCAACAAATTATTTTTGGAGATACAAACTAATGCCATTCTGCTATGGTGCATTGCTTACTTGCGGAGAAGCTATAGATATGTATTCAAAAAACTAAAATCACAGCCCATTCATTTCGCCTTTCTTTCATGCTGTGCAAAGAAAAAGCAACCTCTTAATCCAGATATCTTTTTAATGTTTTATTTTCAATGTTTTTATGTTATGCTTTGGAGAGAGTGTGTAAAAGGCGTAAGGACCAAAATGCAGACCCTCACTATGACTCGCGCATGCATGCACGTGCACGGTTGTGGCATGACCACCAAAACAGAAAGATATGGACAAGATGTGTGCAAATGTATTTAGTATCCTATCCATGTGAACATGATTTAAGTGGGGGGGGACCAAACATCCTCTAAGGGGGTCCGGGGGCATGCTCCCCCGGGAAGATTATTTTGTATTTGTTTAAGTTAAAAGCATCAATCTGGTGCACTTTGAGAGCAAAATTAAGAGATCTATGGATTCATCTCCCAACACCCATTGGAACAGAATTGTAAGCAGATTTTCTTTTTCTTTATGGATATTTTATAAATCACTCCCCTTTCAAACTCTATCTCTTATTTTTGTATAACTATAATGATCATATAAAGGTGTGCCTTTACCTCACTGAGGTTATCAGAGCCTCTCAGTCTGTCAGGAGAGAGCTCTCTTCCACCTGGTTGTAGATCCGTTAGCATAGCTAGCTAACCAGATGCTAACAACAATCCCTGGTATCTCTCTCTCTCTCTCTCTCGCTCGCTCGCTCGCACAAAATGTGCTCATGCCACACACACAGAGCCGAGCTTGAATGACACAGAGACCCATAAGTACTTGTACTGTACTGTATCATATAATTTTCGATGGCGTTATTGTATGATCAGTATGACAGATCGCCACTGGGCTTACAACTAAAGACACAGCCACGAAAAAACTGCGGCATGTGTACGGCTCCTTATGGGTACTGCAATTTTTTAAGTGCTGGAGCGGCGTTCCGGCAGCACTACACCACGTGACACGTTACGCTCGTGTTGGGTTCAAGGAACATGTCCTTGGCCAGGAAAACAGCCAGTTGCTTGTTTGATTCTATTGCGGTCTAGATTTCTTTAATTTTCTTTTTTTTTGCGTGTGTTTATAAATTACCTTGAGGTAATGGTCTCGCGGATTGTAGGATCGAGGTCCCCCACCCCTGTTATACAGTATTGATTTGCAGGTTGTTCCATAAAGGAAACCTAGGAACATGTGGGGTCAACTGAACTCGGACATTGAACAGTTTGCTGTGGTCATTCGACATGATCAAAATCAAATGGGGCACACCACTGACCAAAGAAATAGAAAGAGCTCACTACAACTGTCCCATTTCTTAACTCTAGATTAACCAATCATTTCCTTTAACCTGTTAAACCCGGCAGCCCCCGCCCCTTTGGTTTGGGCTGCAAATACCACTGGGGAAAATGTCTGTCTTTCTATACTCCAGCATTAGGGCTTCGACAGTAGTCGTACACAAACATTCACATTTTGTTTTGTACCTCAGTTTTGGAGTCACAGTTCAGTATGTTTTCAATGTCAGTGCATGACAAGGAAAACATGCAGAAATATTACAATTTTTCATTTATAAAAAATCAAAAAAAATACAGGAATAGCATATTGTCAATATGAAAAATAAAAATAAAACGTATAACAAAAATGACTACAGGCTTAATGCTCCACAATAAGACAATAACCTTTTAATAATTCTTGAATCGGGTTGTAGCTGGCACCCAATTCACAAAATGCAATATTTCTGTGTTTTCTATTAACCATTTCATTAGTTTATGCTTTGGCCTGACTCCGGCCCTCTTTTTCGTATTCTTTGCCAACATTTATTACGAGTATGACTTAGATAAGCCAACTAAAACAGGCTATGCAACAAGTCAGTGTCAAGAACCCTCCCCATTATTTTGATCCTATACACTCACTCTTTTGTGTGGTTCACCTAATTCCTGTTATCATATTGGGTTTCAGTGATAACATAGGCCTTCTTGATTACAGAACATACTCACCAAAAGCTGATGCTGCCATTGTGTTGCTTTGGCGCAGCTTTAGGGAGAGTTCTTCAGCTGGAGGAGCTTTTGATGGTCTGTTTTATGGAAAGGCAACATTTTATTAGGACATAAAGTGGCCAAACATAATAATTCCACAGTGAAGTATGAGTACATGTACAATTGGTAGACTAAGGGTGTATTTTTACACAGCTAATTTGGACTTGTTTTTTGGAAGCCTGGAGAGTTTCACAGGTTTTTTTTTTTTTGCCTAGGTGAATACAACAATCATACTCGATTGCTGGGCAAAACAACTGGATTTTCTGATATTTAAACATTATATAGTTACTTACTGATAACATTACAATATATTAGTAAATAATCTTAAAGCTTTGAGAAATTATATTTATTTGATATGGCAACATTCCTTATGATTGCACCACCTGACTCTTGCAACTCATTTCAGCAGAACTCTGACGCCTGTATTAACTGTTACTCTCGCTACAAAGATCATTAAGGATAAAGAGTTTAATTATAAAATAATATTTAACATTGGTTATACCACCGACATTGATTCGGTTCTTGTATAGTAGCAGTAACTAGTAGCAGACCTATCTACAAACATTTTTCGGCCATTGTTTTATCAGCCATGAAACTCACTTGGGGTCGTCTTTATAATGTAATCCCCTGTTTACTGTAAAGCTCCCATCCTACAGTTGTGCCACCCTGACTTTTTAGAACATGCTAATAGCTAGACAAAAGGACATCTTGCTGACTGCTAGCCGCCATCTATTTTCTTACCTGAGGTTATTGTCGTTGCTCTCTTAGAGTAGTTTATTTCTCACTGGCTGTGACCATCTGATCAGCTGAGCAGTCGTCACCTGAGAATTAAAAATGAACTGCGCTAATTGAATCCATTGAAAGATTTTTCAAAGGCTTTTAAACATTCTGCATATTTATTGTACATGTCATTTAAATTTTACAATTGATCTACTCACCAGGTTATTTCTTGTTGCAAGCACGAGATCCAAAATAAGATGATTTCTCGCAGGGAAATATTTTTCTCTGAAGAGCTGACAGGGCAGGGCCCAACATAGGTGTGACAACAATGAAACTGTCATAACACAAAAATCCGACTTTGGTCTGGTTTTACCCGTTGTGGAACTTCCCTGAAGACTGAGAGAGGTGTGTTTCAGCACAAAGGCTTTCCCGTCATGGGGATATCAAAAGTAACCTGTCCCCAGCAAGATGCAGCCAAAAGTTAACATCAATGAAATGTCAAACGTGAATTAGACAATACAACTAATTTACATATTACTTTCATCAAATATGCTGCATCTAGAGATGGGTGTTACCTCTTCGCTGGCATTGCAGCAAAGTTATGTTTCTACGTATTTCCCTTAGCATTGTTGAAGGAAGTCTGACAATACAAAATGTAATTGCCAACAACTGTTTCACTGGATTTGTTGTGAATATGACAAATAATAAATGCTTTTGCTCGTTTGACCGCATCATTCTCTTGATTCTCCAAGATGAGAAAACATCAGAAAAGCCTGATCATGGTTTGATTCCTTGAAGAATTACTGAAACTGAGTGTGTATTCCCAACAATCCTTATCTCTGTCACATCACCAAGTTTGATAACTGCATTCCTGTACGGCTGACGCCTGTACCTCATCGGTCTGGAAACAATCAAACCCTTAGCTTAGGGTTAAACACAGCCAGAGATTCATGGGTGGGTTCAGTTTGAGTCAACATCAACGAAAATGTAAAATACATTTGTAATAAATATTATTGGTCCACCTTTTTCAATGCACTTTCAGAAAGGACGGCAGGAATAGATAGCAAATAGCTGGTACACCAACATTGTGCCATTTTGGTCATTTATGCCTACTTTGGCTCTCAGGCAAGACAAGAACAAAAAGGAGATTCACTTTGTATCCCCACTGATTTGAAGCAGCCTTTAATTGATGCACTCAAGTGCTCGTGTTACATTGGCATATAGCCAAGGTGAAACCAATTGAAACACGCCTCCTTAAGCACAAGTTTTAAAACACAACAGATGATTATTCTGTTTTATAGTCTATTGCGTCCTATGGCAATGGTGTTAGGAATGTGCCTTATTTTTTTATGAAAATAGATGACCAAAATTGGCAGGAGACCAAATGCATGTCTGACTTGATTGAGATTTTTTTGCTCATTGCATGATAGTTTGTTTGTTGTCACAAATATAAGTGAAAAGAAGGGGGAAAGTTTAACAATAAAATGTTGACTGACTCATCTAGAATCTGCTTGCCTTTAATGTTGATAAGAAATAAGAGATAAGATATGTAAAATGAATTCAGATTTTTTTCTAAAGTAAGATAAATATACACAAAAACATTTAAAAATAAATAAAGACAGATCATTTCACTAGTTGTTACGGACTGATATTAAAGAACAAGTGTAGAAAGCACATCACAACTCAGAAGGTTGTTGCTACCCTTTATATATGCAGTCTATGGGTGAAGCAAATACAATATTTAAAAACATATTTATATAGCCCAATATCTCAAAACACATTTGTCTCAGGGGGCTTTACACTTTGTACAGATCAACTAACATGAATGAAGGTGTACAAATATATAATACAATTCCAAGATAGACTATCTATTTGAGTAAATGTTAATGTTATTGTAAAACACAAATACAATTAAGTAAATACAAAATACAAAATACAATAACAAATATGACCCAGAAGGATTTTCAAGGCCAGCATGAGCCAGCCCTAATTATAACAACAGATAACATAGCATACAGCACTGCTCAGGGCTGACTGTAAACATAAAAAAAGGAAAAACGTTTTCAAAGATGATCAGATGTTTAGCCGACATTTAAAGACAATAAAACGTTATCATCACATCTGACTCTCTTCAGTGGCAGCAGGGATGATGTTCAGAACAAACTGCGGTTGACACAATTATCTATAACACGGGAGTAACTTTTCCTGCCAGTGTGAACTTTTCTTATGTGTAATAAGAAATGTTTGTTAAATATAGTTTTAAAAGTAAATCTGAAAATAATTGTACACATGCAAAATCCTAACAACACATTGTAGTTTGTACAGGCGCCAACATTGTTACAGTAAAACAAGTGGTCAATTGTATACATCATCTTGTGAAGTGTACTAACAAGAAAAAACATAGTATATTTAGAGACTGTGCAAATGATTCACATTCAAAATGACTGATTATGGCATGAAACTTCCTAATATTTGAAAAATATGTACAGTGTTAACCTTCAGTAATCATGGATCACAAATAAAATTGATAAAAAAAACAAAAAAACATTTACAGTGTTAGCTTTGAGATGTACTGCACACACAAAAAAAACAAATTGGTTTTGCTTGTGTAAAAATATATATTTGAACGGACAAGATAGACTTCCTAGACACTGTTCTTTAAAAAGTAAATAAAAGACTGCATTTATATCTCAAGCTTTATGGTGGCCGACAGCTGCAAACATGTTAAAATGGCCCAAAACATTTTCTTAAAGAGCAACACGCTGCACTTTCAAAAGCAATGTCAATTCAAAACAAAAATGTGCAAAAGCACATGCAAATGAAGAAACTTCTTCACCCCCTTTACAAAACATGCGAAAACTAAATGCTGCAAATAAAAATGTCCAAACACCTGTCTGCCACCGTAAAACTCGGATTGAACCCTCAACCTTCTGATTGAAAGACAACTGACAGCTACATTCATTCTTAACAGCTTAAGAACACATAAAGTGTATAGTCAAAGTAAAATAAACTATGTGAAAGGGCCACTAAAGTTTTCAAGTGTTAACCGAAACATAATAGCCCAGTCTGCTCTCATTGGCTGGCTGGCCGGCTCTGTTGTGATTGGTCAACGGCTTAGAGATGTACCGCCCCCTAGCCCATCACGTACAATGTGTTGGAGCGCTAGGCAATACAAGTGTAAGTGTTACCTACTGTAGTGATGTCACTATGTTAAGGAAGTAAACAAAGGAGTCCAATGGAGACATTTCAGGCAGGGGGGGGGGGGAGTGTGTCGGAGAGAAACAAAACTCTGGGACTTGAGCCTTTGCAGATCATTTACATGCACAAAAACCTATATAACACACCAAAGGATAAGAAAAATGGCATCTGAAGAACATGTATGTATATTTACTGGTTCAGTATGAAATAAAAACAAAGCATGACAGTGTTGCAGCTGTGTTGGTGTGACATCTCATAAAATGTTACAAGCCTTGTTCTCAATTGCTTTCTTCAAATGTTCCTGTATCCAGTCATCTGTTTCCCGCTCATATCTTTTCTCCAGGTCACTGACTTCTTTGTTCAGATGTTCTCTGCTGTGAAGGAAATGCGTCTTCTTCAAGTCGATCATGTCTTCTTCCTGTCTTTTCTTCAGTTTCTCTATGTCTTTATGGAATGTTTTGTTTTTGCTCAGCTGTTTTATCATCAAGTCATTTGTTTCTCTTTGCAACTTCCTCAGATCCTCCTTTTCCTTTTCGGGCCTGTTCATATCTAATGAAACATCGTTAATAAACATGTTTCTGAATCCGTTGCACTCTTCAGCTTGCTTTCTGGCCTCCGCTTCTTTTTGCTTTCTTATTCCTCCCATATTTTTGTCATACAGTTTGTCTAATTCTTTACACTCTCTTTCTTCATATTCCCTTCGGATCATTTCCTCTTCTTTCCTTTTCTTTTCACTTATTTGGATTTCCTGCTCCTGTCCTTGTCTTAGCTTTTCCCTGCGTGTTTGCTCATCTTGCCTCTGCTTTTCTTCTCGATACTGTTTTTGCCACCATTCTATTCTTTCCTTCTCCCAGGCCTCTCGTTCTTGTCTCATGTGTTTTCTATCCTGTATTAATAGCATTAAGTCAGAAACAGAACTGTCTTCTGATAGATAATACAGTTTTTCTTCCAGACCTTCGAGTTTTTGTTCCCATTCGCGTCTTTGGATTTCCTCCTGCAATTTCTTGTTCCGTTCCTCCTCTTCTCTCTTTTCTCTTTCTATTTCTCTCTTGCCTTCTTCCTGCTCCATCTTCTCTATGTATTTCTCCTTTTCTTTGGCTCTCTCTCTTTCTTGATCCAGTTGAGATGTTACCTCTGCCATTTTTCTTTCCTTCTCTTTTATTTCTTCTCGATGTTTTCTTTTCAAGTCCCTCTGCTCCCTCTGTATCTCTGCTTCCTTCTCTTCCATGATCTTCTCCGTTTCCTTTCGTATGACGGCCTCAGCTCCTCGGAACAAATCTGAGGTGTAGTATCCATCCCCATTCTTCCTTATCATTGTCTCCACTTTAGTCAGGAGTTGGCTGACCTGAGTGCGATTTTTCGGATCGTTGTTATTGAAGACATGGTATCTTCCTCCACATTCAGCTATCAGTTTCTTTAAGGAGTCTTCCGGACCTTCTCCTATGTAACTTTCAATTGTTTGGTCTTTAAGCTCATCGCCTCTCGTGAATAAAACAATGATGAAATATTCTGACTTCTTGCCAAAAAACTCCCTGATCAGATCCACAGTGTCCTTTTCCTCCTGTGTTAACCGACAAATCCGGAGTACCAGTAAGAACACATGAGGTCCAGGAGCCAACATGCTGATGCATTTCGCAAGCTCCTGTTTAACTTGGTCGTTGGATAGAGCTGTGTCGAACAAACCAGGGGTGTCGACCACAGCGACAGGCCGCCCGTCAATCTCTCCTGTTTCTTTTTGGCAAAGCTTGGTTACTGACGTTAGACAAACTTTGGAAGTAAAGCATTCTTTGTCTAAAATAGTGTTCCCAGTGGCACTTTTTCCACAGCCAGTTTTCCCAATCAGCATCATCCTGAGACAGTCTGGACGAGGCCCCCCTCCTGGCACAATTGGAGGCTTGGGAGGCTGTTTCTCCTGAACCTTGAGCTTGAGAACTTCTCTACGTGTCCCTATTGCAACAGATGCTCTATTCTGAGTCATCCTTTGAAAGTTACCGGGACTTTTATATTGCTCCGCATTTGTTGCACTTCTTACAAGCTTAGGAAGCATCCCTTTTGTGAAGCCACTAGATCCAACAACTCTCATATTTTCTAAAGGAAGTAAAACCTCAGACACTGACTGCTTGTTCTTAATGTTGCAGAAAGTATATTTCCCACCAAAGGTCAGAAGGAGTTGTTGGATGTCTCTGCTTTCGTTTACAAACTTCCTAACATTATTATGATTTGCATCAGAAAGGAAAAGAATCATGGTAAAATCATTGATCCTATAGCTGAACGTTTTTCGGATGGTCTCTAGCTCTTTCTTGTCTTCCTCACTTGGGGGTTCTAAAGGCAGGACCAGGACAAAGCAATGGACGCCCTCAGGATCACAGAGGGAGATGCTCTCCAATGATTCTTTCTTTCTTGCCTCCTGAGGTTTTCCAGACAAGGCAGGCAGCTCCACCAGGGTAACCCTACGTCCACAAACCTCTCCCTGCCTTTTAACACACTCTGATGATTCAACATGTGGACCAAACTTTCTTTCTCCCAGAAGAGCATTGGATGCTGAAGTCTTCCAGCCTCCATGTCTCCCACACAAAACCAGGTTTAGAGGTGGTTTCGTGCATTCAGGTGCTCCCACGAGACCTGTGTCTTCAGTGTAGGCTAAATATTGTCCCCTGTTTTCATCCACTATGTTCTCCATTTTCTCCATCAGTTCTTGGTGATCACACTCAGGAAAATCATCTTCATCAAAGTCCATTATATGTTGCCTTTGTTCACAGTCTTGGATGAGTTGATTGACAGAAGGATTCCCTAGCCCATACTTTTGTGTTATGATAACCATTGCATATTTAAAAGCATCTGGTCCAAAGAAGTTCATGATGAACTTGATTTGTTGCCTATCCTGCTCAGTAAAATCAGAAGGGTTCACTAACAGTAGCAAAACATTTGGTCCAGGGGAGCATTGAACCACACACTTCTTTATCTCAAGTCTAACTCTCTCCAGTGGCTGACTGAAGACGTCTGCAGTTTTCAGAATTGTGAAAGGTTTTTTTCTCCACTCTCCCTCGGCAAGTACACATTTCTTTGGGGTTCTTGGGAGAGAACCATCTCTTTTTGCAGTGATGAAGTTACTCAGTGTTGTCTTTTCATTTGGATGTTTTCCAAATATCGCAATCCTGAGGTCAGACACTGTAAAACAATGAGAACAAAAGCAACATGACTCAATGATGGAATATCGTTATCATCATTAATCCTTAATTAATGTCACTTTAAAATCTATTTTCAAAGACTTTTAGGGACAGGCATCCTCTAGTGCAGGGGTGGGGAACCTTTTTCCTCTCAAGGGCCATTTCAATTTGTCCAACATCCTCCGAGGGCCGTACAAATTATTGACCTCTGCTTAAAAATATTAAAATCACAGCCCATTCATTTGGCCTTTCTTTCATGCTGTGCAAAGAAAAAGCAACCTCTTAATCCTGATACCTTACCATGACTCGCGCATGCATGCACGTGCACGGTTGTGGCCACCAAAACAGAAAGATATGGACACAAGATGTGTGCAAATGTATTTAGTTTCATATCCATGTGAACATGATTTAAGTGGGGGGCGGGACCTAACCTCCTCTTTGGGGGTCCGGGGGGCATGCTCCCTCGGGAAGATTTGTTTTAAATGTTGAAGTTAAAAGCATCAATCTGGTGCACTTTGAGAGCAACATGAGGAGATCTATGGATACATCTCTCAACATCCATATGAAACAGAACTGTAAGCAGATTTGTTTTTCTTTATGGATATTTTACAAATCACTCCCCTTTGAAACTCTATTCTTGTTTATTAATAACAACTTGTTTGTACTGTCATATAGTATTTTATACCTGTTTACTTTATTCTCTTATTTTTTTATAACTATAATGATCATATAAAGATGTGCCTTTACCTCACTGGTTGTAGAAAAAGCTTCTTATATTCGTTAGCATAGCTAGCTAACCAGATGCTAATAACAACAAAGCTATTGACTGTATGATCAGTATGACAGATGAACAGATCGCCACTGGGCTTTCAAATAAAGGCACAGCCACGCAAAAACTGCGGCATGTGTACGGCTCCTTATGGGTACTGCAATTTTTGGAAGTGCCAGAGCGACGTTCTGGTGCTCTCTGGCAGAACTGCACCCCTGTCAGACGAGACATATACCACGTGATGACACGTTAGGCTCGTGTTGTGTTCATGGACCCTGACCTTGGCCAGGAAAAACAGGCACTCGCTTGTTTAATTTTTTTCCGGTGTAGATTTCTTTAATTTTTTTCTTTTTCGCGTGTGTTTATAAATTACCTCGAGGGCCGTATCAAATGGTCTCGCCAGAGGTTCCCCACCCCTGCTCTTATGTAATACAAATAATATTTGGACGACACAGCTGTTACATCTTTCCATTATACTTGAAAGTTATATAATGTAATGATGAATGCAAGCACATGAATTTGGGAATTATATTTAGTTTAATGTCGTACATGCCGATGATATTGTGCCAATTTGTCCCAAATTCGAAAATCTTTTAGCCATAAACTGTACAACATTTGAGTTTATTTTCAATGTATAAGATCATCCAGAAAACATCAGAAGTCTTGACAACTATTAGCTTTCTTTATTAATGTAACTTTGTTTGGTGCTGGGCAGGTTGGGTTGAAGCTTGTTTGCGGCTGGCTGCTAAGGGCGTTAACAACAACAAGAGGGCAAACAACAGCAGTGACATTAGCTAGTCAGGGTGACTCACACTTAGAGGAACTAATGTACTCTGAACTAGTTAAGATGGCAGGGCGTCACAGAGAAACTCAGATTACAAAAGAACGAAGGGTGACTTCATTCCTTGCTACACTACATTTTAGCATGCATCTTTATTATTATTATAATTTTGGTCAATCTCAATTTTGGGAACAGTCTATATAGCCCATTAAGTCTGTTCCCTTTTTGTTCATAGTAAAATATTTTTTTGTTTTTATCAATGCAACTTGTAGAAAGAACAAAACCAAAGCATTCCTCGGAACTCTTGATAATGCAAAGTTCAGTTTATGAACATTAAAACTCACTAGACTAGACATTATTGTGGATTATTACTCAGTTACTATAGATTCTCTCAGCCAGCAATCGTCTTATACCAACTTTGGCCCACCGCCATCATTCTTCTTTGTCAATTCATTTCTGATCATGTCATGCATTTCATTAAAAAATGTCTTATCAGTGACAGAACATATTTATTTCATGAATCCAATTGGACTTACCACATGCTGATTTCTTCATTTTGTGATAGAGGAATTCCACTTGTAGTTGCGCCTGTTGGGGCATAAAAAAAACCTTCAATATTGTTTCAGAAACAATATTCTGGTTATTCTAAGGGTATATGTGTGCATTCATTGTTTTAGATATAAATATGACCATAGTGTATTATATAAACAGCAAAATGTGGGTTCAGTTGAATACATTTGAATACGTAACTTATGCATTAAATATGTCTTAAATATACGGAATATGTTGAATAGTTAAACATAACAAATTATATTGTTTTCATTATAAAAGATTGGCATAATTATCATGAATTATAAGCAGAATACATTTTACATTTTTATTTTCACATAGGGACATTTGCTTTGTTTCAGGTTGCTACCTTTCTGTTCTTTACAGTATTCTCTCCTCCCATTGCCAAATATGCTACACTTACCTGAAGTTGTTGTATCTTTAATTGCAGTTGATCCTATTGTTGGTTGAAGTCATATCATATCTTGTGTTACAGCATACTGTCCAAATTCAAAGTGAAGCAGTGTGGTATGTCAGATCCCCATGCCTGAACGTTAAACACGTGCAGATATCAATAAACTGTTTTGATTAATCTAAGTTGTTGGTTCTAGGGAACCTTAACACGTTTTATTATGTTATAAATCTCATAACCAGTCGCATTTATCATCTGTTAGATCTACTCACCAGAAAGAAATATCTTGTTTTGCCACATCTGAAGCCGCAGCTCAAAAATGAATTCAAAGCATTCAAGGCTTAGTATGCCAACAACTAAGGGGCTGGGCCAACAACCTGGCAACAAAAACTATTGGTCGATGAAAACAAGTGAAATAGTATGACAACTTATGGGAAACCAGGGGACTTTCCATTGTCTCCTTTTTCGGAACTTCGCTGAAGAGTGGAATAGGTGTGGTTGAGAAACGTGTCTCTTTCTCCTTGAATGGATTCTCAGAAAGAATTATGTATTTGCCTACAAGGCAAGGCAAGGCAAGGCAAGACAAGACAAGACAAGGAACAGCGGCAAAAAGAAAAGTCTTCAGCCTGGATTTAAAAGTAGTAAGAGTTGCAGTGGACCTGCAGGTTTCTGGGAGTTTGTTCCAGATATTTGGAGCATAATAACTGAAAGCTGCTTCTCCATGTTTAGTTCTGACTCTGGGGACAGAAAGCTGACCAGTCCCTGAAGACCTGAGAGATCTGGATGGTTCATAATTTAGCAGTAGATCAGAAATGTATTTAGGGCCTAAACCAGGGATCACCAACTACATTTGTCAAAGGGCCAAAATGTGGTGTGCTAGTGGAGCACGCTCAGGTAAACCGCATAAAGCTTAGCAGACGCTAACGAAGGATCACTTCAAAGCAGGTTGGGAGGGTTACTTTGTAAATGTAATCCGTTACTGAATACTGCATACATGCTCTGAAAGTAATCAGAATAGAGTTACAGTTACGTGTCTTAAAAACGTATTCAGATTACTTTTAGAATACTTTCTTTTTCCATAACAGATGGGTATGTTTTGGTGAACAGGAGACACTTATTTTACTGTTTTAATGGCTTATCAAGAACTCAAACACAACATCTTGGTGTCATTCTGGACAGCTCCCTCTCATCTGCACCCCACATAAAAAACATCACCCGGACTGCATTCTTTGTACTGTCTTAAAACCTTTCCTTGGAATATGTTATGAATTGTAAGGTGTCCTTGGGTGCTTTGAAAGGCGCCCCTAAATAGAATGAATTATCATTATTATTTATTAAAACGATGTAATAACTTTTAAAACGTTTTCCAGTCACTTGCCCCATGCATTCAGCAGTAGCAGGCCATTCACTTTGATTTGATCCCGTTATGAAATGTCATCATTTCGACAATAAAGAAATGCTACATGAACGTTATCTTGCACATTTTATCTAACCATCTCCGTCTCTAACTTTCAATATATTTTAAAAGAGATTTCTCACAGACACGCTGCCTGCATCTCTCTCTTGCTCACAGACATGATGCAGTGCTGTGCCGTGTGCACACTGTTGTGCCGGTAATGAATATTACATTTTGTGAGGAAACTTTTCCTCCAATAATTCCAATAAGTATTCCAAAATGTATTCACTTCAGGTTTACGAAAGTAACTGTAATCAGATTACTCGTTTTTCAAATGTAACACCAGCTGAATACAGTTAGCCTACTTGATTTTTGTATTCTGATTACGTAACACCGTTATTTGTATTCCGTTACAACCCAACCCTGCTTCTAGGCTACTGTCCCGCAGCTCCTGCCTCTCTGTTGGACTCTGTCACAGTGGGGCTACTGCTGTGGTGCGGAGCACGCACGAAGCAGACTCTTCACAACGAAGGATCACTTCTTCTTCAAGGCAGGGAAGGTTTCGCAGTACGCAGTCTACTGTCCCGCAGCTGCTGCCTCTCTGTTGGACTCCGGTACTGCACCTTACTCACGAGACGTAAAAAAGAAAATGGGTGGGGGGCGAACGCAGTCACCCCCGTCGTGCGGGCCGGATGAGAATGTCTGGCGGGCCGCCAGTTGGTGGTCACTGGCCTAAACCATTCAAAGCTTTATAAACCAGCAGCAATATTTGGAAATCAATTATTTGACACACAGGAAGCCAGTGTAAAGACTTCAGAACAGGAGTGATGTGATCCACTTTCTTAGTGTCAGTGAGGACTCGAGCAGCGGCGGTCTGAATTAGCTTCAGCTTTCTAATAGATTTTTTAGTTAGACCTGTAAAGACACCATTACAGTAGTCCAGTCTACTGAAGATAAAAGTATGGACAAGTCCAAATCCTGCTGTGACATTAGTCTTTTAATCCTAGATATATTCTTTAGGTGATAGTAGGATGATTATTTCAATTAGTAATTGTTTTAATGTGACTGTTGAAACTCAGGTCAGAGTCCATGACTACACCTAGATTTCTGGCTCTATCTGTTGTTTTGAACATTGCAGACTGAAGCTCAGCGCTAACTTTTATACATTCTGCCTTGACTCCAAAAACCGTTACCTCAGTTTTATCTTTGTTTAATTGGAGAACGTTCTGACACATCCAATCATTGATTTGTGCACTTGCTCCAGTCATTGATTTGTGCACTTACTCAGTGTCTGAATTGGAGCATAGTCTCCTGGTGAAATGGTTACGTAAATGTGTGTGTCAGCCACATAGCTATGGTAACTTATTTTGTAGTTTTGTATTATCTGAGCCAGTGGTAGCATGTAGATGTTGAAAAGAGAAGAGGCCCCAAGATGGAGCCTTGAGGTACCCCACATGTCATATTTGTCAACTCAGATGTGTAATTACCTATAGAAAAAACGTTTTTTCTGTCCTTTAAGTAGGATTCAAACCAATTTAGAACTGTTTCAGAAACAACTGCTTTCCTGTAAAAATATCTGATGCTATCACACATCCGACAATGTCACTCAGCTACTTAGATCTCCTAGCAAAAAAACAAACAAACGGGAGAAAGAAAATCTTATCCCCACTGCTTTCAAGCATACCTTTTGACCAAATAAGGCATTGGATAAAATACTACCTGAGACCCCCGCAGGATTGTGTCTTTAAACGTGCGTTAAATGCTGTTTTACTGATTGATTACGATTCTGGTTGACCTCAAATGTATTACAGATAAAAAAAGACATTCGTAATACTCAATCTTTTCATCTCTCCACACACACTATGTATACAATCACAGACATTTTATATAAAAAAGAAATTCAGTCAGTTGTTAGTGATCTTTAATATAAAAGTGTAAAAAACTAGTGTAGAATCCACATGTCAAAAGGTTGGTGTTACAAACAAGTCCACTGCACTTCACAGCTATGAGTGTAAGTAAGAAAACAGAAGACACGGCATGGCAGTATGTTCATATACCCGGCACGCACTTAAAGACAATAAACCTTTATAATGAAATATGACACCTAAAAAAAAACCTGTGTTTTCAAAAAATAGGCAACAGTGGCAGCGGATATTAAAAAATAAGTGCAGCAAATGTAATCCAATTATTCAACTAGTAAGCTGCAGCTCTGCCACATTTATGTACAACACGTTGTCTGTAAATGTAATAAGAAATTATTTTCAAATATTGTGTAGTCAAATCCGAACAACATCATAGTACTTTGTAAAACATGCTTATAGATGTTTGTGCATCAGCTCTTGGAAAACAATTCAAACATTTATGAAACATTTTCCCTGATGTTAAAGTGTGTACAGGTAACAAAACAGTATATTTGCATATTAATAATAATCATAATACATTTTATTTATAAAGGCGCCTTTCAAGACTCTCAAGGTCGCTGTACAAAACACAAATCAAAAAACAAAATATCACAAAAACAATGCAACATAATCAATAAAAAAACACATTGTGCGGAGAATCCACATTATAAATGACTAAATAAGGGATGTATACTTTCACATATTGAAGTGAAAGCAGTAAGAACTGTCTGTTATTATAAACATAACTCAACAAAAGAACAACACAAACATATTTACTGTGAGCTTGGATATTTGCTAACTGTAATTATTGTGTAAAAAATAGACATTCCTATTGTAACAAAAAAATATATATGTGATCTTGATGCATCAATTTTCAGCCACAGGCAAGGTTGTTGATGGCTTTGCTGTGAGTAATATTTTAGAGTCAATCCTGTATATCAGGGATATTCAACTAAAATTCAACGAGGTCCAGTTAGAGAAAATCTCCCCATGCAAAGGTCCGGAACATCAAAATGTCTAACTTGCTTTATGAATTAGTGTGATATATATTGAAGTAGCTTGTAGCTGTATCAACGTCTGCATGTAATCAACAACTGACTGCCAATCAAATAAAGAAAGTACAATTCAAAAACAACAATATGTATTGTCAATTAACATTGCACTATACAGATATACAGTCAAATACTGTGGATATGCAACAGTCTTCCTCACTGTCCTCCTCAGTGTCTCCTTCACTGTCCTCTATTTACACTTCTCGCATGGTAGATGATGAAGATGCTGCAGATGCACCTCTCTGTCCCTGTTTAAGCCTCCCTTATTTGCTTTCTCCAAAACGTGTTGCCAAAACTGTGAAGTTAAGTTGAAGGATCAAATACTAAGAAATTATCACATGACTTGAAGTCATATCTGATTTCAGATGTGGGAAGTAACTAAGTTATTCAAGTACTGTACTTAGGTACAATTTTGAGATTCTTGTACTTTACTTGAGTATTTCTATTTTATGCTACTTTGTACTTCTACTCCACTACAGTTCAGAGGCAAATGGTGTACTTTTACTCCCCTACATGTATTTAATACCTTTAGTTACTTTACAGATGTGGATGAATGATGTGAAATATAATCAAGTGTTAAATCAGACTTTAGTTCCACCTGGAGTAAATTCACAAGCTACCCTGCAGTATACAAAGTCATTCAAACTAGCTGCACCTTTACCAGCTTTGAGAACACTTTCATGATCAATCATTATAAAACATATCATATATATATTTCTGAAATGGACCAATCTGCACAATGACTACTTTTACTGTCGCTACTTTCATTATATTTTGATGAGAATACTTTTCTACTTTTACTTGAGGAACATTTTGAATGCAGGACTTTACTTGCAACAGAGTATTCCTACACTCTGGTACTCCTACTTTTACTCAAGTACAAGATCTGAGTACTTTTACTTGAGTCACGTTGTGAATGCAGGACTTTTACTGTAACAGAGTATTGCTACACAAGTGCTGTGTACTTCTTCCACCTCTGTCTGATTTCAAACTCTTCCATTAACACCCTGATTAAGTTTGCAGCTGTGTGTTTTGCTCCACCTTGTTGTAAATAAAACTGCAGCAGCTTGACCACAGATCAATGAAAAGTCTCACATTAAGGAACGTTGTGATCAGCTGATTTGGGGCAGTTCTCCGGTGTGTGTGCGGGGCAAAGAGTGTGCACAGGGGAGTCTCCCTCCGCAGCCAGTTGGCGTAGTTTTGGTACAATTATGTTGTACATACCGACGTTAACAGCAGCCCTGTCTGTGCACACGGCGACCAACTCTGTCGTCCAGTGATCTAAGCCTGCCTCCTGTAAAGCTTCACAGCTCCGTCGGTTCTGGCATGCGCGGCTCGGCCAGCTCCAGTTCAATCAGTCCAAGAACGTCCGAAGATTTTTTGCAGGGAGGGAAACGCCAAAGAGGCTGCTTAATGTATTTTAGTTTTTTGGACATGTCTAATAGTTTAATCCACTGAGTGTTGACAAGAAACACGTGTAGACTAAATATGTGTTTTGTTTTTGATGACCTATCAGGTACGCATTTCAGATTTTTGCCGCCCATTCGGACCTGCGTACAAGTTATGTGCAAGTTATATTATGTGCACATTATATTATTGCCATTATTCTGGCACAGGAAGATTATGTTACAGGACATTAACGATAAAACTGAATATTGTTGTTCTATTTTGGAAGTGGCTACGTAAAACTGACGCAAAACAACAACAAACTTTTGCCGAGCCAATGGAGAGTTTCATCAGCAGCACGGGGTAAAAACCACCAATGAGCGCTCAGCTCGAGATACCAGCGAGTCGAGAGAGAGAATGATATCTGCATTTTCTCTTTTGGTTTGATTAGGACACATCCTGGGGATTGTGTTTACAAACATTGACCATACCGTTCACCAGCCCCCATGTTGCCTATGCTGTATGTTGCAAACTCTTTGATTAAAACGAATTGGCCATCGGAATGTGTGAAGGAAGTCTCCCAAGGGGGATGGTCACATTCCACAGCTCCCTCCCCCCCTCCTATGTTCTCCCAACCCCCAGTCTGTAGGTTTGTGATCGCATATTTCAGTGTTAATTTTGGCATCTGTTTTTTAGTCGACAAAAACTCAAAACGTGTTAGTCTAGTTTTAGTCTACGAAAAATTACATTTTAGTCAACTTTTAGTCAAAATGTGTCTCTCTGAACGCTCCGTCCCCGGCAGATCTCTGTGTCCGCTGCAGCATGTCTGTTCGGCCCCGCCCCCGGACACAGAGAGACACAGGGAGTTCGCTCTTCTGGAGTGAAGAGAGCGGAAATAATGATAGGCCTATTGCAAGTTAGAAACGTAAGATGCATTTTGACAGACAAGATGGACACTTGGGGGAAAATATGCTGCATTTTCAATGTCCGATAGTCCACCATTAACACCTTAGTCCCGTCTCGTCTCGTCAATGAAAACTAAATATACATTTCATCATAGTTTATCGTTATCAATAATCTATTGTTAGCTTGTCATCGTCTCGTCTTAGTCATGTAAAAAAGGTAGTTAACATTTTTCGTCATAGTTTTCGTTGACGAAATTAACACTGGCATATTTAAGCTGTCACACTTTCTGTTGTTTCTATCGCGCATTGCTGGTATGAAAGGGTCAAGATTATAGAATTAAACGAATAAATAAAAACAAGGATAATGGTGTGTTATTGTTGAGTAAATAACAGTGTGTTATTTAGAAAAGAATAAACAATTAGAAGGAAAAAAAGATTTTAAAAAATACATATTTCAGTATTTTGAGGCTCTAAGCCCCATTTCTTTTCCTCACAGGCAGCAAAAAAAGTCCGACATTATACGATTTAAAATAAAAACAAATAAATAAAAAGATAAAACACTGGCATGTAATTTACGTTAGAATAAATAGAATGGTTTTGAATAATAGATGAGAGTAAAATCTACGTCACTTTACAGCCCCGCCCACTTTTGGGGAAACCAACGCTGTCATTTGAACGGCGATCAAGCCTGAAGACACAGAGATATTCTGTTACTGTCCTTTCTTCTTAGAGGAAGTACAGAAACACGTAACTCTGGATTTGCTTTAATGTTTGAGGTGCAATAAACGACACAGCAGCTTTTTGGCATGTTAAAACTATTATTTTCTGCCTCGCTCATGAGAGTAACAGCTGGCGAAATTACAGCCTCGCCTACTGATTTTAATTCAACCATATATCGAGCCCGATTGTCGATTTCAAATGTGTACTCTAAAATTATATATATATTTATAAATGACTATTATCATTATTATAAGCAAGACAATAAATGGCAAAGATATGTTGAAAATAAACGTATTTAAGATACGTTCATAACAAACGTAACGTGGGAGAAAATATGTTTCTAGAAGATATGTAGAAAATAAACGTATTTAAGATACGTTGATAACAAACGTAACGTGGGAGAAAATAAGTTTCTAGCTAAACGTAATTGAGAATGCAGTTTAGTTCTGTGGGAACGTAATTTTTAGGAGACAGGGTTGAGACGAAATATGTGTTTTGTTTTTGATGACCTATCAGGTACGCAAAAGTGACAAAAGTGACGTTACGCATTTCAGAATGTTGCCGCGCATGCGGACCTGCGTACAAGTTATGTGCACCCCTAAGTATAGGTCCGGGTCCGTATAGGTCGGCGCCTGGATCCGGATCCGGACCGCGGTCCGCCTGTTACTGAACTATGCTGTATATGATCGGCAGCCAGTGGAGGTCATGGAGGATAGGGGAAATGAACAGCGGTTGGAAATGAGAATGCAGGCAGTAGAGATTTGGATATCATTTAGTTTTTTTAGAATGTAAGCAGGTAAAACATCGAATGCTGTTGCACCAAGTCTGGATGTAATGAATGCATAGCTCTCAGTTTCAGCTGTGAAGGACATAAAGGGTTGGATACGGGCAATGTTGCTTGAGTGGAAGAAGGCAGTTTTCATGTTGTGGTAAAAGCGCAGAGCATGGAGAGAGTGGGGTCTAGAGCAATGCAAGGGTTACAGACATGAGTACAGGTTTTTAGAATAGAGTTCTTGATATTAAGTAGAACATCTTTGGTAGAGTAAGTGAGTTTGGGCCGATGGTGAAGAGTTTCATATTTGTTGCAGTTTAGTTTGAAAAAAATGTTTTGCATCCATGTTTTATTGTCAGGTGGTGAGGGTGGACTGTGTCGCTGCGGAAATAGTTTGTGTGGAGAGGTAAAGCTGGCTGTCATCAGCATGAAAATGAAGGTAGGTATGCCAATGGAGAAGCATTGCAAAAACATCTCATAAAATGTTACATCCCTTGTCTTCGACTGCTTTCTTGAAATGTTCCTCTATCCAGTTATTTAATTGCCTTTCATGTGTTTTCTCTAGGTCACTGATTTGTTTATGTTCTCTGTTGTGCAACAAATGTTTCAACTTCAACTCATTCATTTCTCCTTCTTGTTTTTTCTTCAATTTCTTTAGGTCTCTCCCGTAAACTTTGTTCCTACTAAGCAGCATAATCATCACGTCATTTTTGTATTGTTGCTGCTTCAGATCCTCCATTTCCTTTTCTTTCTTGTCATCAAGCACCTTTCTGAATGTTTTGTCTTCATTTTTCTTCATTATTTCTTCCCTTCCTTTTTCCTCAATGTCCTCATATCCACTTCAGATTATATCACCTTCCTGATATTGTTCCTCCTTGTTTTCTTCCTCTCGGTTAATCTTTTCTTCGTAGACTTTGAGATCTTTTTTTCCCAGAGATTTAAGCTTTTGCTTCCACAGTTTTTTGAATTCCTCTTGCATTTTCTTGCTCCTTTCCTGCTCTTCTCTCCTTTCCCTTTCGAACGTCCTCTTCTTCTGCTCCATCTCTATCTCATTTTCTTTGCCTCTCTCTATTTCTTGATCCAGTTTCGATGTTTCCTTCTTTAAGTTTCTTTCCTTTTCTGGCATTTCTTCTTGATGTTTTCTTCCTAGGTCCCACAAATCTGAGGTGTAGTAGCCCTCACCATTTGTCCTTATCATTGACTCAACTTTGGTCAGGAGTTGGCTGACTTGAGTACGATTCTGTCGATCTTTGTTATTGAAGACATGGTATCTTCCTCCACATTCAGTTATCAGTCTTGTTATGGAGTTATCTTCATCTTCTTGTATGTAACTCTCAATTCTCTGGTCTTCAAGTTCATCACCTCTGGTGAATAGAACAATGATGAAATCTTCTGCTTGCTTGCCAAAAAACTCCTTGATCAGTTCCACAGTGTCCTTTTCCTCCTGTGTAAATCGGCCGATCTGCAGCACCAGTAAGAACACATGCGGTCCAGGAGCCAACATTCTGATGCATTTCACAAACTCACGTTGAACTTCATCATATGACAGAGCTGTGTCGAACAAACCGGGGGTGTCGACCACAGCAACAGAGCGCCCGTCAATCTCTCCTGTTCCTTTTTGGCAATGCTTGGTTACTGACGTTTGAGCAATCTTCGAAGTAAAGCATTCTTTGTCTAAAATAGTGTTCCCAGTGGCACTTTTTCCACAGCCAGTTTTCCCAATCAGCATCATCCTGAGACAGTCTGGACGAGGCCCCCTCCTGACAGAGTCTCTACGCGGCACAATTGGAGGCTTGGGAGGCTGTTTCTCCTGAACCTGCTTGAGAACTTCTCTACGTGTCCCTATTGCAACAGATGCTCTATTCTGAGTC
>CALSBZ010044486.1:334831-352951 GCA_943591055.1 Gobionotothen gibberifrons | reverse complement strand
GGAAATGTATGTTTTGTGGCTTAAAACTAGAAGGATTTCATTGGATAATACTCCCAAAAAGCTCCAAGTCTCCAAAACTTGCTTTGGTAAAGACAATATTTTATTATTTAAGCATGATAATAAATAATTAAAATGGCCCTATAATTCTTATTAATTAGCAAGAGGGCGTTACCTAACATGTTGTGTTCAACAAGATAATCTCCACATATTAACACCACTATGTTATTTTTGAAGCATAAATGCAATCTCCGGAAGGAAAAGCTAACGCTAGCTAATAAACAAGCTACATGGCTTGTCACATGGATGCACATTACCACTGCTAAGCCAAAGGCTGACTTGGGTCGGCGTGATGACGTTTAGTCTCATCTAAGCAACCGCTGTTTTTATAACATTCACCAGTGAAGTATTTACTGAAAAATATAATATCGTAGAACAAAACGGTATACTGGCACAATTGTAAAGACACTTTTACATACATTAACGGCCCCTACATACGGCGGCGTGCGTTGACGCTTGCCGGCGGGCATGTCTGAAGCTAGACCAACAACCAATCACCTGCATCTCCCGCCCCGGACACACAAGCAGCGGTTTGATTGGCTAGAGCTTGTACTGGCATATGATTTGATTGACTGACGCTTCCGTCGAAGCTTCAAAAGTAGAACATTGCTCTACTTTTGAAGCGAGAAACGCGAGAAACGCTAGCTCCCACAATGCAGTTCGGCGAAGCGTGACGTCACCCCATTCAAAGTGAATGGGCAGAAGCGTTGAACGCACGACGCCGTGTGTAGGGGCCGTAAGCAGAGTACACACCCACTTAAAAGCATCGACAAAAGAAAACTTTACATGGAAAACTGTAAAGGAAAAAAAGAGACTGTTGTTTTATATTATTTTCCAAAATTGCATATTTATTCATAATTTCCTTATTTCTCTACTCCTCCTTTTTCTACTTTATTTTATTTGCTCCCTCTGGTTGTCTTCCTTTTTTAAATGTCACACAGCTGGCATGGGGCTTTTGATTGCATCAAGAGATGCTTTAGTAACGTAAAGGCAAACTTAATTAGTGAACCTTTCTCACAAATGAAGGCCGATGTGTTTTGAATAATGTTGACATTAAAGGAGGGGTAGGTAAGTTTGAGAAACCGGCTCGAGATACACTTTTTGTTATATTCCATGGAATGCTCTTAATATCCTGATAGCAATGAATATTCTAAGTGCTTTGAAAAAAAATCCATAAAAACTGTCATCTGTGGAAGCCGTAATACTGTAAAAACTACGACCAATTATTTTAGCCGGGCCGGCTAAAATAACTGGTTGGCCGACCTGTCTGTCAGCCTTCAATCTCGTGCACACACACACGCACACACACTCGTGCAGTCATTGCGCGTGCCGTCATTGGGCGTGTTTCCCGTCTCCGGGCAGCTGTTGCTCAATCGGCAGCAGCAGCCGCTGCAGGACAATTTCACCATGGCAGAGTTTGCTTCAACATCGTCTACCGGTCGCAAAAGAAAAACTGTAATGGAGCAAATTATGAAGAAAAAGAAAGTGGAAACTAGGAGAAGTCAAACCAGAGTCAATATCAGAGTTGCTTTTCAACTATGGCGACTATTTACGGAGCACACCGAGCTGATATGTAACGTTACCGGCGTAGCCTGCTCTCGTCAGCTAGACGTAACATTTGTAATACATTTTCACAAAACAAACATGCTAGCTTCAAAAATATAAGCACTGACAATAACTGTGTTATACATTTGTTTTACATTCATTATCATGATCTTGTGCGCGTTCATGTGTGTTGGAGGAGGTGCTCTGTAGGAAGTCTGAAGGAAGCGGCGGATTCTTTTCGGTTGTGTACTTTGGAATTTGTGTGCACTTCTCAAACTTACCTACCCCTTCTTTAAAACTCAGAAAAGCCCGCGTCACACTGTCCCGAAATTGACACCCGATGGACACACGAATATGGATTTGTGAACTTCGCACGAAGATGGCCCCGAACCACACACGAAGGGAACATTTACATTACATTTAAGACATACAACTGCAACGAAAGTTACAAAAACAATTATGTTAAAGTACTATGATACTGTACTGATATGTTCAGACTTTGTTCTTTACTTTATCCGTCTTTATATGTAGAAGATATTAAGTTTTCTCCGTAGTGTTGTTTCCATAGCAACAACAACATCCAGTCAACTCGCCTTCAAAATAATAATTATATCCTTTTCAGTTTCACAGAACACAAATTGGGTTATTTACATAATATGTTTACATGATTTTGTTGTGCAATAAAACAACCCGATGGACACACGATAAAGGAAATGTTCAAATTCGGCTCTGATCGTAGCAACATCAGTGCCGGTCAAAGGTCTTTGTTATTTATTGAGCTTTAAAAACAAATGAATAACGACTAGGAAATACACGGAGCCTCTCTTTTTCCTCCCTCTCTCCTGACAGCGTCAGTGTCTGTCTCATGCAGCTGATCCAGTAATGAGTGACACGGCCGACAGTAACAATAAACATATTTATAACTAGTTTAGGTAGTTTGAGAGGTAATTAAAATAGCTAAGGGCGATGATCTGACTTGAAGTGTGTGTTTTGCTCGGTTCACCGCTGCATCACAGCGGGAGGAGCTGCAGGTGAGCAGCGGAGTTTTTCAGGCTTCGGCAGCAACTTCGTGAGCGGTGCCAAAATCTTTGGCATGCCAAAGATGTTGCCACCGCTCCCGAAGTTGCTGCCGAAGCCTGATCAATTCCACCGGTGGTCATACGATGGCTTAAGATGCCCTCACGAATGGCCCGATGCTGTTACGATCAGAGCCGAATTTGAACATTTCCTTTATCGTGTATCCATCGGGAGTCAATTTCGGGACAGTGTGACAGGGGCTTTAACGATTACATTTAAATTATTTTCATTTTACGTGGTTGTCTGATGCTGTCTGCTGAGAGTAATTAGTCTCCTGGCTTACAATCCTATAAGTCTGACAACTTTGTAATTTAGACAAAAAAACATGTGGGAACAATCTTTTAAATGTTGTTGTTAGAATTATATTTTTGGACGGATAGAGTGTTGTCTCCGTGTTGGAGTGACCCAGGAACCAGTCATCTAAATGGCAGCGTGTTTGAACTATACATCATGGTCATTAATCTGTCCGAACAAAGTGAGAGACACCAGATATCTCCCATTAATCATTTGATAAAAATCCCATTAATCATTTGATAAAAATTACAATATCAGACCTGGACAGCGTCACCAGCGCGTCACAAAGTCCTGTCAGCGGTTTGTTTTTGCCTTGTCAGAGGCAGAGTTTAAGGATGATGGTAACGTCAGACACATACTTTGATTAAGTGAGTTATCCAGATAGACCTAACGCTAGCTGTCGAAATTCATGGTCCTCAGATGAGAATGTAGTGTGTTATACAGGTCTTTGTGCATGTTAATGGTCTGCAAAGACTAAAATCCAAAAGTTACCTTCAGAGGTTTGGATTAAGATTTGTTGTGATATTTATTTTGCATTCTGCATATAGATTTCCAAAATATTTATAAGATACCAAAAGTAGCGAAACCTTATTTGTGTGGCACTTTTTCAAATGAATGTGTTTGTGTTTTATTGCAGGTCCTGTATCTTCTACAGAGCGTGTATGGATATCCCCAGAGGAACAGAGCTGCTGGTTTGGTACAATGACTCCTACACTTCCTTCTTCGGAATCCCCCTGCAGTGCGTCGCTCAGGATGAAAACTGTAAGAGAACTATGCTCACCTTTCTCCTTATCTATCTGTTTTCTCCCTGTATTTTTATTGAACTTCAGTTTTCAAAATGGCAGAAAAACACAACAAAAAAACTATCCTATGATGTTTCTCAATTTGGTGACTTCCCTTAGTACAATTCATTTTGTGTACTGTTAACAGAATGTATTTTTAGCACTGTGTTGACTGATGCAACTGCAAATGGGCTTCCGTTATGTAGCCAAGATGGATTGTTGTTGCATTTTTCCATACTTTGCATTTGGACACACAAATGCACACAAAACAGCAAATGTAAGTACAGAAGCACACAATTTGAAAGAGACATTTTTAGTGTGTGATATCTCCTTGTACGACATCCTTTGACTTCTGGAACAAATAACCTTCCTTGAGTATGGCTGGCTAAAATGTATTTAAGCAATAAAGTGAAGTATTTACACTAGCTGAACAGTGAGGTAATCCCATGACTAGAATGTTCATGTTGGTTTAGCTGTTTTGAGATAAGCTGACAAAATCGTCAGATAAATGTTTCACATCTAAATGTGACTAACAACTAAGCATAAACCAAACCCCTCGTCTCTGCAACAGCTTTGTTTTGCATGACAAAAAAAACTACATTATTTAAACTCTTAGACTGGAAGAAAGCTTCTGGCCTGCCACGTAAACAACGCAGTAAGCGTGCAGGTTTTATTTTTTTACAAACTTGCTGCTGTCTGATTTATTAGTCTGACAAGCCGGGCCAGTAAAAATAAGACTGGAACAAGTCTTTTATTCGCCCAAATGTAGGAACCCTGTGGGCTGGTGTCAACCCGTTTTCCCTCTCCCCCTGTTCCGCTTCTACAAGCAACACTAACTCTTATTTTTTAAAGAAGAGATTCCATTTGAATGTTTTATTTTCTTCCTCCGTAAACTAACATATACACATTAATGAAACTCTTTCTTTCATCGAGGATTGTCAGTCTTATTGTCAACATATTTCTCCGGGTTATAAGAAATCCTTCAGAACTATAATTTGGCACATTTTGTGTTTTAACTCAGCAGCACACTTGGGTCATACAGTATTTGGGTTAACAATTTGTGTTGTCAAAATTCAGCAAGCGGGCGGGGCCATAATTTTGCAGTGCCGTAGGCGTAGCGCTGCTCTCACCTGTTTATCGTCTTATTTAATTTATTATTTTAATCTAGTCGTAACTAGTAGTTCTTTGACAGAACAATCATAAGTTATACTGTATAGTCTGTAATACCCTTATATTTTGTAGGGTTAGTTACTGTTACATTTGGCTGTTGGGGAAAACTTTGTGTACAACTCACTTTTTTCATTAATCAGACTTACGTCGTATGTCGTTTGTGTGACAAACATTGTGGATACAAAGCTGTACAGATGAGATGACGCACAAAGTCAGTTGTTTGTTAAAAGTCCCATCCAAGTTGACATTTTCGAAATTTAAACTGGTTGAATTTTTTTTTACATACTTAGATGTGACGTTCGAGTCCTCATTAAAAAACAAGGAATAATGTTTCTTTCTTTGATATTCACTTCCACTCTCTGTGTCCTTTCTCCTCCCTCTGTTTCATTTCCATTGCTCCTCTCTTTGTCTGTCACCAATTTATTGTGTTTACATCTCGTCTAGTTTTCTGCTCCGTCAGCCTGTTTATATATCTTCGCTTCAAACTGTTTTTCTCTGGATTTGACAGTAACTTTACCCTGCAGGGGGAAAAAAACAATCTTTGAGATTTTCTTTTTTCGCTTACACAATTATGGGCAGAACAAAACATGAAGAATGAGTTTAATCTGTGGAATCTAAATTGAAATGAATTGAATTAGGAGCTTGTCTTTCACAGAGTCGCAGTTATATGAGATCGTGCTGATTGCAAATTAGAGACGTTTGGCCACAAACCGGTTTGTTTTACAGATGGAACGACTCTTTTACATGACATTGTTCATCATGACAGGACTGTAGCAGCCTCTGCACAACACATACAGTACAATACACACACATACACATCATGTACAATGTTCTTTTAGGACCTGTGTTTCTAGTACATTTCTTACCAAACCTTTTTCTCTAATGTAAACAGAAATCTACAAGATGTGTTGTTGTGTGAGGGGATAGTGATTGGCATTTAAGCGTGATGAGAACCATCTTAAGCCATTTCAGTTTTGTTTCTATGGTAACGTCCCCTGTTAACTTGCGCCGCTACCTACAGTACAGTTGTCATCTGATTGGTTGTGCATATTCGTCTAAATCAGCAAATATGGCCAGATCTGGATAACTGAACTAATCTTATCCAAGATTAATATAATTGTTTTATATTTTGCCTAATTAAAGCTTATATTATGAGGCTTTTATTGCGGAAGTGCACCTTTCTATTAACAGTGTCCACCTAATAAAAACACAGAGGCCCCGTAGTCCAAACAAAACCAAAACAGCAAATACTCTTTATTTGTTTTCCAGGGCAGCACCTTACAGCCTGACACCCTGCATTTTTACCTTTCACAATAAAAGCCACACTTAAATGTACTTTACATTGTAAAATATTGTAATGCTTAAGATAAAGTAATGTTGGCCTCCAGAGCCAGTAATCATAATAATATACCGTACCATAAGTATTTATCTGTCCATTATTCTTTCTATTAAAAGATGCAAGAAGGATGACACAGCACAATAAGGACCTTTACTTTAGAAAAACGAAAAATCTGATTTGAGATGACTCTTCCATTCATGTGAAGACATTTGGTTCTCAGATGTTCAAAACACAGAAACATTGTGTACCAGCACACACACTGGCAGAGGGCAAACAAAGACTGGAAGGTTTGCTTTTGTTCCACCCTGCAGTTTGTTCACATCCCAATTACGTGAAATTAGATTATGCCTTTTTTGTACAAACTGAAAGACAGCAGCTCTGCTCTAAATTAAAGACAGTTAGCCAATAACTGCATTTGGGTTTTCCATGGCATCGTTATCTGCTGATTGTGCCCACAAAGGATGAGTATGATGTCAAAACTGCGTACTGGAGAAAGGAGGACTGTGACTTTGTGTCCTCAGTAGAACAGACATTTAAAATGTTAACCTTTATTGATGCAGAGAGCCCTGACTGAGCACGTTCAAACGCAACTGGCCATTCAAGTACACGTTTAAAATAGCCCTTTATCACAAAGCATGCCTCAAAAGGGTGGACTAAGAAAAGGCCCCACCAACTATAGATGTTTAATTTAATTTTGGAATAGTTAAGAGACCATTGAGAGCGTTAAGCCTTAGCTGGTTTAAGATGAACGACTAGAGGTTATAGGTAAGATGGTGCAATTATTTACAATATTGTATGAGTTACAAGGAGAATGTTGAAATGTGCTTTAGCATCTATTGGGAGCAAATGTAATGACATAAGTATCAGGGTGATATGATAACATTTTGTAGTTTTGGTTAATATGCTAGCAGCAGTATTTTTTGTATGTTGTAGTTTGCCAATAGTTGATAAACATAAGCCAGAAAAAACTGTATTGCCGTCATCAAGTCTAGTTTGCAAGAAACTAAGTAAAGTTTTGTATATGGAAATATACTGCCCTAGTAATATATGTTGTTCAAAAGAGAGATAAGAGTCAACATGGACACCATCACACCAAGGGCTTTGTGAAATGATGGAGGTAGTTATTTTTACAATTAGATCACAAAATTAAATTCCACTGTCAGAACAAATTAGCATTTATTTTTTTACAGCATTCAAAAAAAGGAATTTCAATGACAGTAATTGTATTCTTCCATTTAACCAGCTAACAACAAACATCGTGTTTGAGTGTACATGTACAATTAAGTATCTGCATTGAAATAAAAACCTAGTTTGTAACTATTGATAAAAGTACCGAGGGGCAATATAGCAATAGAGGACCGAGATCCTTGCGGCACACCATAACTGACCTTGCCGCACCTGGCCATAACTCTTACATAATCAGATAAGTGTACTGTTTTCTATTTTATTAATATGGTTGCTTGGAGCACATTGCCAAATTAACATTAATGGCATATTCAGATAAAAAATACATTGGATAACATTTTGCCTTTGGGTAGGTCATATGCTGTTGGTCACCATATAGCTAGGTCAGGATGGGGTTCAGTGTCACAGCGCACTGTAAAAGCACACACTCCCTGTGGTTATTTACTCATGCATGTTCTATCCAATCACGGCCTGTTCTCTTGACGCTCTGCAGCCCTGCCGCTGCCTAACAATAACAACATGTTCACCAATGAAGAAGAAAAACAGGAAAAGGAAAAGTGAGACTAGAATGGAGGAGGAGGTAAAAGATGAAGATATAAAACAGAGTTAAATCTACAATAGCTGTAAAGGACAGATAGAGGGAAAAGACAAGAGTATGGTTAATAGAAAGAGAGAGATGAAAGGCTCATTACAGGAAGAATATGCATGAACTAAGGACAGAAGAAAATAACAGAGGGAAATACTTTTCTCCAATGTCTTCACCTCTGCAGTATACTTCTCAGTGTTCACATATCTTCTTTCTATGAAATATTATTATTACCATTTTTATAATTGCCTCTATTGATTTTATAAGACTTTATTATCTCTGGTAACTTATGTTATTGATTACTAACAAAGCTTGGCAACATAATCAGCACTGTACTTCATACTGGTAAGGATAGTAAGACAGAGAGACACTTCACGACACACAGAGGGAAGCATCTGGAGAGAGTCAAACCTTCTTCTTAGTAGTTCCATTTTCTGGCATCTATACAACAATATATATACAGTGCCTCCGGAAAGTATTCATACCCCTTCACTTTTTTCACATTTTTGTATGTTACAGCCATATTTCAAAATTGATTAAATTCATTTGTTTTCTCAACATTCTACACACAATACCCCATAATGACAAAGTGAAAACGTTTTAAAAAATGTTTTGCAAATGAATTAAAAATTAAAAACTCAAATATCACATTTACATAAGTATTCACACCCTTTACTCAATACTTTGTTGGAGCACCTTTGGCAGCCATTACAGCCTCAAGTCTTCTTGAGTATGATGCTACAAGCTTGGCAGACCTATATTTGGGCAGTTTCTCCCATTCTTCTTTGCAGATCGTCTCAAGCTCCATCAGGTTGGATGGGGAGCGTCAGTGCACAGCCATTTTCAGGTCTCTCCAGAGATATTCAATCGGGGTCAAGTCTGGGCTCTGGCTGAGGCACTCAAGGACATTCACAGACTTGTCCTGAAGCCACTCCTTTGTTATCTTCGCTGTGTGCTTAGGGTCGTTGTCCTGTTGAAGGGTGAACCTTCGCCCCAGTCTGAGGTCCAGAGCACTCTTTTTATGTGTTCATCAAGGATCTCCCTGTACAATGCTGTATTCATCTTTCCCTTGATCCTGACTATCTCCCAGTTCCTGCCACTGAAAAACATCCCCACATGCTGCCACCACCTCGCTTCACTGTGGGGATGGTATCCTCCAGACATTATGCTTGGCATTCAGGCCAAAGAGATACATTTTGGTTTCATCAGACCAGACAATTTGTTTTTCTCATGGTCTGAGAGTACTCTAGGTAGTCCATGTGGGCTTTCATGTGCCTTTTACTGAAGAGTGGCTTCCTTCTGGCCACTCTACCATAAAGGCCTGATTGGTGGAGTGCTGCACAGATGGTTGTCCTTCTGGAAGGTTCTCCCATCCCCACAGAGGAACACTGGAGCTCTGTCAGAGTGACCATCAGGTTCAGTTTGGTTTGGCGGCCAGCTTTAGGAAGAGCTGTGGTGGTTTCAAACATCTTCCATTTGCAAATGATGGAAACCACTGTGCTCGTTGGGACCTTCAATGCTGCAGACATTTTTCTGTACCCTTCCCTAGATCTGTGCCTTGATACAATCCTGTCTCTGAGGTCTACAGACAATTCCCTGGACCTCATGACTTGGTTTGTGCTCTGATATGCACTGTCAACACTGTGGGACCTTATATAGACAGGTGTGTTCCTTTCCAAGTCATGTCAAATCTATTTAATTTACCACAGGTGAACTCCAGTCAAGTTATAGAAACATTTTAAGGATGATCAGTGGACACGGGATGCACCTTTTGTAACTGCAGCTAGATTTGATATATAAAAAGAAAGACTGACCCAGATGTACATGTTTATCCTCCATCCAAAATCTGACCTCCTTTAGGTTTGAAAAGTTCCTTTTAAAACTTTGCACGATGTTCAGTCATTAAGATCTGTGGTGAGTTTGTATTCACGTCACACTCCTCTGTAAATAAACACA
Organism: Gobionotothen gibberifrons; assembly: GCA_943591055.1. Lineage (NCBI taxonomy): Eukaryota > Metazoa > Chordata > Actinopteri > Perciformes > Nototheniidae > Gobionotothen > Gobionotothen gibberifrons. The sequence goes on along the minus strand of CALSBZ010044486.1, from coordinate 342,960 downwards.
CCCCTTTATAAAGAAAGAAAACACAGACTCTGCAATGTTGCAAACTGCATCTGCATAATTCTCCCATTTCGATGATGCATTTCATGCGCATCCCAAACCATATTGATTAGCATTTTTTGTGATGTTTGTAGCAAAATGAATTAAGAGTTGGCGAGCGGCGCGTAATGCGGGCATCAATAGTTCCGTCGGGCAACTTACAAATGGTGTAATTATCTCCTCATAAGGTTATTAGAGGATCAATGGAGCCTGGTGGCCTGATGACAGAGGTGAGCTGATGAAAGATGGAAAATGGTTATGATGACCTGACTGCAGAAGGGCAGCACAGCAAGGTTTGAGAGAGGAGAAAAAATAGGCGTAATGATTCAGTTGGATTTGCTAATGGCATATCTTAAACAAAAGAGAATGAGTCGGGATGTACTGTGGATGATAGAGAAAGGAAATTGATAGATGTGGTGGACTGCTAAATACAGTAACTTTTTATACTGGACCATCACAACTATCCCCTCATGTCTTTTTTAGATAATATGTACTTTTTTGGAATATCCTACCTTAAAAGCTTGATTGTGTACATTAGCATGTCTCTGAGAGGCCTCTATATTCTTGATGCTGTGATGCTTTTGGATTGTACAAAGTCTGCTTAATAAATATATGCTTTTTGGTATCAAGGTTTTGCCGACAGGTGCAAACGCACTACAACAGCCCAAAACACTTCCATGAGGAGAAACACCCTGCACTTTCAAAATGTTTGCAAATGTAAAAACACAAACATTCACCAACTTGGCGAAACATGCGCAGAGTTTACTAAAAGCGCACACAGCTGGGACCGGAGCGCTTGTTGAAGTTCGGGACTTAAAAAGTTGATCGTCACTGTCACTGTTGGCAGTTAATTTGTTTCATAATTGAAAGTGTGTAGTAGGGCAGTCCTCGACTAAAGATTTTTCTAGTCCACCAATAGTCGTCAATTAAGGCGATTAGTCCACTTATCGTCGCACGTTTATAATACATTATGATTATAAATATATATATTTAAAAAAAGATTTTGCCCAAAATGGTTTCAGTTTCAAAGGCTGATAAAGAGCGTTATTATAACAGCATGGTACGTTGTGCTAAATAAAATATAAAATAAAACTGTAATAATGAACCTTTGAAATATAAATTAAATGTAGAGAGCCATGAGAGTCACAGCGCACGGACGCAGCTCCGGTAAGGATTCTTATTGTGTGTGTGAACAAGCAGCGAAGACACATTTAGTTCTAGTTTCTATTATTCATATCTGAATATAACAACCCAATAAATACTACAGAGGAAACGGAAACACTGAAAATATGAGCGTCGGCAAAAATCCATCCGCCTTACGCCCTCATCATGAAATGAAAACGTTATCATTTTCTGAGGTCAGAATGATTATATATTATAGGTCTATATGTTGATACAAAGCCAGGCTACTTACTGTCTGACTCACTGCAGCTGTTTTCCTCCGAGTCTGAGAAAGGAACACACGTTGAGGGGATAATTAAGCTCTGTGTTTTGTTATGAAGCCGGCATTCAGGAAGCTGCGCTTTGATGGCGTGGATATGGAGGAGACTATTTGCCATCGTAGTTTGCATGTCACCTTGTGGGACTCGTCCTTTACTCGCTCAGAAAGATCCACACTTTAGACTTCCTGCCCGACCAAATTAACTTAATGTACAGGCTCCGCTCTGAATGAAGTCTGAGGGGGTTTCCAGCTGACATGCAGCGAGGTTTATTTTTTATTTGTATATAATTGTTTTTTTTTCAACTAATCGACTAATGGAAAATTGCTCAGTTAAGACTTAATTAGTCGACTAGTGATTCATCGACTATTTGGGGGCAGCCCTAGTGTGTAGTCAGTATATTTGAAATGGCTAGGTTAGCTATGTTAGCTAGCTAGCTTACAGCAGATCTGCAATAATATCAGAAGGAATCATAAGATCACATTGGTAAAATAAGCAGATAAAGCAGACATTTGAGGTAAGTCTCCAGTGACAGTTGGCCAACTTTACAATCCCCATCAACAAGCGCTCCGGTCCCAGCTGTATGCATCACTTTTCTAGTGTCCCTGTTGTGTTTTGAGCTTCTTGCAGCGTTTGGTTTATGCAGCGCTCTTCATAACCCCTGCGCATGTGTTTTTAATGCCACCATGTTTGATATGGTTCAGTTTCAGGAAGTAAAAAAAAAGACGAACTATTTGGACTATTGGACCGTAGCCATGGATATGGTTTAGGAAAGATCACAGCCATGGTTCCAAAAACCTTAACTATTATTTGAGTGTGAAACACATTGTATCTCTGTTGTCCGAGAGAGGAAGTCGGCCTTTTTCACTTTCTTCCTGATCAAGCTAAAAAACGTATTTCCCCAAGTGGACAAATAAAATACATTATTATTCTTATTACGTTTTTCCAAACTAATTTAGCAGAATGAAAAGTGAAACCATCCGCAGTGAGCTGAAGTAAGACAAGCACTTTTAATTTCATTTCAAATTTGATGAAGGGTTATAGAGTCTTGGTCTGTCATATGGGGAAAAACAACTGGGTTCAAGTGAGGACAGCTGGTAACAGCTGGTTTACCCCAAATCGAATTACTCACTTTGATATGATTTCTTTGTTCCTGTTAATGTCATTGTACTTGACCAATAACACTTTTGTATCCTAAATCTATCCATCTTATCTGCTTCATACATTTATCTTTCTTTATCAGGTTCTAATTTTAGATTTTTGATACAAAGCACTTCATCAAAACAGACACAAACTGCCTCACAAAATAAATTAAATCATGACATGAAACACTAACCTTGACAATACAGTATACCTAATGCACAATAATGGAAACAATTCAAGTAGCACTAACAATAGTAGCATTTCTAGAAAAAAGTAGAAGTTGAGTAGTAGCAATAGCATTAGTAGACATGCATTAGTGTTAGTTAGATGCAGATGCAATAATACAAGCAGAGGTAGAAATGGCCATAATTGGATTAGTAGTAGAGGGGAAAAAAGTACCTCAGATCATGTACTTAAAGGGGACCTATCATGCAAAATGCACTTTTTGATGTCTACATAAACATGTGTCCCCGGTGTGTCAGGGAACTCACGCAGTGTCAGAAAATAAAATCCTCTCTCTTTTCCTCCGTACCCAAATCTCTAAAAACTGTGCTACAACGGAGCTGATCCAGATTTGCGTCCGATATGACGTAATATCGGAAATGTAGGCTGGCTTTACACCCACGGCCCTATCGGAAACGTTGCTATCAGAAACAATGCCCGACTGTTTTGGACGTAATATGGTCGGTAGGGGTGGGCGATATTGAAAAATATAATATCACGATATTTTTCAAGCAGTATCACGATAGACGATATTTATCACGATATTTTTTCATGTCGGTTACTATGGTTATTTTTCAAGTTACTTAACAGTACAACCACCTACAAGGTAACACAAACTAAAATAAAAAGGAGTAACAGACCAAAATACCATTTCAAGCTGGTTTTAATTCTGCAATGAATCCCTGAATGAACAATTCAACAGGAATTTTGATATGGCTTCCTCAGTGTTCAAGTAAGTAGGCCTACACCCTACACAACAAATGTTAACACTGGTTATATCTCTCACAGGCTCCGCCCTCTACTGGACTCTATGGGTACTACCTTACCCTGCGAGCATTCTCCCACTGAGACTTCTATAGACGTGGCCGGCCTTGGGCGGGCCTACCTGAATGCGTGCGCATCACACCGTATAAAAGGAGGCCTCGCCTCCTGACTGCCATCCTTTTCTCTTCAGCCAGCGGAAGTGATTCCACGAGAGACCGAAAGACGTTTGAAGAAGAAAGAGTTATCTTACCTCCAGGGAGTCGCCACTGCTAGAAACCCGGGCCTGTCCTTCGTGCCCTAGCTGAAATAGCGGGCGCCGATCCCCACCACCTTTGCTTCGGTGTTGGGGGACCAGGATATGGCCCCGGCGGTGCTGCAGGTCTGGTCTCTCCCTGGATGATGATCATGGCGGCGGGTGTGTGGGCTACTCACTCAGTGCTAGAGATGCCCCCGCCTCACCAGGTCAGAGCGATTATTGGGCCCGCAAGGCCGAATAAGTAGCTTGGTCCACGGGCCTTGCCCCAGGCCCGGTTCCCCCGAGGACCGGTGCTCGGTGGCTTCACATGATATAGGGTTGACCCTACTTCATCACAGGCCGCCGCCGCTGCCCGCCGTGTGATGTCCCTGGATATCACGCGGCGTGGCGCTTTCCAAAGAGGACCGTGTTGATCTCCTGGGAGCTCCCGTGTTGTCGGAAGGGCTCTTTGGATCGAGGAAACACTGTCCTACACTCCCCGCCCCTGCTGTAAATCCCGGTAAAGGGAGCCAGCAGGAGGGCGTGTGAGTGGAATAAATCGAGTGCTGTCAAGCACGGTGCGGGTTCAAGAGACGCTATTGCCGGCGTACTGTTGTTGCATTTCGCCGTTGAATGGGAAATGCAGCATTAATACGGGGGCGCGCGGCCCTCGTGAGAGTGGCCGCGGGGCGTTCAGGGACCTCCGCAGAAGAACGGTGGTTTACGCTGTAAACTCTGGTTCTAGAGTGGTGTGTGTGGGGGAAAAATGCATTCGGTAAAAACGATTGCATTTTCCCCAGAGTAAGAGTTATCTTGTTCCACAATCCCACTTTTCCCCATAAATGTCCGTTTCAAAGAGACGGCATTGTGACTGCGCGCGCAGCCCTCTCCCGAGGACGAGCCGCGCGGTGCGTTCAGGGTCCTCAGTAAATAATCGGCCCTTCCTGTGTCGACCCTCCGTGGGCAAATCATCCCTTCGCGGGGAGTTTTTGCGGCGGAACGGGTCACCAGAGAGTATTACAGCTTCTCAGCTGTGGCCCCACAGCTGAGTGCTTGTCCATTAACACAATGTTCTGGGGAATGGAGACACAGCTGTGTGCTAACAGGACCTCAGAGTCATCGCACGCGCTCTTCTCCCACAGGCTTTCCTGCAGAGGAGGGTGCGCGGCGCGATGGTGAGACGAGTGGAGAGACGCTGGCACGGAGATTCCGTGCCCACTGCGCCCTCCACCTCTCCGGCCCACCCCGTGGAACCGGCGTCCCGGCACTCACGGGGACGGGCTGCCCGTCTTCACGGATCTGAGGGCGGGGGGAGAACATCTCTCCGCCCGGGACGAGAGGGCGAATCCCGCCTCCTCCCTGTATAATGCAGCAGATCACTACGTTTTCTAATAGAAATGAGGTGATCTGTATGCAAATATAAGTGTCTTTTGGTTCCACAAATGCTACACTTACACACAATGTTAACTGTACAAATCCCCACTCGCCGCCCCAACTGTAGCTCCTGTAAGGGAGGAGGCTAGTGGGAGTGCGCAGATGAGAGTGATGAAACGTAAGCAATGTTATCATAGTGCTACACATGTACAGAGGCATTATGGCCGGCGTATTGCTGTTAGGGAACACATTAAGCCTGGAGCTAAGACTCCGATTAATGCAGTTTACCGTAGAGGTAAGAGTTGCATTAAGGCAGCGCCCGAGTTCTCAGAAGAGAGCGTGGCGGTGCGTTCAGGGGCCGTAGTAAAACACACTGCTCCTATAAGGACTCCGATTAATGCTGTTCACCGTGAGGAGAGCGGCATTAGGAGGGAGCGCACGTTCATTCATGAATGTGCGGCGGTGCGTTCAGGGTCCTCAGTAAATAGTCGGCCCTTTCTGTGTCGACCCTCCATGGGCAATTCTTCCCTTCACGGGGAGTTTTGCGCCGGGACGGGTCGCCAGAGAGTACCACAGCTTTATAGCTGCAGCCCCACAGCTGAGGGCATGCCCGTTAACACAGTGTTATGGGGAATGGAAACTCAGCTGTGTATTATCAAAATGGATGGACAGGACGCTGAAACGGGGCTATTCACTCCAGTTTTGCCGCGTCCCACCTCCTTTTATGGGCATGCGAGAGGTGAATCTATCCTCTCAGGAGGAGATGGGTTTCCTCTCAGCAGAGATTCAGGCTCTAGTGCAGAAACAGGCTGTGTCTGTTGTGCACCCTCAGCGCAGGGAAGAGGGTCTTTATTCCATGTATTTCCTGGTTCTCAAGAAAACAGGGGAATTCAGACCCATTCTAGATCTCCGCGGCCTGAATCGCCACATTTCCCACAGGAAATTCCGCATGTTAACTATAAAACAGTTACTGGGGCTTGTGCAACCGGGCGATTGGTTCACCACCATCGACCTGAAAGACGCATATTTTCATGTGGAAATTGTTCAGGAACACAGAAAGTATCTGCGCTTTGCCTTCCAGGGGATAGCCTACGAATACAACAGGCTGCCGTTCGGCTATTCCCTATCCCCACGCACATTCAGCAAATGTGTGGCCACACCGCTTCAACCGCTGCGCGCACACGGCATGAGGGTTTTCTTTTACATAGACGACCTCATAGTCATGGCTGGGTCACGGGAACAGGCAATGTTTTGCACAGCACAATTGATCACACACCTGACCAAGTTGGGCTTCGCGATCAATTGGAAAAAGAGCACCCCCATACCTCACCAACAGGCGTTGTATTTGGGTGTGGTGCTCAATGCAGGCGCGTTGCGCGCCACCCTGTCAGAGAGCAGACGTGCGTCCCTTCTTCAGGGGGTGCGCAGGCTGCGACAGGGGGCGACAGTGACAGCTTTTACTGTCATGCAGACACTGGGTCTCATGGCGGCTGCTCACATGGTGGTCCCGTTAGGGTTACTACATATGCGCCGCCTGCAGAGGTGGTTTCCCAGCCTACGCTTGGATCCCAAGAGGCACAAGCGGCGGCTGGTTACCATCCCCCCCTCAGTGGAGGGCAACCTCCGGTTTTGGGGGTCCCCGGACCACCTCCGGAGGGGGTCTCCACTGGGACGGGTGACCTCCTACATCACAGTGTTCACGGACGCGTCCGGAACAGGATGGGGAGGGACCTGCCTGAAGAGGGCTATAGGTGGGCGCTGGGCTCTAACAGAGTCTCGACACAGCAACCTCCTAGAGCTACGGGCGGTAGTGTTAGTCCTCCAGCATTTCATGCCCCTAATTCAAGGGAGACATGTAATGATCAGGAGCGACAACAGCACCACAGTGGCTTATATCAACAGGCAGGGCGGAGTCCGCTCCGCCGCCTTGTTGGCCACAGCGGAGAGGCTGTGGTTATGGGCATCAGAGGTGGTTTTATCTCTGAGAGCCCTCCATATCCCGGGACTGGAGAACAGAGGGGCCGACCTCATGTCGAGGGGCGGCCCCCTGCCAGGCGAGTGGGTGCTTCACCCGGAGGTGGTGAAGCAGATCTGGGCCCAGTCGGGAGAGCGGAGGTGGACCTGTTCGCCAGCCGGCGAAACAGCCACTGTGCCCTGTGGTTCTCCATGGCCCTGAGCGACGACCCACCTTTAGGGGTGGACGCGTTTGCACACGAGCCATGGCCAAAGAAGCTGCTCTACGCTTTTCCACCGCTGCGTCTCATTCTCCCCCTTCTGGGGAGGGTGAGGCGAGAACGTCTGTCAGTCATCCTGGTAGCTCCGGACCGCGTCGGGGCGCCGTGGTACTCAGAGATGACACAGGTGAAGGTGGGCCAGCCCTGGGCGGTCCCCCAGTTCTGGGGGGCGGTGTCCCAAGAGGCAGGTGTAATCGGGGCGTTACCCACTCTTGGCCAACCTCTCCAGGCTTGGCTCCTGAGAGGGACAGGTTGAGACAGGGTGGATTGTCTGAAAGTGTTATTCAGTCTATCCAGGCAGCTAGAGCTGGATCCACCACCGCCTGTTACAGGCCAAAGTGGCTAAGATTCCAGCGATGGTGTGAGGAGCGGAGAATAGAGCCCCTATCTTGTGAGCTAGGCTCTATTTTATCCTTCTTACAGTTACTGGTGGACAGAGGGCTTGCTCATTCAACAGTGAAGGTGTATGCAGCAGCCATTTCGTCCTGCCATGAGGGATTTGGCGGCAGGTCAGCCTTTAGTCAACCACTGATGTCGCGGTTTTTACAGGGGGTCAGGAGGCTGCGCCCAGTAGTGCGCGCCTCCGCCCCGCAGTGGGACCTGCCCCTAGTGCTCGAGGCTCTGGCCGCGGGGCCGTTTGAGACTCTGGAGCTCTCCTCTCTGAAAGCATTGTCGTGGAAA
>CALSBZ010044486.1:281968-299065 GCA_943591055.1 Gobionotothen gibberifrons | reverse complement strand
TGTGTGTGTGTGTGTGTGTGTGTGTGTGTGTGTGTGTGTGTGTGTGTCCTGTTTCTTAGTCAGTCCAGTGGTGTTAGGCCTGATGATAATTGAGATGTGTGTGGACATGGGTCCTGAAGGTCCAGTGTGAAGGGTCTTGTGGTGTGTGAAGCTGACCGTTGAGCGGCCCGACCAAGCAAGGAGGCAGAGGCAGAGAGTTCAAATATAACCCGGTGTGGGCATGTATTCATCGCTGTGGGACATGATACACAGCCTCAATATGACTGTTTCATGTGAACACAGTCACCAGCAACCAGGATCTCACACACTAATAATACCTCATTCACACCAACGCAACTCCGGTTCAAGCTCCGTGCTAGAGCTTTACAGGTTCAGAACCGGTTCTTCGGTTTAGCGCCGGCTCTTGGTGCTGCGTCATCGTTTGCGTCATGACGTAACCGTTTGCGTGCCTGCTTCATAAAGCCAAACCGCGCGGAAACCCCTCACAGCTCACACTGACAACAACAACAATGGCCGATTGTGCTCCAGCTTCCTCTGTACCTCTTCAGAAGACCAGATTCCCAGTAGGTAGCTGGTCTCTTCAGTGGACCACTGCTGCTTGTTACGTTTCTCCATCGGTGTGTACAAACTGGATAAAACGCGGGCTTCTTGTTGTTGTTCAGGAGTTGATCCCGCCCCTGCCCCTGCCCCAGCCCCCGCCTCGACGTAAGCGTGACGTATGCAGTGCTTTTACTCTAGCTGGACAATTTTTTGGTGCTTGAAACAAACCGGATTCCGGAGCTAAGAGGCTGCTCCCCTGCGGTGTGAACAGGAAAACCCGGTGCTTTTCAAGCTCCAGCTCCGAACTGGCCCTGAAACACCGATGGTGTGAATGAGGTATTACAGGAAAACAGAACCTAAATACACACAGGACTAATCAAACCAACAAGACACAGGTGAGGGGCGAGGAGACAACACAGGGCACCAGGTGAACACAATCACCAGCAACAGACAAGACGGGAGGGGGAACACTTTTCAAAATAAAACAGGAAACAGAGACAGACAAACTGAAACATAGACAGATCGTGATCAATAGATGCATAAATGACATCTATATTCACATTCTTCCTGTGCAATGTTTTAGTGTAAAACAGATCAATACACTTCGCCAAATATGAAGCTATATTATCTGTAACGGAGGCCGAGGTCTATGGCCCCAGAGATCACCTCCGTTACATGGTGTCTGGGTTCAACCAGCTGAACCACTGCCTACCGTGTGTCGGATATATTCAGTAAAAATGAGGTCAAAATGAAAAGGCCCCTCTTTGTAATACACTATTGAGAACTTTGTTCATGTTTTTTGTTTACCATCACTATAACTTTGCCCATGATACTTTCGACCTGCTATACAATGTCGTTTTGTTGATTTCTCAACATACTAAACTCTGACTTTTTTACAAAATACTGTGCTTTGATATTTGATTTATTGATTACTTTTAGTATGTTGAGTTTTGCAAAGAGACATTTTATAGTTTGCCGAATTTTGCAAAAAACAAAAATGTTCTGATAATTTCGATTTACAATACTACAGTATGTTGTTTTTCAGACTCTTTTTGACATGCTCTATGTTGTTAGTTTTTGGGGACATTTTTGACAAACTATACTCTGGCGTGTTTCTGCATATGTTTTGACATACAGTAGTATACTATGTCGTTTTTTGTTAATTTGAGATACTAAACTATGTTTTTCTATTCATATTTTCAACACACTATACTTTGTCTTCTTCATACTGTACTATAGTATTATTTTGGACATACTATGTCACTTGTTCTTATAATTGGGACATACCATACCACACAATGCCCTTTCACTGATGGTTTCTACAAACAATGATCATTTTTTCTCTTATTTCTGACATGCTATACTACGACTACTTTTTAACATAAAATACCATCACTATTTATTTCCATCAAACTATACTATTTATTTTTCTGTTTTTTTTACATAAAATAATATACCCTTGTTTTTCCTGATATTGTCAACTAATATTTGTTTTTCTTTATTTATGCCATATTATACTATGTCATTTATGGTGTTTTATTTTCTAGATACTGCACTATCACTATTTTTCAACGTACTATACTATGTCCTTTTTCTTTTATTGTGAACATAAGTATGTTCACAATAAAATAATAAAGTTACTATGACTATTTTTGACATTCTATATATATGTCGTGTTTGTTCGGATAATTTCGACAAACGATACTATGTTAATTCTGATATTTTTACATGTTATTTCAGATCATTTGCGACAAACTTTACTATGTTGTGTTTTCAGATGTTTTCACCGTATTAGGTCTCAGTTTCTGATGCTATCATCACACTATTTTATATACCATTTTTTAAATACTATACCTATACTAATTTCAACAAACAATATTACGTTTTTTTATGAACTGTTGACGTACTATACTATGCCCTTTTTTCTGATCATTTATAATAATTTCGATTCATTATACCATTTTCAGATTCTTTGAAAACACTTTACAATGTCTATTTTTGACATACTTGACTATGATGTTTGTTTTTGATTAAATCGACATATTTCCTAATCATTTTGACTTTACTATGTCGTTTTTCAGATTATTTTTCTACATACTAAACTATGACTATTTTCAACAAACTATACTGTGAATATTTTTGGATAATTTGAACGAACGATTTAGTCTTTTTTTCTGATATTGAGACATACGTTGTTATTTCAGATGCTTTGCAACATACTATGTCCTTTTAGTTTAATAATATATCATTTTTTGATTGATGTTGGATATACTATACTATGTTGTTCTTATATTTTGGACTATGACTCTTCTGTTATTTTTCAACACACAATATTGTCACTTTTTTTATATACTGGGCAATGTTGTTTTCTTCAATATTTTGGACGTACAGTAGTTTTTTAAGTTCTTTTGTCAACTATGTTTTTTTTTCTGGAATTTACGACATGAATTACTTTGTGGTTTTTCCTGATAACATTTTATATTACGAAATTTGCCACATTTTATTTTTATTTCTTTTTCATAATTTGACAGACTATTTTGGACATGCTGATACTTTCAACATGTCATCACTTGTATCAATCTTTTTTCATTTTAATAGTTCCCCTTGCTTTGATATTGTTTTTAAAAAATATTCTACTGTGACTTGTCATTATACTCAACGTCATACACTGACGTTTCTAATGTTTTCCTACATTATTTGCTGACTTTGTTAGACACAGTGCAGTATGACTTTAAATATGTATTATTTGACATATTATCCCATTTATCTCAGAACTATTTTTCAACATTCTGTACATACTGTTTTTCCAGATTTGTTTTATTTATTTAAAAAATCATGACTTGATGAATCTTTTCTATAAAACTGAACTTTGACAAGTTTAACAAGCTAAAATGTCTGATCAAAACGTTCTCGCTTTACATCTGTTCTGTTGCCTTCCCACTCCCGTTATCTTCCTCTCATCCTCCTCCTCCTCCCCCTCAGTAGATAGATGGGTCAGGAACATCTGCTCACCGTCAGCACTGAGGGCCCACATGTTAACACACACACAGATGTGTCTGTGTGTGTGTTAACATGTTGTTCTACATGTGATACCACGTGTCGTCTGTCGGCCCTGCAGCTGCTTCTGTTCTCCTCCACAACTTTTATTATGTTGTCCAACTGGCTTTTAAGTTAGTGTATTTATTTTAATGTTATACTTGATTTACTACATACATTTTCCTTATTTGTACATATTACATTTGCATATATTGTTTTGGAATATACAACTAGCTAACAATAATCAATCAACAATACTAATTAATCAATTAAAACAGGAATTTATCTGTTTAACACACACACACACACACACACACAATTGTCTCATACATTTGTAATGACACAATTAAAGTAATTGGAGGGCAGGAATTTTTAAAATGTGTGCTTGCGTATCCGGCATTTGATCAACAAACTTTAATAAAAAATGAAATAAAAGAATGCATACGCACTTTCACCACAAATAAACTGGCATTTATAAAGGAAGAATGTTTGGGGGGATTCTTTGCTCCTCACATAGACTTCAAACCAGGCCAATATAAAAAAGAGTTCTGCCATAGTATACCATAAACGTTTGGAGAAAATCATATAAAAAGGCAAAGTATGGTATGTCAAAAAATAAGAATAAAAATCATAGTATGTCATATAACATGTTATATGTATGCAGTAATATATTTAGTTACAAAGGTATAAAAACGTGATGAAAAAAACCACAATATAGTCGGCATTTATTTTTGTCTCGTTCTCTAAACTGTTAACTTGATATAAATTCAACATTTAATTCATTCATATTTTTGTATCTACTTAAAATAAATATGATACAGAATGTGTGAGCGACAAAAACAACAACGGGCTGAAGATTTAAAATCATCTTTATTTGTTAAGCAGTGGTAACATCTCTCCGCTCTTTCATAAAACTGAAATATATTACAAATATGAAAAAGAAAACACCTGAACACAGCAGATTTGAAAACCATAATAATTTATTTAGACAAACACAGAAGTCAGAGTCTTGAAGTCTCTGAAGATAACAAATAATTTAACATCTCTCCCTGCTGCAGGTCGTCCGTTTGTGATTCTGCAGCGCCACCTGCTGTCGGGACAAACATCCTTTATTTCAGAATGTACACAAACATCCTCCTCTCATAACTTATCACAATGTATTTCAAGTTTCATATTTAAAGGAGCCGCTGGTTTTCAAGTCTACAAAACTATTCGAGCACATTCAACATCATTTTGGATTTCTTTCAAAATGAGCTTAAGCACTATCATTAAGATCTATGAGCCAATAACATTCAGATTCATGAAGAGTTTAGTTCAGTCTAAAAAGTCAGTAACTTTCCATCATACGTTTTAGAGACCCTTAAACTACGGTGGCCCACAACGGTCCAAAACCACTTACTATGGGAGGGACAAGCTGCACTTTCAAACAGGATGCAAATGTATTGACACATGTGCCAAATCAAGAAAACCTCTTCACCAACTTGATAACGCATGCATAGCGTTTAGAAAACCTTCACCAACTTCACGAGGCATGGAGCGAGTTCACTAAAAGCGCTGCATAAAAGAAGTGCTGCATAAAAGAAGCGCTGCAAGAACAAGGACACGTTTCAACATACAGCCTGGAGTGTGTTTGCCACCCAGGCCACCTTGGATTCCCATACAGACATTGACCACTACGCCTCCTCCGTACTGGACTACATCAGCACCACCATCAACAGTGTCACCACTCTGAAGCAGATAACGTACCCAAACCAGAAGCCGTGGATGAATAAAGAAGTTCGCCAACTACTGAAAGCACGAAACATCGCCTTCAGATCAGGTGACGAACGGGCTTACAGTTTATTCAGGGCTCACCTAAAGAAGGGCATTAGGAAGGCCAAGCACTGCTACAAACTGAGGAGCACTTCAATAACTCCGACCCCCGAAGAATGTGGCAGGGCATTCAGGCCATCACTGACTACAAACCCACCACCCCCTCTCTCCCGTCAAACGACGTCTCCTTCCTCAACGAGCTGAATGATTTCTATGCTCGCTTCGACAGGGACAACCAGGAGACAGCCACTAAGGCTGTTCTCCCTGCAGACCACCAGCCTCTCACACTCTCACCTTCTGACGTCTTCACCACACTGAGCAGGATTAATGCACGCAAGGCTGCTGGACCCGATGGCATCCCAGGCCGCGTTCTCAGGGCCTGTGCTGGGCAACTGACTGAGGTCATGACGGACATTTTCAACCTGTCCCTGGCCCAAACTGTTGTCCCCACGTGCTTTAAAACCACCGCCATAGTGCCAGTGCCCAAACACTCTGCTGCAGCAGGCCTGAATGACTACCGTCCCGTTGCACTTACACCCATTCTCATGAAGTGCTTCGAGAAGCTGGTCCTAGCACAGCTTAAATCCCGCCTATCACCGACACTGGACCCCCATCAATTTGCATACCGGACTAATAGGAGCACGGAAGATGCTGTTTCTATAACACTTCACACCGTCCTCTCACATCTGGAAAAAACCAACTCCTATGCAAGACTGCTGTTCATCGACTTCAGTTCAGCCTTCAACACCGTCATCCCCTCCAAACTAATCGCAAAACTCAACGACCTGGGCATCGACGCCCCCCTTTGTAATTGGATTTCAGACTTTCTAACCAACAGACCCCAGCATGTCAGGTTGGATAATCTCTCTTCCAGGAACCTTAGCCTAAATACCGGTGTCCCACAAGGCTGCGTGCTGAGCCCCCTCCTCTACTCCATCTTCACCCACGACTGTACCCCTGTACATGCTTCAAACACCATCATCAAGTATGCAGACGACACAACGGTGATCGGCCTCATCCACAACAACAATGAGACGGCCTACAGGGAGGAGGTTCAGCATCTGACTGAGTAGTGTGCTGACAATAACCTGGCCCTTAACACAACAAAAACAAAATAACTCATTGTGGACTTCAGGAAATCAAAAGGCAACACACACACTCCCATCCACATAAACGGAACGGCGGTGGAGCGTGTGTCTAGCTTCAAGTTCCTGGGGGTCCACATATCCGATGACCTCTCATGGTCCAATAATACCACCAGCACAGTAAAGAAGGCTCACCAGCGTCTCTTCTTCCTGAGGAGACTAAAGAAAGATCACCTCTCTCCTCAGATTCTGGTGAACTTTTATCGCTGCACCATTGAGAGCATCCTGACCAGCTGTATCACAGCCTGGTATGGGAAGTGCACAATGCTCAATAGGAAGGCATTGCAGAGGGTGACGAAAATCGCCCAACGCATAATCGGTGTCCCACTCCCTGCCATCGAGGACATCCAGGGGATACGGTGTTTGCAGAGGGCGCACAACATCTTCAAAGACACCTCTCATCCTGCAAACTATCTGTTTGTCCTCCTACCCTCTGGGAGGCGCCTCAGGAGCCTCCGGTCCAAGACCAGCAGGTTCAGGGTCAGCTTCTTCCCCAGGGCTGTTACCCTGCTGAACTCTGCCCGCTGATAGACTCAAGCCCATACCCATCACCCACCTGTTTATATATTTTACTGTCAATGCCGTTTACACTGTATATATTCATCTGTTTATAGCCTATTTATAATAATTCCATGTATAATTATTCTCACTATGTAGACTCCTGCACTGCTATTTTGCACTTCTGGTCAGATGCTTAAACTTACATTTCGTCACTAGTACATGTACTATGTAATGACAATAAAGTTGAATCTGAATCTGAAGAAGCTCAAACGCAATGGAACGGGAAATAAAAAGGCGACGTGCACAGCTGGGACCGGAGCGCTCGTTACATTTTGTCAGTATTGTTATTTGTTCATGCGGGGCTTTTAGTGCACACTGCGCATGTTTGTTAAGTTGGGGAAGATGTTTCTCCATCTGCACGTGCTTTAGCACATTTGTGGTTTTTGTTTTGCATCGTTTTTGAAACCACAGAGCGTTTCCCCTAATGGACGTTTTTTGGGACGTTGTATGGATTTGCCGTTGCCCCCCCCCCCCGTATGAAACTGGTAGTCTGACCTTCAAACCCTGAAGAGATTCAGTTTACAGGCAAACTATTCACATTTGGAGAGCCTAATGACATCATTCAATGATTGATCAACATTCTGATGAGAGATGACGTCTTCTTTCAGCTCCAGTGAACATTGTAATGCGTTTTGTGCGATTCCTAATTTTCTTGAATGCATCAGCAGCTCAAAAAATTAAGTAAATGTTGAATAGTCGGGAACCCAAAAGGTTCAAATATAGTTTGTAATTGTTAAGGTCCAGACATACAACACTAGTGGAATGATCCTTTAAAGGACAAGTTCAACTCTATCTTAACCAAAAGCTTGAATGTATTTACCAGAAACAAACACGTTCTAACGGCATCAGCGCTGGCCTCTGATTGGCCGTCAGAGGTCCTCTCTGTCCGTCATGGCGTCGTGGATCTGTCTGTTGAGCTCGGCGATGATCCTGTCCTGGTGTGTGTAGACGCCGGTCCTCAGCAGCGTGTCTCTCTCCTCCAGCAGGCGGCTCAGGTGCTCGTCTGCGCTCTCGTTGACGCTCTGAGCGGGGGCGGGGCCACACTGGGAGGAGGCGGGGCCTAACCTGTCCTCCTGCTGCTTTAATCTGTCAAAAATGATTTGAGTTAGTACCATTTTAACAGCAATGGGGTATTAAATAAGACATCATTAATGACTTTGTTTTCCTATATTGAGAGATGAAAAGAGTTGTCACAGCTAAGCTAATCTCGCTCACTGTGAAATACTAGGTTTTATGCTTACTTCAGTATGTAACAGTTTACACAAGCATGCTAAAGAGGCCCCATTAGGCCCTATCCTCTTTCCTGCAGTGTGTTTCAGGTTTCTGTGCATGTCAATGGTCTGCAGAGGAGTGAAGCAAATAAAGACCTTTTGAAATATTAAAACCTGTCACAGTCCAAGCACTAAATACAAATATTAATTATTATTTTAATCAGAATACTTAATATAATGTTAAGGTTAAGCATAATAAATCATTACGTCACAGTTTTTAGGGCAGCAAGAATTCCTTTCTTAATTCACCTTCAGATTATTCTAGTCTAATTTATTAGTTGAATTGTTTAAGTTCTAGACATTTGAACATGCTGAAGCAAAGCGTACAATAAGATCCTGTCTGTAACCTGTTTTAAGTTGGGTTGTTGGTGGATTGAATGTTTTAGTAACTTGTGAATTGTTTTATTCTGAATGCTGTATTTCAACACATTTTGAACAGGAGAGGCTTTGAAACTGAACAATGATTGAAATTTGGGGGGATAAAAAGCTCAACTAATCCTTTTTCTGCTGCCAGCCCTCTACTATACTCACTGGCACTGTGTATATATATATATATATCTATATATAATATAGATATATATATTCATATATATTCATTGCACCTGCTGTCTAGCTTATACCGCAAAAATACCTATATATTTATTGTACTTCCAGTACACATCACAGTATATATATTCATTTGCATAGCCATCTTTCAGAGACACATCATCACTACCTGTTGAGTTGGTTCTTGATGTCGTCCAGCTCCTGTCTGTCCTGACTGACCGCCTCCTTCTGCTCTGTTGCTAGGTAACGCAGCCTCATGGCCTCAAGCTCCGCCTGCTGCTTCTTCAGACGCGTCATGGCGTTTTCCTGCTCCCGCTGCAAACACATACAAAATGTAAAACTATGAACATAAGTGATTTTCACTACATGGACACAGCTGCAGGATGTGCTTTGGTTTGTCACTTAAAGACCATTGGCTTATTGGGAGGAAGACAGTATTGCCATATAGTAAATGAATATCCCGTTAATGTAACCATGCTTCAAGTAACTTAGACTGGCCAGATGATGTGCATTATAAGGCCTTCAAATAACATTGGAAAAAATAACTGATTGTGATTACTATTGATCATTTTTTTGTATCTTATTACCAACCAATCAGAGCAGACTGGGCTCTGGTTTCAGACAGAGGGTGAAAAGAGGTGGCAGTATGAGAACAATAAAGAGCTTTTCGTCGAAGTAGAGGCTCTAAATACAAATAGGAACCTGAAAATGAGAAGAATAGAGCCCCTTTAAGTCTGCGTAATATGGTTTGCAGGCTGAGATATCTCTGCAGTTCCACAATACTTCATTACAAAAAAGAAATCTAATGTGCTTACTGCAATTTGAATATTGCAATAGTCCATTTTGCTACTTCGCTCAAATGAAGTCACCGTTATACCAGTGGCGAACCGTGTCTATCACAACTGGACCTTCTGTAGACACACACACACCCCTCCGCGGCGTTTTAATGTCCGTCTTTTCACTGAATTGTCGTCTTGAAATGGGTACTCACAACAATTCCGCAACAACTTCATCTTCACCTGTTGCACTTGTCATCTCAACGTTAAAAACAATAAAACGGCAGGAATTGCTTCGTCGCATTCATCTAGATCAGGGGTGCCCAACCTTTATTGAACCGAGAGCTACTTTTAAAGTTGCCAGTCTGCCGAGATCTACCAGTCCAAATAGAGAGGCGTAGCCATTAGTGACAGCCTACTACCAGGTAAATACACACTTCTACTTGTATAAAACTGACCTTTGTACGATTAATACTTCATAAAATACTGCAGATCCTTTATCTTACCTCTTTCTAACCTACACACATACAAGTATTTAACTGAAGTTACACAACAGTGTTGTTGATACAGAGTTGGAGTTTATTCACACGTCACATACTACAGTGGGTAATGTTTTCAAGAAACATTGAACAGTGCTGCCACATATGACAAGGGGAAAAAAGAAAAGACTCTGAACCCTTTCTTTGCCATTATATAAAAATAGTGTTGCTACAAAAGTATAAATTAGGCTTACTAATAAGACAACTCAGATCTGAAGCTACACAGGAATCTGCTGCCAAAGTGCAATAAAAAAGACAGAATTAATAGAATCAAACCCTTTTTTTGTATAAAAAGAAATGCCTTTAAAATAGGATGCAAGCAACACTAGTTTCTTAACCTGAATTGATTATAGACTATAATCAATTTAAACAGAACAGATCTTAATGTTTGCATTCTTATACAATTTTGTACAATAATTATAATGAATAAGTTCAAACTAACTAAAACGTACAGCTGATTAATAACGGTATCTAACTTGAGTTTTTATTATATCAAAAACCTGTTGAAATGCTACTGTTATTTTTACTGTCCACCAAAAGCGCGTCAGCAGCCTCCAGGAATGCTTCTTTCACAACTTCGCCGTCGTTGAAAGACTTCATGTGTTTCGCAAGAACGTGACCGACTCGATAATATGCTATGGCAGCAGCCTTGCTCTTGTTGTTGGGCCTGGTGAAAATGGACTGCTGTGCGTTTAGCTGCCCTTTCAGGTCCCTCACCTTTTGGGAGCGTAGGGCAGAATTAGGCAATAGTATGAAGCTGCAGCCTCGCAGACCGCAGTTTCAGACCCGCAGTTTCAGACCCGCAGTTTCAGGAGCCTTCTTCTCTTTTATAAAAGGCGGATCGCAAACAGCTTTTAGTTACACTGCCACCACCTAGCGAGTGTGTATCACCATGTCATTCCATCTCTAATAAACAAAATAACGAAAACTAAAATAATAAACCACAAAATAAATACTCGAATTAGGAGGGAATTCCGTCTCGTAGCGTTTGTGCACTGTTTTGAAATGCCGCTCCTAAATTACCCTTCTTCGATAAAGCCACGCTCGCATTGCAGATGAGACAGGTGGACATTGAATTGGAATAGATACAAAAATAATCATCCTCCCACTCGGAGTGCAAATTATATATTTTGGGCTTTTTTGCTTCTGCCATAACTGCGGTCTTGTGTGTGTGCGCCTGTGCGGACTGTCACTCCTGTTGACACGGACAACGTCAGCGAACTAGTGCACTGCCCACTGCCCACTAGCCACGCCCCGACACATGGGGTCACGCCGGCCAATCACAAAGCTTTGATGCGTTCAAGTGCATTATTCTGGCACAGGAAGATTATGTTATAGGACATTAACGAGAAAACAGAATATTGTTGTTCTATTTTTAGACACATCTCGCGATCGACTGGGAATCTCCCGGCGATCGACCGGTTGGGTACCCCTGATCTAGATCCTCTGTCTCGAGCCAGTGAACTAGCGGGCCTTCTAGAATACCCTCAAACCGAGGGAAACTCTGAAAGAATACGCCCATTGGCTACAAATCAATATATGATTGGTTGATCAAACGGTCAGTCCAAACGTACGCTCTCATTCAGTGCAACGGCCAGGGCATTCGATCAAGGATGTAGAATACCTTGGTTGAAGAACAAGATCTGATTGGTTGCTTTCTTTTCTAACACAAAACCACTGAAATGCGTAGTGCATGGTCCGAGAAGGACAAACAAATCAACGTAACACTGTAATGTTACAGATCAACAACACAGATACGATTCTCATTTATACATATCATTACATTTTATTTATATAATTAAATCGATTTTTTTGTTTGTTTTATCTGAGTGTACCAGGGTATTCTCTGAATACCTTGAAGGCCCTGACGGTTCGCCACTGCGTTATACACATTTTACAAAACTAATATCAGCATATAATACGTCTTAATCTTCTTCACACAGAGCAAGGTTTACATGTATCACATTCAGAGTATTAGTGGATTATTAGTGTGCTTGCAAACGTATGAATGTCACAGCTTGAGTCCTGATGCCTGCGCTGCTCTACAGATCTGAACGGAGAACATTTCTAAATAAACCTCTGACCCCGCTGCTGAAATGTGTAAGTTTGGATGCCAAAGAGCTTTCTCTTAATTACACCCAGATTGGAGAGTTTGGTGATAAATGTGTCTGGTTTCACATTTTCATAAAAACTCCCTGAGAAAAAATGCTTAAGACTTGGAAAAATTCACACGAAGGCGATGAGACACAGAAAGAAAACTTCATAAAAACGTCTAAAGAGTCGTATTTCTCTCAGCTGTTCCACCTCAGACTGGGACGTCCCAAAATTACCCATAATACCATTCTGGGCTCTGTCCACTGGCTTACAGCTGGATGTTAATAAATCAACAGTGTGAGCAGGGGAGACAAAAACCCTAATACGGTGTCAGCTTTGATTATAAATTATATCGTTTTGAGGTTTACCCAACACTAACACTAACCCCTGCTGGGAAACACCAAACACCCTCAACAAATCTAACCTATTCAGCAGTCATTCAAATATGTTCCCATGGACTGACATGTGTCTGATGAACAGTCGCTATGCTAACGGGGGGGCAGAAGGGCTATGGAGGCATGGCGGCCGCAGACTGGAGGTGAAGCAGTGAT
Organism: Gobionotothen gibberifrons; assembly: GCA_943591055.1. NCBI lineage: Eukaryota > Metazoa > Chordata > Actinopteri > Perciformes > Nototheniidae > Gobionotothen > Gobionotothen gibberifrons. The sequence goes on along the minus strand of CALSBZ010044486.1, from coordinate 286,194 downwards.
CCGTCTGCGTGTTCTGCTGATACAGAGCAGGACAAGCAGCTGGATGGGAAAACTAACATTTTCACATTACTGCCCGACCACTTTTCACACGCCTGATCACCTCAGCTTCCAACAGAAAAAACACACACAATCTCTCATGAACACATCAGTCACACACACACGGAGGCGGTGTGTTGACACAGGCGCAGCTCTCTGTGGACCATTAGCAGTCTGTATTACGGGCCGTTTTAAGGCTAATTACTAGAAAAACAAACTTGCTAAACATTTTCTCTAGTGCCCGCTGCCAAGGACAATCTGAGGCCGAGTCCTGAAACAATTAGAGGACGAGGTGATACCGAGGCCTCGGCGGGGGGGGTTAGGAGGAAGGGGTGGAAGAGAAAAGCTACTAAAACTCAAGACCCATGAGATGATTTTTTTTTTACAGCTACGTCATGATTCTCAGCAGCTACAGCCGAGGACGAGCTGCGTGCTAATTCTGATGGAAAATTGAAAAATAGATGAGGATGAATTTTTGTTTTACAGTTATAATCAGGGGTTAAATTGGGCCGGGGCTGTCCGGGGCTAAGCCCCGGCACATAAGAAAATGCTCTGACGTCATCACCCTCGCATATTTTTAACAATGTATGCATGCAGCATGCCTACATCATATGTTTACACAAAAAAGATATACATGTTAAAACTTTTCTTTCTATATATTTAAGGTTCTTAATAATTCGAAAAATCAATAAAACACTCGCTAGCTGTAGGGAACATAAATAAGATGACGCGACGATGACTTGCACTTTTCAAATTTTTCGCGGGGTTCCCCTTTTTTATTTTCTTCAAATCTACTTTGCTGATCGGCGACCACACAGTCTCTTCCGTCAGTCACACAGACAGCCAGCAGAGTGACAGGTGAATCCGGGAGAAAAATAGGTAATACGCTGACAGGTTTCTTAACATGAATTGCTCTGATATTCTGCTTTTACGTTCGACTGCCATTAAGTATAACGTTTTTTAGTTTGACTAACTTTTGATCAAATCAAGCGCTTCTTAACACTGCAGCACCTCACGCGGGACTCTGCTGCGGTTCCTCCGTGCAGGGTGCCCGTTTCCTAAACCATGCTATGCAGGGGCGGTGCTAGGGGGGGGAAACAGGGGCCAGTGCCCCCGTAACACTGACCAGGGACCCCCCTGTGGCTCCCCTCCAAAAAAAAGGTTACAATATTATGATTTATTGGAACTAAATCAAATCAGAGACCCGGATGTACAGTGGAGATTAAACTGTTCATTACCTTATAAAAGCAAATACTGTTTATGTTTTTTAATTAAATTGTCACTTAAACTTACTAAAACAAATACTCAAAATGATTGACGTGTGGCTGAGTTCCCTCGGAGGGGGGAGGGGCGAGGGGCGAGGGAACTGTGCGCAGCAGTTCCCTGCCATCAGCGGGATCAATCCAAAAATGTAATCAAAATCTGAAAGCGCAAACGTAAATAGATTAACACTATTACATGATATCAACAACGGGGCCATGAGAAACTGTCTCGCGGGCCTGGAGTCTGAGACACCTGCATTAGACTGTCTCAATCAGTAAATCTGATAAAAAGACAGCTAGAGGTTTTTAAAACCATGAGCAGGAACCCAGACAGTGGTCTGTTCTACAGAACCGCATGTGAGGCAGAGCAGCAAGGTGTTTTTTTTGAAGAATTTGATCCAGTAGCTGGTCGTACATACAGTAATGCTGTTGAACTGCTTATATTGATGTGGACTTTCATTCCTCAATCAATTCAGATAGGGTAATGTCTCTGTACTCATATAGTTCTTTTGTATGTTCTTCAGTAAGTGTGCAGAGAAATGTTGACTTAACATGGCAATTTGAAGGTCTGTAATTTGTGAAAAATGTTTGTGTATATATTAATAATTTCAAATGTAAATTCATTCCAGTTAAATAATATTAATAAAAATACGGTCTATTTGACATTCTTTCTATGTTTACTTTCTCGATTGGTGGCATCAAATAGTGCATCTGATACAGGAGCAGTTGCTTTAGGATTGGGCCTCATATATAGCCCGCATCCCCACCACCAAAAAAACAACCTTGCTCTTAGCTTTAATGTCACATTTTTGGGATGTATTTAGAGAAATGCAAAAAAAACAGTGGTTACAATTGTTGTTTCTCACACATACTTCGCAACAATGGAACAGATTTGATCTTCGAAAATAACAGCAATAATGAATCAAAAATAATTATACACAGATCCAAAACAAATTTGACCAAACGTGAAACCGAGGATGCTCAGTCTAAAAAATATCAAGAATGTGTTGAACGTGAAAAGACCCAAACATAGACAGAAAAGCAACAGACTCAGCTGCAGATGCTCCAGTGTGTCTTTTGGATGATTGAACATGTGAATTTACATTTTCCAACAATATGCAAACTGGAGTTTATCATTGTAACATTTTTCTTTTTTGGGAAGGGTGGGATTTTACAGACTTTATTAGATAGAAAAATTGGCTTCAGGAGAGTACAACATTTACAGCAACATAACAAAGAATGATCTGAATGAACCCTGGATTCAAGCATGAGCTGCAAATGATTGGGAAATATACTGCAGACATTTTTTTCAAGAATCGGAGAGAACTGCCAAAAACTAGCAGAACCAGAATGTGTCATTTTGACATTGCGATTCTATTCAAATTAAATCAAAAGTTAGTATATAAACCGGATCGGCAAAATAATTATAGCGTCCAATTCCAACAGGCCGAATTACGTGTAGACGAGCTGTGAGCACGCAGAGGGAAGTCCCAGTCCAGGTCTCAGACACAGACTTTGGGAATGGATGACCAGAGAATGACTTCTCCTCCCCCACCCTCCCCCATCTTTCCTCCATTACTTGCCTCCACCTTTGAAGGCGGAGGGTCCCGAGCAGCTGGGGGAGGACGGCTCCCAAAAACACATGAGAACATACTTTTCTCAGCTCAGATGGAGTTTTCTGAGCAGCTCCCCACCTGTGGGAGTTCAGGGAGAGTTCTCCACTTTTTGGGGGATGTAATGGATTAAAACCCGATAGGGGACGACAGGAACTCACATAAGACACAAATGAGTTTCTGCAAAATGGCTATAATTGCTGAAGAAATAGATAAATATAAAATGTTTTGTGTAAAGATATCAGGGTGTTCAGGTGTTTTTCTTTTACTGATATAAATAAGCACTTAAATTAAATTAAGCTTAAATTAAGCTTAAATTAAGCGCTTTGAGCATCAGGAAAAGCGCTTTATAAATGTAATGTATTATTATTATTATAAATGTTTTCATCACCATGGCGTGAATATTATAACATTGTTTTGTGAAAATAGTGAAATATTTTATTAGAAATGTTGCAGAATTAATTTATAAAATCAAGTCCAACCAACAGTCAGACATTTAGATAAATATATAAAATAAAGAAATTGATATTTATTTCCTAAGATTTTTGCCAGGGATCCCAAAAAGTTTTGAACACAAAACCAAATGTAAAGAACAGAATATTAGATGTTCATCCATAACCAGTTGCTGTTAGGTGACATCACAGACAGTGACAAAAAAGACAACGGCACCTGGAGCTAAAATGTAAGTTTGTGTTCAGCAAAAAACTATTACCATAATCAATAATACTAGTAATTCATATTTTGAACACAAATATTAATAGTTTAGCATCTCAAATTTCAGAAAAATAGTAAAAAATGATGATCATATTCCCAAACATCTTCAAATCTTTTGTTTTGAATCAAGTTAACCATCACACGAGAGAAGAAAAAGCCACAAATCTGTTAACCTGTTAAGCCCCGAGCCTGTTTTTCAGGTCTCAGGCTCGAAAATGACATTCCCAGAACAAATGACTATATCTTCTCTTCTAAAAAGGGGTAAATTAATAATCTTTTTTCTCAAAGCAATGATACACCTGTGAGTTGGATGTAGAAAAGTCAGAATCAATATAGAATTTCTTTTATTTCAAAGTAAATTCAGATTGAATATAGTAAAGAAATGTAAATTATAGTGTCCGTCCAAAAGAAAAACATTACTTAGAGTGAAAACCACCCTTGAATGATGGGATAGTAGACTAAAAGCTTTAGGAATCCAAACTATAACATATAAGTACCCGGCAGCTCTGCACAGGTTAAAGCCTGCGTCACACTGTCCCGAAATTGACACCCGATGGACACACGATAAAGGAAATGTTCAAATTCGGCTCTGATCGTAACA
>CALSBZ010044486.1:226607-257751 GCA_943591055.1 Gobionotothen gibberifrons | reverse complement strand
GAGACAGACAGACAGACAGACAGAGACAGACAGACACACAGACAGACAGACACACAGACACACAGACAGACAGACAGACAGACAGAGACACACAGACACACACACAGACACACAGACAGACAGACAGACAGACAGCTTGGTTCAGCTGATTCCCAATTCAAACCAGCTTGGCCAGACTCCCCAAAACAATGGAACAATCAATTGTTATCAATTTGGATATTCAGCTAAAGCGCTCTGAATTAGGGGAGATGTGTAACAGAACAGCTGACCTTGTCGGGGCGGGGCTTTCTTGGCTTTGAACCTATCAGGAGAGGGATCTGAGGGCTTGGTGTCGCTCTCCAGCGCCATGCTGAGGAAGAGGGCGGGTCTCTGTTTGGTGTATTTGCTGCTCAGCAACGGATACCAGCGAGGGTCCTGACAGAACAAAACGTTTACTTCATTTGGACTTTCATCACTGATAGTAACATGTCCCAAAGAGAGAAGGAGAAGAGGTTCACCTGTTTGACCTCCTGTACAGAGCGGAGGTCCAGCACGATGTAGCCCACGCTCTCTTTCTTCTTACTGACAGAGTCGATGGCAAAACACTGGAGCTTGATGGGAGTTCTCTGCAGTCTGCGGGACAGAAGAGGCTTCATTACACTGTTTGGGGTTTATGCATCTTCACAATATCAAACTCAAGAGAGGGAGAGAGAAGGTTAACAGGTTTACAATCACTTCAAAACATGAAATCTCTCATCTTTTTTGCTAACTGATAGTATTTATTTGTGATCAGCTGTTCATCCTATTTTATGTCTTGCTTTTTGGGATCATCTCCCTTTATTATCTTGTTCTACTGACTAGCACTTTGTTTTGAATGGTGGCTATTATTATTAATTCTATGGTAATTATTAGAATATACAGAGTGAAATTATTATTTTCGTGTAGGATTTGTAGCATCTAGCAACAGTGATTTTACCATATAAATAAACAGCAGGCAATCAAAGTTGGTACGATCAGTAGATTAATCAATTAATCAAACAACAAGAAATTCGTTTGCATGTTTTTGATAATCGATTGATCATTTCGGTTATTTTCCATACTAATGTAACAAGAATGTTCTCCTTTTGCTTGTCTTAAAACAACCTTAGGAGTGTGATATACATTGGTGTTTAGACCAATCAATTAACAAAGGAAAATGCAGATTCATTGATTATGAAAATAATCTTTGAGTCGATAACCTTTTGTCACTCTCAATCTGAAAAATCTTTAAAGTCTACTGACACCAAAACATAAATCTATGTCAATAGTTGAATGATTTGATCAGCTTAGTAAAAACAAACATGACATTACAGTACATGTCATTTAACTGACACTTTTATCCAAACCACCTGAAATACACTTCCATACAATTTGGAAGCAATCTGAAGCAACTTGCCCAATGACACTTCATCATGCTGACCCTGAGATCATTGTTAGATAGTGAAGCCTATTTTCCGCCCTGAGCCACAGCCACCCAATTGAAAAATCAGTTGAGTGTGGTAGAAATGGTTGTTGTGAAAATGTAAACTAGCATGTAGGTGAGACCTGTGCTGGTGCAGCGTCCTGCGGTCGAGCTCCCAGGCGAGCTCCGTGCTGAAGTGCGGCTGCTCGCTGTGCTCGGCCGGGTCTGTGGCCAGCTGCTCGCCATCGAAGCTCGCCTGCACCACCAGACTGAGACGGGGACTCTTCGGGAATTGGCGACCTGAGTAGGAAAATACATATTAACTTTCTTTATAGTTTATACACATACTTTACCGTGTCTCCTGTACACTGCTAACATAATATTACCCACCCAGATACATTAAGGTTTTAATGGTTTACACAATTTCACAATACACAAACATAACAGATAACAAATGACGAGTGCAGGAAGAGGCAAAACACCCATTGGGCTCGTTTAAAGCGTCTACGTGAATAATGATAAAAATCACAATTATATATAAAACAAAAGATCAATATATCAACAATTGCTTTAAATTCGATTAAAAAAATGGCAAACTTTAAAGACAACATATACTATACTAAAAATGTTAACAAAATAACACTATATAAACCAGGCATCATACAGTGGTCAAATTATTTTTTAAGCAATTTGTTATGGTTGGAATTCCAGATCTTTCCCTAAAACGGATGGTAAATTGAGATGAGACATTTAGGGGGGTGGAGATTTGATGAGTGGCGTGTTGCATACAAATGAAACTGTGACATTTTCTGAAGTGTATTGAAGTGCAGAGGGATGATCCCTTTTCCTGAGTATATTTTGTAAATACAAAAACACAAATTTGATAAACGTTGATGTCATAAACTGTACAAATCTTTGGACTGTTAAATAAAGGAGCAGAGGAGATATGGGACTTTGTTGCAATCCTTACGAAGCGTTTCTGGAGGGACACCATTTTATGGAGAGAATTTGGGAAAGATCTTCCCCATACTACTACTATATATGAACGGGATGGATGCATTTGGCAAAAGAATAAGAAGACAGTTTGACGTGACAAAATGAGTCACTCTCCTTATTATACTAGTTGATTTATGAATTGTTCTACTCCCCCAGTCAACATTTTCTCTCCAACTCAAATTATCATTAACAATAACTCAAATAACAAAGACTTGAGGCATATCAACAGACTGAATTTAAATTTTAGACGAGTCCTTGCTGATATTTTGCCACTAAAAACAATAAAGTTGGATTTTGTAAAGTATTATGACCAGTCATGACTCGGTCTCATAAAGGTTGGAGATGGCTCGCAGCATTATCTGGTAAGCAGCCACTTTGGCACAGCATTTGTATAATATCATTTTTCTGGGATGCATTTGATATTGAGGTTACACAAAAGGGATAGAAAGTTGTCAGGTTAGATTACTTGTATATTGTCATACTTAGATTATATTGCTGATTACATTTGTTACAGGTAAATAGTAAATGTATTGTAATACATTTATGAAGCACAGCTCCCAACCCTGATTGAATAAGTCTTCAGGTGTTTAGCCTAAGTGAGTTTCTACTTTTGAAAGCCTATTTGACGAATAGATGCGTAAAAAGATCTAAAGAAAAAAGTATAGGCCTACTCAAGTCGATCTACTCTAAATTATTGTTGCTTCTCTTTCCCTACTGGGATATTTGCAATAAAATGTTTAAGACTCCAACTAACTAGCAATGTATTCGACTAATCGTTTGGTCTTTAACATGTCAGAAAAAAGTTTTAAAAAATGTCCCTCCTAGTATCTCAAACTCCAAGGTGGTGTATTTAAACGTTCTGTTTTGTAGGCACGAAACCATAAGATACTTACTTTAAAATCATATGTAAGTGATTGGATTTTAGGCTGTTTTTTTCCTTTTACTGTAATAAATGGTCTGAATGTGGTGCTTTGACAGAAATTGCCGTCTCTAGCTTAGAGCGTTTTACCGAAACAGCAGAGACAATGCTTAAGGTTGGACATGCTACATATTGTATTATTATTAATAGTAAGTTGTATACAGTAACACACATTTACTATTGTCCCACACTGGTAGTTGATATTGTAAATGGTTACTTAAGAAGATAACTGTGTTCTTACCTTCAAGGATGGACACAACGATAAGAAGTTGGTCTGTCTTCGACATGATGACATTTGTACAACTTTCACGGGACGCAGTTATCCAAACTCCTCTTTACACTGTCGCTTATGTCAGAAAACAACTTTTGGGCATGACATTTGAACACAGCAGAGATTGCATTTGTTTATTTGGACGCAGAGTGTCCGTTGAACGCTGCAAACAGCCGCTCTGTTGTCAAGCTTTGGCGCCACCCATTTTGTTTTAAAAGCGGAAGTGATGAAGAAGACGGTTGCCTGTTCGGCGCATGGTTCGGCGCCCCTGCTGGTCGGTTATGGCTAGAAAGGATCCGTCTTGTGTAAAACAACGAGAGAGTTTGCAAGTCACGTGGCTGAATGTTTACGTTTGGCAGGCAGCCTTTCAGTTACGATCGTTAACATCAGTGGGCCACAGCAAATGATGGTGAGAAGCTAAACTATCTATTAAGTATGTCAATTACAGGGAGTGAGATTGTTAAAATAGGATGTTAGCGGTCTTGATCAAAGAAGATCTTCAAAGAAGAATGACAACACTGTAGATCACCAACACTATGGTTTATTTTGTATTCACAGGCAAGTCAACGTTGTCGCAGTAAAAGTCCCAAGATAGCTCCTGGTGCAATAAAATGTTCCCTTTCAGTGTTTTACTATTATATCTGATGTTTCTCTATGAATATTGCTGCTGCAACATGTTGCATGTTACTGTGTTGTTTACCTCCTTTATATCCCGTTGGGTAGTTTAATCTGCAGCAATGCATCATATTCTATAAGATCATGTGTAGCTTTGTCTTTGTCCTGTGTCCACGTATCTTTCAAAAGTATACTTTTCAAGAGTTCCTCAGAAAAACAGCTGTTTTCAGCTTTGTGACGATGCATTTTGGAGCTGATCCAAGAGGCTTTTTAAACACCTTACTTGGCTTGAGAAGGAGGGGAATTTTCTCAACACATAAAGGAACACTTTATCCTTCAGTTTATCACAAACATTCAACATCAACACATTTGGAGATACGTGGTTTTCACTGGACAGGAAGGGGATGAAAAACTGTAATCTAAAAAGTAACTAAAGCTGTCGTGTAACTAAATGTAGTGGAAGTAGTATAACATGGAAATACTCAAGTAAAGTACAAGTACCCTGAATATGTACTTAAGTAGCCTCGGTATTAGCGTAAATGTACTGACTGCTTTATGTACCAATATCTCATATTGAGAGGCAAACAATGTAACTAAGGATTGTGTATTTGATTAGTTGATTTAGCTATATGATGATTTACTAAAATAATGAAAAGTTCCAACATCTAAATCAAAATAAAGTATGCAAAAGTACCAGACACAGGAACAGTAAATATCAGACTGACAGACAGCTATACTGTATATATTGTGTTTATATATATATATATGTATACAATTGTATATTAATATATGTACATAGTAGTCAATGTTTATGTTTACTTCATTCAGCTTAGTTGTCCTTGTTTTTAGCTGTTGTTTATTTATATGCAAGTACATTGAGAGTTAGAAAAAACAGTCAAACTCCTTGTATGTGTACACACTTATTTGGCCAATAAAGCTATTTCTGATCAATCTGAATTATTTCCCCATGTCATTTTAATACAAAGCTATTTTATGAAGACCTGGGTCAGGTTATTATTTTTCTTCTCTCCATTAAGGTTTTTATCTCCACTTGTCCCCAGCAACCATTCTTTCCTCTTTAATTTGTCTCATCACTACTAATAGCCACGTTCACACCGCAGTACTTTTACCACTTTAGTTCCGATATAGTTCCGAAATGTCGCGTTCACACCAAAAAGAGCCGGAACTAAAATGAGTTCATCAGAACCTTTTTTACCCCCTTTTACCCCCTGATTGCAAACCACGCCCCGTAAAACTCCCAAAAAGTTTTGTGAAGCCGCGATTTTATTATTATTTTTTATTTATCCTCTCTGCACAGAAACGCAGAGAGAATAACTTATGGCAACACAAAAGAAAACATGGGAGCGGTGGAGATGAGGAGGTGTTGGCGTTCTGCCAGTCCCTAACTCCAGGGACTTCCGGCCGGGGACTCCGGGTGGCAGTATACGGCGTGAAGTTGTTTGCGGCCTGCCAGTAAACCCAAAGCAGAAGAAGAAGAAGTGACGTCAGCGGCTTCATTTGTCTAATCCTCCCTCAGGGACTTATTAGTTCATGAGAACTAAAGAGTTCTCATGAACCTTTGTGGGAAAAGTACTGCGGTGTGAAAGCGCCTAACAACTGACATTGCACAATTACTACTGAAACTACAACAGTCGCTCTTAATTCGCTTATTTGATTCAGCACTAACATTGTTTCACCACTAGCATTTTGTAGTTTATTGACTGAACATTAGTAATCTGTCTCTGTTGTTTGCATTTGCAGTTCTGTGTGACATCCTCATTTGAATCCAGTCTGTAATTAGATCTATATTAAGGTTTTAATAATGAAATGAAGTCATGAATCGAGATCAAGGTTAAGATCATCTTTATTATCCTAAGTACACAAATGAACATACAACATTAATATAAGAGTAACAAAATAACATTATGCAACTCTAATCTTCTTGTTGATACTTTTCAAAGTGACTTTTACATTTCCTCTACTTCCCCTGCTCTGCTTTCAACTTCTCTTTCAACTCTGCTCTTTACTCTGCTTTCCCTGTGTCCTTTGTTCTCGTCTCCTCATCTCCTCCTCAGACTCTGCTCCTTTTGCTGTTTGCTCTCATATCCTCTCCTCTCCTCATCTCCTACTCAGACTCTTCTCAGTTTGCTGCTATTGCTGTTAGACATTTAGACTGTAATGACAGCTTATCATATACTATTTATAACTACATCAATCACATGCAATGCATACAAAAAGTTGTTTTACTTACCACTTCTTTACAGCTCCATTAATCTCCAAGCCTCCGACATCCACCTGGCGGTGGTGCCTTGGATGAAAACAACTTGTGATATGATACAAGGCAACACAAATAGTTAACACCTATCCACAGCAATAAGCACAATGAGAGGACTAATGGTCTTCTCTTGTATAGCAATTTCTATTGGAGATAACATACAACTTAATGTGAAATGAACTGTGCCATGTCACATAGGGTTGAATGGATGATTGGCTGTGTTGTGTGAATATAAAGGTAGGCAACTGTTGCATAGCACAGAGGAGATGGCAAAAGTAAATATACTTTTTTCTTACCTCCTGCTCCTCCCGCATTAGACTCTGGGGACTTAGCTTTTGAAATCTTGTTCAAGCTGTCCACTCTGTTGGACCTCAGTTGGACCTCTATGATGGCTGGTACTAATACTCATTCACACCAACGGTGTTTCAGGGCCGGCCCGGAGCTAGAGCTTGAAAAGCACCGGGTTTTCCTCTTCATGCCGCAGCTGAGCAGCCTCTTAGCTCCGGAATCCGGTTCATTTCAAGCACCAAAAAATTGTCCGGCCAGAGCAAAAGCACCACATACGTCACGCTTACGTCGAGGCGGGGGCAGAGACAGGAGGCTTGTTTGAGACAAGCTATGAGGTGTGCCAAAGAACAGATAACTAAGCTAACTGAGCGGAGAACTAACGTGTCAACGTGCTCCAACGCCTCCATCAATTTTGAATGGGTTGACGTACAATACGTCACGGCGACGTATCATAGGTGCGCTCAAAGTACGCGCTCACGTGGCGGCGGCGTAGCTTTGAAAGTGCTATCTTTAGATATGCGTGTTGATAACGTACGTGTGCATATGCGCGTGAACGACGTGCATGTGGATAAGCGTGTGAATAACTGAGGTTACCTACTGTAACCCCAGCTTCTATGAGTATAGGCGTAGCCCTCTAAGGCTATCGCTATTGGGTAATCCCCCTGCGCACCCGCGCAGCACTGAAACACTTGTAGTCCACGCCCACCCACAAGGTGGGCCCCACCCTCGGGCTCCCTTCCGGTATAAATAGGAAGGAGGCCCGACAATCGGCTCCCATACAAAATAACTTTTCTTCAGCTATTCGTGGAGCCAGTGGGGCCCAGCACTTAGAGGGCTACGCCTATACTCATAGAAGCTGGGGTTACAGTAGGTAACCTCAGTTCTATTTCGTATATGGCTTCGCCCTCTAAGGCTATCGCTATTGGGTTAAGGGCGAAGCAAGATGTAGTCTGCGCCCCACTGGGTCCGCCCGGTACTAGAAGCACAGACACACCTGCTCAGATAATATCCCATGCCTATTGCGCCATGCGAATGGCGCATCACAGTCCCTGGAATATAGCATAACATGAATACTTACCATGAGGGGACGAAGGCTGGGAACAATACATACCCGCCGCTGTGAGAAGTAGAGACGAAGGTCACACTTTGTCCAGCGACAAAAGAGGGGGAACAGCAGCTCCCTGCGTGCAGACAGGCAGGAGAGCGCACAGCTGGATTCCTGATATCACTCACTCTGACAGGACACTCCGTACCAAAAATGTGTCAGAGGAAAAAAAGGAAACATCCCTCTCATAAGAGGGGAAAAGGGCCGCTCTCCGTGTGCCGAGAGGCAGGAGAGAGGCGCACAGCTGGGTCCCTGACGTCACTCACTCTGACAGGACACTCAGTACATGGTGGGTCAGAGAGGAATGAGAGACATCCCTCAAATAAAATTGAATAACTGCACAGGGGGAAGACCAAGATGCAGCAGTGCAAATGTCTTCCACTGACATTCCTCCGTGCAAAGCCGTGGAGGAGGAAATCCCTCTGGTGGAGTGCGCACTGATGTTCTCCGGGGTATCCACCCCAGAGGAGACATATGCCTGTGACACAGCTTCACACAGGCAGTGTGACAGCTGTTGTGCAGATAGAGGCTGCCCTAACGAGCGCTCTCTATAGTGCACAACCAGCGCGCCACATAGCAGGACAGCGCACGCACAGGACAGAGGAGCGTTCTGCGAGCCCCTCTGTTCAATTCGCCGGGAATATACATTGCTCTGATGGAGAGCAACATGTGTGCGCGCCCAGAACAGCAGCCGCCTGGCTGCGTTCAGAAGCTGCGCAGATCGTACTCTTCCCTGGCGATTGATGTACGCTGCCGTGGCCTGTTGTCTGTGCAAATCAACACATGTCTGATTGTACAGCAACAGGGCGAAGTGCTGGAATACTTCCCAACCCGGAGAACAGCTCCAGCACATTTACTTCTGACTCACGGGGTCGATGTGTGGCCGAATGAACCACCTCTGGAGACTCCTCCTGTGGGGGAGTCCCAGGGGGATCCCCACGTGACCAGCTGACGTCATGCTGAGCAGCTGTATCACGGAGAGGGCCTGCGGGATGTGACACGCCGGAGAGGGAGCTGTCAGTTTCTCCACTCGCTGCCGCGAGAGCCGCTCTCTGCTGGCTGATTCATTATGAAACCCAGGCTTTGACAGATGCGATACGCGATGTAACGTCTGTAAAGCGACTTCCTCCCTGGAGCGAGCCAGCAATAGCAGGTCGTCCAGATAAAACCACATCCTGGTGACACATTCCAGCATCTGTTTGATCGTCAGAATGTGGAAAACTGACAGATCAAGGACGGGTCTCACTCACTCGTTTTTTTTCCCGGGATTTAGAAAATAGGGAGAAAAAAACCCAGATTTTCCTCCCTTTTGGAAAAAATGCCTTTTTCAACAGGAGTTCCTGCAGCGCTGAATGGAGCGCAAGACACTGTTCCTGGGATGACAGGAGTGTTTCTTGTATCCCATGGAACTGCGGGGGGAGAGGCTTCTCTGAGATATGCTGTAATGGTCGTCATGGTGACGAGCCACGCCCTCGCTGCTCGCGCTTCTTGAGGCGAAAAGGCTGCGAGGGAATCTCCACACGCTGCATTTCACTCTGGCTCTCATCATGAGGCGCGTACACGCCCAGGGGATGAGTAGTGGTGTGTGCAGTGCTGTCCACACGAGGCGTTATAACGGTGCTCGTGGATTTATTATGACTGTGTGTAGGAGGCATATCTGGGACAGAGGAATGCCGCGAGCTCTGCAGTTTATAAACCAATAGGTTAAAACGGCAGGCTTCTGCAGCGAATGAACCACCTCTGGAGACTCCACCTGTGGGGGAGACCCACGGGGATCCCCACGTGACCAGCTGACGCCAACGCCGAGCAGCTGCGTCACGGAGAGGGCTGTGCGGGTTTGTGACACGCCAGAGGAGAGCTGTCAGTTTCTCCACTCACTGCCGCGAGAGCCGCACTCTGCTGGCTGAGTTTAATTCCACTATCAGATAACGATTGTCTGAGAGGGAAGAGGACAGCGTTTCTTCCAATTCATTATGAAACCCAGGCTTCTGTAAAGCGACTTCCTCCCTGGAGCGAGCCAGCAATAGCAGGTCGTCCAGAGGAAACCACACTCTCATCCCTTCTCTGTGTAGTGGCTCCAGCCTTCTCTACACAGGCGAGGAGCCAGGAAATATCCGAACGCTATTTCCTGTGTTTTGGGATGATGGGTACGTGGAAGTATGCATCCTTCAGGTGGAAGTGACCCAGTCGTCCTGGTGAACACATTCCAGCACCTGATTTTCTTCCCCTGGAGAAACCCTGGAAATAGCCTCTTTCAACAGGAGTTCCTGCAGCTCTGATTGGAGCGCAAGACATAGCTTCTGGGAGGACAGGAGTGTTTCCTGTATCCCATTGAACTGTGGGGGGGGGGGAGGCGAACTGCAGGGCGTATCCTCTGCTGATCAGCCTGCTCATCCATCTGTCCATCAGACACACGCACTGCCACTCTGAGAAAAAACTCTGAGAGCGGGCGCACGTGCTCGAGATGTGTTTTTTTTGGTCGTCATGGTGACGAGCCACGCCAGAGCCCCTGCCGCCGCTGCCCGTGAGGCAACCCAAGGTGTGCTTGGACCGAAAAGGCTGCGCGGGGGCCTCCACACGCTGCTTCTCACTCCAACTCTCATCATGAGGCGCGTACACGCTCAGGGGATGGATGGAGGTGTGTGCAGTGCTGCCCCCATGAGGCGTTATAACGGCGCTCATGGGTTTATTCTGGCCGTGTGTACGAGGCGTATCTCGGACAGAGGAATGCCGCGAGCTCTGTAGTTTATTAACCAACAGGTTAAAACCAGGCTTCTGCAGCGAGCCCTGCTGTCTACTAATCAACAGATTAGTGGCAGCCGGCTTAATTAGCGCGCTCTGAATGTATTAACCGAGAGGTTAAAACCAGGCTTTAGCAACGAGTCCTGCTGGCTATCAACCGACAGGTTATAGGCAGCTGGTTTACACAGGGCGTGCCATCTGTCCATCAGACACACACGCTGCCACTCTGAGCGTGCTCGTGATGCGCTGTGGTCGCCATGGTGACGAGCCATGCCAGAGCCCTCGCCGCCGCTGCCCGTGAGGCAACCCAAGGTGGGCCTGGACCGAAAGGGCTGCGAGGGAGCCTCCACACGCTGCGTTTCACTCCGATTCTCATCATGAGGCGCGTACACGCTCAGGGGATGGATGGAGGTGTGTGCAGTGCTGCCCACATGAGGCGTTATAACGGCGCTCATGGGTTTATTATGACCGTGTGTACGAGGCGTATCTCGGACAGAGGAATGCTGCGCGCTCTGTAGTTTATTAACCAACAGGTTAAAACCAGGCTTCAGCAGCGAGCCCTGCTGTCTACTTAATCAACAGATTAGTGGCAGCTGGCTTAGTTAGCGAGCTCTGCAGTTTATTAACCGACAGGTTAAAACCAGGCTTCAGCAGCGAGCCCTGCTGTCTACTTAATCAACAGATTAGTGGCAGATGGCTTAGTTAGCGAGCTCTGCAGTTTATTAACCGACAGGTTAAAACCAGCAGGCTTCTGTAGCGAGCCCTGCTAACGACAGGTCAGTGGCAGCTGGCTTAGTTAGCGAGCTCTGCAGTTTATTAACCGACAGGTTAAAACCATGCAGGCTTCTGTAGCGAGCCGTGGCGCTGGGAGCGCTGCCGTTGGGGGCGCTGCCGCTGGGGGCGCTCAGCCTGGAATACTGACAGATCAAGGATGGGTCTCATTCCCCCGTTCGGGCTTCTCTGTGATGTGCTGTAATGGTCGTCATGGTGACGAGCCACGCCATTGCCGCCACTGCCCGTGAGGCGAAAGGGCTGCGAGGGAGCCTCCACACGCTGCGTTTCACTCCGGCTCTCATCATGAGGCGCTCCTGCAGTGAACCCTGCTGGCTAGTAACCGATAAGGCATAGGCAGCTGGCTTACACAGAACTTATGTGAGAACACTTGTTACTGCTGACTCAGTACAAAAGTTGGAAAATGAACACACTTTATTTTACTCACAACCCCCAGAACGTCAGAACCGGCTCTGCTTCCTCGGAGGCTCTCGCAGACCAGGAGCGGGGGAGCCTCACTCCCCTTTGACTCGCCGCCGGGAGACGCTGTCTCTGGGGTGGCGGGGGAGCGGAGACGTGGGACGGAGTCCCTGCAGCCGCCGAAGTGTGAGCCTGACGCCGCTGCGGCTGCTGTGAGCGTCTCTCCTCCTGCCGCTGTGGCCGGGTTGGGCGCTGCAGCTGCTGCGGGCGTTGATGCTGCTGTGACCGCCCAGCAGGCTGGAGCCAGCTAACGTGCTGGCGGATGTCGTCCGCCTGCTTTTGCTGCCGTCCACGTGCTCGAAAGCCTGGACGGGCCAATCGTCCACCTTGGCCGCCGCAGCGAGAGCGTCCGCTCCTCGCTTCCTGTCGGCCGGGGGGAGACGGGCAGTATGGAAAGCCAAAGGTGCCATAATAAGCCTGTATGTTCGCCCGTTGTTTAGGGCACAGTGTGAGCATGAGACCTGCTGGCTGAGAGCCGCGTCCGCGTGCTCTGGCCCCAGGCAGGATTCGCATATCGTGTGCTGGTCGTAGCTCATGATGTATCCTGAGCCACATGAGGGACAATCTCGTACACAGTTGTTGCTCATAATTGACTTTGTTTAGTGTCTCTGTGCTTCAGTAACGCTGGCTGAAGAAAAGAGGGAGCCGATTGTCGGGCCTCCTTCCTATTTATACCGGAAGGGAGCCCGAGGGTGGGGCCCACCTTGTGGGTGGGCGTGGACTACAAGTGTTTCAGTGCTGCGCGGGTGCGCAGGGGGATTACCCAATAGCGATAGCCTTAGAGGGCGAAGCCATATACGAAATAGAACGTACGTCTCGCCTCCGTTAGCATTGTATAGTATCTATCTGGTACGGGGATTAATAAGAATTGTGTCTAGCAGCTCTCTCTCTCTCTCTCTATCTCTCTCTCGCACGGGAACAGCTGATCGCTGCATGGCGATCAAAGCTGTCTCTTCCTCCCTCCCTCAAGGTGTGTCAACACCGGCACTTGCTCCGTCGTGGGTCCCACTGACACCGTCCCATATTCCGTCCGGGGTCCCGTCTGCGCCTGACCCGCCAGGGGTTCCACCAGCTCCTGCCCGTCCTTGTGCCCGGCCCCCTGAGTTCCCCAGCCGCGGCCTTCGCCCTCGAGCCCGGCCCCCTGAGTGCCGCGGTCTTCGCCCTCGAGCCCGGCCCCCTGACTTTCCCGGCTGCGGCCCTCGCCCTTGGGCCCGGTCCCCTGACCCTTCCAGCCGCTGCCTTCGCCCTCATGCCCGGCCCCCTGAGTTCGCCCGCTGTGGCCTTCGCCCATTTGTGGACTCTGCTTTGCCCCCGGGCAGTCCGCCCGAGTCCCCCTTCTCGACCTCTGCCGTGCCCCGTGCCGCCCGCCCAGATCCCTCCTCCAGAGCCCCTCCATCCGCCCTTCTTGACCTTTTTGACTTTTTAGGGACGTCTGGGATCCGTCCCTTGAGGGGGGGATTATGTTAGGATCTGTTTATTTTATGTTTTATTTTGGAATTGTCTCGGACTGTTGGCTTCCTGTTTTTCATTCAAGGATGTTCACCCCCTGTCTGTCATGTGTGTATTTGTTTCCTGTCTGTGTTTTCCCTCCTGTGTGATTACCTGATTCTGTTCACCTGTGTCTTTGTGTTTTCCCTCCCCTCCCCAGCTGTGTCTTGATTGGCCATGTGTGTATTTAAGTTCTTGTTTTCTGTTGGGGTTTTGTGGGTTCCTTTTTGAGCTTAGAGGGAGATAGAGTTCCTGTCTGTTTTTTTTGTTGATCCTGTTGCCTTGAATAAAGTTTTTTTTGCTGCTAAACAATCGTCTGTCTGCACTTGGGTCCTCCCTGCGCTGCTCAACCTTAACAACTTCATCACATGCACAACATTGATCGTAGCTGGGCAATCAATTTTCTTGGTGTTTTGCACCAGACATCGCCTTCCTGGGAACCCAGTGTGGTCCTTTCGGTGGCCACAAATTGCTCCCTTCGTTTAGTGCACACGATTACATTGTGAAAATGTTCCCATTAAATAAACTATCTTGTGTTGTAATCCTGAACTGACACACCACCATACAAACCAAAGTCGAACTATTAAGGAAGAAGGTTCGGTTATCCCCCTGCAGAGGGGAGATCTCACTATTTAAAAAAAATAAAATGTAATCCTCTGTTAACGCCCCAACAAAAGCCTAACTTCCAAAAATAGTTTTGCTTATGAAGAGAAAAAGCCACAGACAAAATAATATATATAAACATCCTTTAATCATGATTGCCAAACATATGAATTAAGGCATATACAGTATAAAAAAGCAACAGCAGGTTTATGTTTATACTATTTCAGTGTGTTATTAACTGGATACAACGGGTGGATGAACTGAACACATACCAAGCAGCCTTTATAAGACAACACTGTGTCTCCCAAAAGATGACAGCATTTTGTAAACAGAGTTCATAGCACTATATTCAAGTAATAGAATGATCAGACACTATGCAGGTAAGGTGTTGTGTAAGTGAGGCAGAGCCGCTGATAGTCGAGTTTGCGCCACTGGGATTGGGAGTTTTCCAGCTTGTATATACTTTAAAAAAGATTTCACCCCACATGATGTGAACACTGCTTCATGCTGCTTTAAGCTACATTGGCAAAAATAGGAAGAATGGTTACAAATCTTGAGTATTCACGCTAGCCATGTCGTCACAATGATACAATGTGTATATTTTTAATTAGCTAAGAAATTGTTAATATTTCATTACATTTAGATATTCCCTGACAATTTGACGTTGATAAATCATTTTTAATCATTAGGAAATATCGTATGAAATTCCTGATGTCTCTACCTCTGAAAAAAACATATTATCATAGTTCGGAATTAATCTTACAAAAAGTTATCCCCATTTATCATGTGTTTTGTTATGAAAATCCAGCAAAACCTTTCAATTTTAGGAATAGGTCTTGAATTTGAATAGTCATTAAACTATAAAAAAATGTAGTTTTATCTGTTGTTATTGTTTCAAAGGGTGATCAAATAGTTCCCAGTATTATCGAAAATAGAGCATGAAAGTTTGCGTTTTTCGCTCCTTACATACTTCTTTTCAAAATCAACTTCCTTACGGGAAACTACTTGGTTAGGTTTAAGAAAATATTGTGGTTTGAGTAACACTGACTGTGGAAGTGGCGTTACTCATGTACGGAAGGTATGTGACAAATACTTCAACCATCTGTTAAAATAACTATGAAAGTTGGGCTCCTAAAGTAGGTTGGTTACATTTCCAATTAAATCAACGTTGACTTCTGGTTTCACACGGTTCCCAGAGTGAAAGTCCTATGTTTTGTACCCACCCATCCCCTGACCGAATCCTTTTCGCAAAAAGCTACAAACAATATATGAACACAGCCTTTTGATTTACAAACAGGCAAGTGTGATTAATTTGTAAAAAAAAAGATCTAAAAATGCGGGATTAGTTTTGGCACCAAAGACACAAAGTGGCCATTATGTCTATCAGCGGCTCTGCAGTGAGCTAGTTAGCTTGTAAAAGGCATGGGAGCAAGGGGCGGAGCAAAGGACTGTTGAACTCCTGAAAAAGGTGGATTACTGACTGCAAACATGACAGCATTTTTTACTTAAAGGGCAATTCCAGTGTTTACCATCTGTTCCAATATACTATAAATGGTTTTGAGCTTTTACTATATTTTCTATTTTTATTTTCGCATCAATTTGCAGCTGTTGCTCTACACTTCAATCTACTATGTATTGAATAAAGAATGTTCTCAAACTGCTGTTGAAAAGGCTTTTATATACACATTGTAAGTTCCTAAAAACAAGACGTGAGTACACAAAGTATTTTTTGTACTCATGCTGAAGCTTATTTTTGGTCATAAATTCACTATTGTACCTGAGCAAACATACCAAATTCCATTTAGTTTTGAGTAAATTGCCAGAGGTTATTTTAAATAAAAAGATGTAGAAAATTAGCAAACACTGGAAATGTCCTAAAAAGTGCACTGTCTAAAAATTATAATTTAAATCCATGTCTCATGTTCAAACAAAGATGGCATGTTAATGGTATCCATCATGAGTATTCGTCCATTCAGCCTCATGTTGTACCTCCAATTTAAGATGCTGCTGATGAGTGTTGATCATATTAAAGTGATATAATAAGAAATAAGTCACTGTTTCAGGAAAAACCCAACAGGTAATTTAACAATCCTAGCACCCTTTAAGTAATGAACTAAATATTTGTCACACTCTTTCAAGCATTACTTTATCTATTGAACACTACTTTGACCCAAACAGAGGTAGAAGAACTTGATAGAAATGAAAGCTAGTAACTATTTAAATCCTACCACAGTTGCCCTGTTTGTTTAGGAAAAATAGTAGAGTCATGTGGCAAAAACATGCCCTAATTTGGTGCCAAGATTGACAACAGTATAGACTGTAATCTTCAATGCAAAAGTCCAACAAAGCCTTCATATTATTTTCAAAATATACAATTAGTCAGTGCTTTCCGATGCCAATTCTCACTGTCGATTTGGTTTGACCATTTCCACATCTGTTTAGGCAACTACTTGATTACTTTGTTTTCATTTGGCAAAACATTCTCGTCAAAAATTCACTAAACTCATCTAATGAAGAAATAATGTTTCTGTTGCTGCTAGCTCCGCCCGCTGCTCCCCTGCATGGCTGATGGAGATCAACTCAGAGTACCATAAAGCGTGTTAGTGCTCTGCCATGAGTCTGTACAGAATATATACACCACTGGGTTCCTACATGGCACTGGGCAGGTCGATGTGAAGGTTTACTCTCACATAAAGACAATACAATCAACATGGTTACGCTCAAGTACAGGTTAGTAATACAAATGTAGCGTCAGCACTATGGAGGGAAGAGGACCACTTCAATAATCAGAATGAGAATAATAAGGATAATAATAGACTTCTTAGCTTCCTAATGCTGTTTCCCAATAGGAGTTTTTAAAAAAACAATCAACACTCTTGGGGTAAAGTAAGTCATCTTCAGTACATTCAGTCATATCATCATCATTATACACTACCTTAAATGTGCATTTTATGAAGCTACAGCTTCAGATTGGCTGTTGCACAGCGCTCGGTGTTTTATACGCTGCTTCTGCTAAAATGCTGCAGAACTGAAAGCTTCAAAAGTCAGTGATCTGCATTCGTTCAGATTGTTCCTCCCGATCCCGCTCTCTTTCCTGTTGCCTGCTCTTCGATGACGTGTCATAAAACATGTGATTTTCATTATTAAGAAATGAGAGTTTTTTTGCCTCTCAGCGAGGCGAAGCTTATTAAACACCATGGAATTGATGTCTGATAAATCTGCCGTTCCTCATGTGAGACGTGGCCTCTCACATGGACCTACTTCTTCCCATCGCTCTCTGTGGAGACAAGAGGAAAAACACACACTTCCAGTCACATGTTAGCCTTTTAGCTCAGGAACTTCAACACTTAAAGGGGTCCTATTCTGCTCGTTTGAATTCATATTTGGATTTAGCACCTCTACTGTGACATTTCTTCTTCTACTGTGGATTCTTGGAAAAGTTTTGGAGGTTTATATTATGTGGATAATGACTTTGATTAAACAGATGAAAGTTACAAATGTTTTACTGTGATGGATGCTTATTCTCAGGTTCATATTGGTCTTAGTGCCTCTACTGTGACATGTCTCCATGCTTTAATGTTCAAAAAGCTCTTTATTGTTCTCATACTGCCTGTGCTGCTGCACCTCTTTTCACCCTCTGTCTGAAACCAGAGCCCAGTCTGCTCTGATTGGTTAGCTGGCTGGCTCTGTTGTGATTGGTCAACCTCTAAGGGAATTGTTGTACATGTCCCGCCCGTTAGCCTATCACAAAGAATGTGTTGGAGCGCTAGCCAATAGAAGTGCAAGTGATGTTACCTAGTGATGTCATGAGGTCCCAACCCTGCCAACAACTGAATTCTTATGACAAATACAAACCTGGGCGTAGTTTGCAATCCGCATTATCCGCCCAGCCAATCAGACATAGGAACCTTTCTCTCCCATGAAAGTACCTGCTCTCTAGCAGGGACGGAAAAGGGGGTGAAAAGGTTCTCATGAACTAAGTTCTAGTTCCGGATTTTTTTGGTGTGAACGCACATTTTCGGAACTATATCGGAACTATACTGGGAAAAGTACTCCGGTGTGAAAGCGCCTAATGCTGGTATTTTCCTTCATTTCTGTGTTTGCTTCCACTGTCAGCCTCTCTTCTGTTAATCTCTATTATTTCACAGCAATTAGCATATATATATAACTGCAGGCTGTGCAGCAGTAAGGTAATTATCACATTATGCTGTTTAACAGCCTGGCAGGTTCCCTCTGCATTATTTCACACATTCAGAGAGTTATATATAATGGCCTCTGAAAATAGATGGAAAATAATGCAAACTGGCTAATAGTGCTTTTGGATCATTTAGGAAACGAGTCTCAGCGAGCCGACTGAGCTTTTATTCTTGGAATTTATAAAGAAAATAGCCATTTAAATGTCTGTGATTCACAGTGAGAGCTCAAAACTAAATGTAAAATATTAACTAACAAGAATAGTGTGGCAAATTTAGCAATGTTTGTGTGTATATTTGTATGATGTGTATGTACGGTAGCCAACACGCATAAAAACGTCTTCACCAACTTGACCACAAGTGCAGAATCAAGAAAACCTTCACCAACTTCACGAAACTTGCGCAGTGTTTACTAATAGCGATGCATAAACGAAACGCTGAAAATAAAAAAGGCACAGGAAGCTCAAAACGCAAAAAAAATAAAATAAGTGATGCACACAGCTATGGCTAGGACAACAGTTGGCCAACTCTCACTCTCTAGCTAGCTAGCTCACAACAGATCTGAAATAATATTGAAGGGAATCATGTGATCGCATTGTTATTTTATGTAACAATGACAATGACAGTTGGCCAATTTTATAATCCCAGAAAGTCAACAAGCGCTACGGTCCCAGCTGTGTGCGTCACTCTTCAGTGTCCCTGTTTCCGTTGTGTTTTGAGGTTCATGCAGCGTTTTTTAAATTTGCAGCTTTTCTTATTTGCAGCGCTTTAGTAAATGCTGCGCAAGTTTCGTCAAGTTGGTGAATGTTTTTTAAAGGCTGAGCATGTGTTGTCAAGTTGGTGAAGATGTTTCTTTATTTGTTTTGGCACATTTGTGTTTTTTCATTTGCATCGTTTCTGAAGCTGCAGCGCTTTCTCCTAATGTAAGTATTTTGGGCCGTTGCAAAGCGTTTGCACCTGTCGGCCACCATATTCAGTGTATGTGTGTGTTGTATAGAGCAGGCTAATAATTGAAACTGATATTTTTAGAATATCCTTTTATTTAACAATATTGAGTAGAAATGTTTGCATGAAAAAACTTTGATTGCAATTTGAATGTATGTTTTTCATTTTCCAAAACATTATAACGGACAACAACAAAAACTGACACTTTTAATGCAGAGATAAAAGAGTTCATGTAAGAATCGAGACGAAAAATATATTTTTAAGAGGAATACTCCAAAAAGAAACTACATATTGCGAAAATCTTAATCACCAAAGATGTTTGAAGTATTTTCGGGGAATTTGTTGAAAAATCACAGCAAATACCGGTTTTAGTGTTATTGTAAGTCGTTTTTAAAATGTGTTCTCTTCTCAGAAAAAAAGGCAACTAGCCTAAGCCCCCCAATTGCATTTATGTAACATTCAGCATTTTTTTGTGTACCTTGAAATTATTATTCTTTAAAAAACGAATGCGTTACCTTTTGCTCAAATCGGTCTTTGTGTCTTACATTATTTCAAACAGTTGATTTAACTTTTATAAACAAAAAAACTCCGATACTTAATACACACTGCTTTAATGTCATCATTTACTAATAAATGACAATGAACTGAACCCAGAATTTATTATGAATCTAAGTAACGAAACGTTTAGACCCCTATAAATGAGTAAAGGTATTTAAAAGGTTTGATTAATAAATCCCATTGCTATATGGGATATCAAGGCATTATTAAAATATCCCCTTGAATCACGTTTGCTCCCAGGGCTTGTGAAACATTTTTACGTAACAAAAGGACACATGTTTGAACATGATTAATAGAACACAGTCTGGTACTTAAAGCACTAACCCACCAGTAGAGGAGTGTCCTGACGCCTGCTGACTGGAGACCAGCGACCTGGAGCTCAACCCTTCAACACAGTGAGAGAAAAACAGCTGTGAAACATCACGTTTAGAAATAAAATGTCCAGGTGCACTGTGATGACTCCTAAGCCAATACATTAGTTGTATCCCCTATGTATGGATCTATAAGCAACTACCTTACCAAAAGTACAAAGTCACATGATCATTAAAGCCACATATGGACTGTGTCACCTCGCACACTCTACTATACGTTAGCTTTAGTTTCAGATATTATGAAGTTCTTTGACTCTTTAATTATCCGGCCCTGGTCATGTGATTTCTGGGTGGGTGAGTTGTACCTTGGTAGATGTCGTACTGTCCTGAGATCAGGTTGTAGCTCATACCCAGATGTGTGTGATGGTGTGTGTGGAGGTGTCGGGCGAACGACATCTGGTTCCTCTCTCGCTCCGTCTCCCTCTCTCCCTCGGGGGAGCCCTTCTCACCGGGCTGTTCAACACACACACATTTGGTTTTACACTTTTTTTACAGAAATGTTACTTTCTGGTTGTCTTTTTTTGTCTTTTGCATGTTACTTCAAACAAGCAATATCATTGTAAGTTAAAGTCCTTAAAGTCCTTTTTTTTGTAATATTCACCAAGGTTTAAGCGAAACATGTGGGTCTTCAGATTGCAACGTAAGATATGTAGACTCTTATACTGCCTGTGCTGCAGTAGTATCACCCTGTGGCTGAAACCAGAAACCAGAAGCTGTCTGTATTTTGTCTTTAAATCAGATTTCTAATGTGTGTCTCTGGATAGTCACATCTGTGTAGTGTGATGAATGTTGTGGCGCTGTGAGCTACAGTATGGATGTGGCAGTAATGTGTGTGGTGTCTCACAGCAGGGGATTTCCCGTGGTACTGATGGCTCTGCTGCTGCAGCAGCTCCATGGCAGAGGACGAGGACGAGTCTCCGCTCTGCTTGCTGCTCACGGCTCCTCCCCTGCCAGGTGGAGTCACCTCCGACTCCTCCCTGCCTGCCGTCTTACCGTACAGAGGGTAGTGGAAACCTGGTCGACACAAACACACACAGACCAAGAAACACACATGCACAATGAGTTTAAATAGTCACCTAAAAGAAAAGAGTTGTACATTTTGAGGCCTTTGATTTTATATCTATAGATACAGTATATTTAGAATCCCTTAAGCAATATGAAGTAGGTTGCCTTTAATATGTTTGCGTATGATTTGAACATTTCGTAAACTTGAATATTATAAAATGGACTATTGATAAATGAAGTGACAACAAAAAATTCAGATACCATAGTTGCTACATGCACTATTTGTTATTGGGTGCCTGATTTATGCAAATGAACATGTCCTTTCACTATCAAACACTGTTGTATAACAGTCCCTTGTAAAAAGAAAGAGGGGACATGAGCCCATACAGAAATTAAAATGATTTAAACGGAAAACATTATCTTCTATTTAAGGTTCAAATTCAGCAGCAGCTTACAACCTTAATAAGCTTGATGGGGTTCATCCCACATTTACAGTGACAATATATATATTCATGAAAGTCAAATTAAGAAGCATTAAAGAGGATTTGGGGATGAATTAGGGTGTTTAAAGGGTTTAAAACACCTACTGTTATTACAAAATGAACCCTTTTGCAACTTATACATTACAATAACCTCAAATATTAATCTTATTACAGGCCGTTCCACAGAAAACTGTACGTGCACAAACTCTGTAAATGTGCCATTTTTTAAATTGTGACTCATCTAAAAAATAGTCATGATATTCCCTTTTTTGAGAACTTGTTTGATGAGAACAGGGGATCAGTTAAACAGTTCTACTTTATTTGCTTTCATCTCTTACATGCCTTAGATTTATGGCTCAAACAATAACAGGCTCAAATGCTTTAAACTCTTAATGTTTTGCTGACAGTTTCCCTGCTTTCAACTCCTCATGTGAGAGTTGAAATACTTTCAGTGCTTACAAACGATCTGACAATTGAACAATACAATACCTGCAACTTCAAATTATTTCAAAAATAACTCTTTATCTGACATTTCAAAGCATGTCAGTGCTTCAACTTCAACTGTTGCTTCAACTCTTTAAGTCCCCAAAAAATGCAGGAACAATACAATATTTTCATGAAAATATATATATAATTTAACTCATGTAATTTATAACCCGTTTTTACAAGATAATTATTCCATTTTGTAAATACGAAAGCTGTTGGTCACTGACAATTGTGTTATAATGAATCACACTCTGACCCGATATATATATATATATCTTCAAGAAACATGTAAAAGAAAAGGTTGAAACCATAAAGTACAACTTGGCAAATTTTTTGAAATATTAAAACCTTTCTCTCTCTCGATGTTAGCGAAGTTATAGTCCATTATAGAGTATCAAATATGTACATTTATGTTTTGAACAGTAGCCTTTTGAAGAAAATAGGGGACAGAGTGACTGGTGGGGGGTTTAAGGGAAAGCTTGTGTGCATGCTCTATGAGGCCATAGATATGTAACATTACCTGTAGATCAGGGTCATTTGATCACTCAGCATTCCAGTCATTTTGGCTTCATGTGCCACTGAGCAACTTCAATAAATAGGAGCCCATCTGTGTTGCCAAATTGTTTATGTAATTCAAAAAGGGAACCTTGTGGGTAAGTGCCAATTGCAATGCTTTGAGTTCTGTATTGTACGTTCAGTGTTGCCGTACTAGTAGTTCAGTCAGACATCTCACGTGTTCTTAATATGTTTATTAGAGCAGCATATAGTTGAGTTTGGCGTCTAGGCTCGGGCCTCATCACTCCACAGATTTACATAGAACATTGAGTGATGATTAGATACTGTAACTATCCCCCGAGCCTACAGGTGGAAGCTGGGGTGGAAGCTGGGGTGGAAGCTGGGGTGGTGGTGGGGCAGTTAAGCAGCACGTGGGCGCATCAGCAATGTGACAGAGCCGCAGCATTAGCGAGGCAGAGGCAGGCAGATCTGGCAGCTTAAATAGAGCGGCAAGTTAAGGAGATTGTGTTTGGTTGGTTGTAAGAGAGACGCGTCACGTGTTAATGTATCATTGGTGCTCGAGTTGACTGCCTGAACTAGCTCGCAGGCTTCGCCCCATTTATGCGAAGGTCTTACATGTATTCAGACGCACGTTTCCACTTCTCATTGTTGTCTAAGAAAACATATGCCTGTTACTAGAATGTCCATGCTCTGTTGTTTCAGTATTGTTATAAAGAGTATGTGTGAAGACTACATTGATGAATAATGGTAATACTGCTGTAAATTCATAGTTACATCGATGAATGCTAGTGCATCAATTTAAGTTCCCATGTGTGATAGCATGAAGCTAACCCATCGTTAATGTTGTGGTTGTGAGCATACGCGGGAAGTGTATGATATGTTGAATGATTTCTATGCACTAAATTAATGTACATTTGTGTGTTTTACAGTGCTTTCTGAGCTTTAAACGGAAGTCCTGAAGCAGAATTCTTCTTTGGAACCGGTTGTCTGTCTGCCCAGCTACGGTTGCGGGGGCTGAATACCACGATCATGAAGGTCTGAAGCTCCCTAATTCAAACGTTAAAGCTCAGTTTTTCCAACAAAACTCGAGAATGATAAACAGCACCTTCCTGTCTTTGTGCCCAGTTCAAGAAGTAAATAAACATATTTCACAACATGTTCCTTTAAACAGGGTTGCCAACTTTGGGTACCTGGCTGGAGTGAGATTTTGAAATCATGGGTTTAATTACACATGCGCACTAAATGACTGCTATCGTGTCAGCAGCGGGACCTTAGCATATATATAGGATATATACAATATATACAAATACACAATATTGGACACAGACTATAAAGGGCACACAGTTTCATTCACTAATGAAAGTCCACTGTTTTATTGTGTGCCTGTCGCGATAAGCAATTCATTGACTTATCGTACGATAAATAAAAATGAACTCGATAAATTGCCATTTACATGAGGATGTGACTAGCAGTTTGAAAGGATGTACTTGAATTATTATTATATATTATCATTATGTCAGTGGTCTAAAATGGTCATACAACGGTGCCGACAATATTATCGTTTATCGCAATAATTTCCGGGAAAATGTATCCAACAAAATTAATTATCGTGAGAGGCCTATACATGAAACACACACACACAAACAAATCTACAGACTTACTCCAAACTGCCAAATATATTGATTAACACACTCTCACTCTCATACTCTTTGACTCTATTTTGTCCTAGTAGAACAATAAGCAGCAGACTTTTACTTTTTTATCATTTCTACTGGATCTTAGATCTGCGCATGCGCAATATGGGCCGGGGATTGACCAACCGGCTCCCACTGCTCTGCTGTCTGTTAATGTTGTTAAGAGTGGTGGGGGCGGGGAGGGAGCGGATCGACAGCTTGAGCAGCTGTCAACTCAACATTGTAAATAACCAACCAAAAACAATCGCTGGTTCATCTTGTTTTTGTCGTGAGAATAATTTGGGCAGCGTGAGAGCGAGAGATTGAGAGTGAAAGTGTGTGTAACACCCCAGATGCGTGAGAGTTGGCAACCCTGCTTTAAATTAAACCTAATCCATTACTCAGACTCTTACCTGGGTAATTGTGGACCAGTGTTGGGGAAACCCCTCTGTAGGAGCCCCCTGCGCTCTCACACATTGCCAGGTAGGGCGGGTAGGAGGAGTGTTGGTACTGGATGTAGGGCTGCTGGGGGGCCATGGGAGGGGACACCGCCGATCGGACACTCTGGGACTCCTCTGCCAGCCCTCCTATTGGTTCCTGGCCTTGATCATCCAGCCTGTCTGAATCCTCCACGTCGATGGCGGGCGGGAGATCATGGACCCTGGCTTTCTTAGCATCTCCGCCAACACCTCTTTCTCCTGAGGTCATCTTGGCACCAGCAGGCTCCACAGAAGAGCCCCACTCTTTTGCCCTGTCTGCTTCACCTTCCTCGGCCTCCTCCGCATGTTGTAGCTCTGAGTATTTGCTGTGAGCAAGGCAATGAGCCCAGGCCTGGCTGTCTGAGGGCTAAATCGATGGGGACAAGTATTGGTGGAAGTTGCAGTGTTTCCCCTATAGTTTTTAGCCAACAGTGGTGGGTGGGAGTCATTTTTGGTTCACTTCAACTTCTGTCCACGTCTCTGTCCCAGTTTTTGCTAAGATGACTAGTTTCAGAGCTCAATCTGAGGCCTATTTCACAAGTCTTAACATTACCTTTTGACTGTGTTTTTTGGAGGCTAATTTATGACTTTCATTTGTGCATTTCTTTTTTAGCAGGGTTTGGAGAAATTCTTGCTGCGGTGGCCCACCGCTGCTGAATGACTATAGAGGAAACACTGTGTATTTGAGTGAACAGAACCATAGACAGACCATCTATCACTGGCTCTGGGTGTGATGTTGATGAAGGATGACGACGTTTCAACAGCAGGCGGCCATTCACAGGTGGAATGTGAGGAGTGTGGCGTCCCTCTCAATGACAAGAATCAAGACACTTCTCACACATGATCAACTGCTAGGCCAAGCTGAAGGAAAAAACAACCTCCCAGACACAGCTTTCATTCGATTCATACAACCTTTTTACATACCCAGCAGTACTAGAGTTAGTGGTTAAATGCATTGTGAGATGACATGGTCAAAAATCTGTACAAGCATTCTATAAAAGCAGCTCATACAAAAACCAACACTTATGTATTAAAATGATTTTGCTCTTTTAAGTGTTTATGTTTTATGTACAGCTAAAGTTGGATTACACATTTCCCTCATTAGTGCTACACATTTAAAACATTTGCATCCATCAAATCAAACCACATCATTTTGATTTCAACCAAAATGACTACGGAAGTATGTCAATGAACAGCTACAGCACCACAGAAGCCAAATGGTCTTTGTTATTAGCACCTATTGGTTTAGCTGTACACAATGTGTGGTTAATCTCTTTGTGACACGCAACAACAGTCATTAAAGCACACCAACAACACCATCAGCGGCGGCGGCAGGTTATAGACAGAGGGAGAAACTTACACTGGAATAGGAAACATTTGAGTCCAGATCTGTCTGACTGTTTGGGTTGTGGACTGATGAAGAAGAGGAAGAGGAAGGTGACTTGATGTCATCACAGTCTTTCATCAAGACCTGGTGCTGGTCCACCATGCCACCGTGCACTACCTTCACGCCGTGACTCTGTCCCCTTTCTCCCCTCTCACTCATCTCCACGTAGGACAGGACAGGTTTGGGACAGCAACCTTTAAGGCCATCTGGACCTTTGCCTAGCATGGGTCCACCAGCTAAACCCCCAACCAAATATTTTTCATCCTCACTGTCTCTCAACCCCTGCCCTCTCTCGCCCCTCTGCTTGGCACTGTGTGTCTGGTCACAGCACTTTGATGCCAGCAACATTTTCTGGTCCATGTACAGTCCTCTGGAATACTGGCCATAGTATAACGACTGGGCCAATGCAGTTTGTGTCTGACTCATAGCCAGCTGGAGCTGAGACTGAGGTGGCCCGTCACCTTTTTTTGAGTCTGAGAACTCGTGGGAGAGGCATTTGTCATCATCTTTCACCTCTTCCTTTCTGTCTTTGCCTTTGCCGTCAAGTCCAGCGCTTTTGTGGAAAGGAACGCTGCTGCTGTTTTGCCTGTCCGACTGCATGTACCCCTGTAGATAGTATGGCTCGTAGCTGTGGTAGTACGGGGATTGGGGGTCTTTTGATGGTGGGGCAGATGCTGTGGGTGGGGTTTTACCAGAGTTGCCATGGCTACTGTTAGAGCTCACCTCTGAAGAGGCAGAGGAGGCAGACTTGGACCGCATTCCATCCGAACGACATTCGGAAGATCCTCCATCATCCCCGGCATCTGAGATGTCAGAGTAGGCTGGGCTGTTGTTCTTGCTGTCTGTTGCAAGGCAAACACCACTGGAGTCAATCCGTGATGAACCACCAATGGACGGACTGGGGGCGTTGTCGGTGAAGGTGTATACCTTGTCAGCCTCAGCTCGGATACTGGCCATCCTGCTCTCCTGGCTCTCTGTGAGCCCGTTGATTACATCCTGCTTACTGAGGTGCTCCTTTAGAAGGCTTCCAGAAATGTCCTTGACACCCATTTTGGAACCTCCAGTAACACCATCTTCTATTTTGATTGCACTGCTGTCAGCATTAGGGGTCCTGGTGTGCGCATCTTTGTTATGTTTGTCCTTCAGTCTCCGTTTCTCTTTCTTCCTCGTCTCTTTGCTGCAGGTAACCAGAGTGGCTTTGACAAGGCTCGGTTCCACAACAATGCTCAGCTTTGGTTTGATGGGTTTCAGGAGAAGGTTTTTACTGGTGAGGCCTACGGCTGCCATAGGTGAGGACTGCGGTGAGTTGGCAGTATCTGCTGTGCTGGTCGGATATGCTGTATTGGGTATTGCTACCAGCTTGGGAGGAGCAGGGGCCGGTGCGATAGGTCGGTTGGTCCGTGACTTGGACAGTTTCTCTACCTTGCCGTTGGCCTTTTTGCCTTTGTCGCATCCACCTCCCTTTTTGTCAATCAAGCCTTCAGCTTCCAGCTTGGGCATCTCAACCATGGAGTTCCTGTCTGGGACCATGCAGTTCTCCAAAACCACGGTCATGTTGGAGATGATAGGCAGATTGCTAAGGTCATCTATCAGACCATCTTTTAGCAGAGAGGTTCTTCTGGTCTTGGGGTTGGCTGAGGGGCTGTGGTCAGTACTGAGGAGTAGTCTTCTGTTCTTAGGAGACCCCACTGTGGTCACTTTATATAGAGGGGCAGGTTTCTTAGAGGAGCTGATGGCATTAGTGCTGGTTGTCTCTGAGAGGTCATATGTCATGTTGATCGTGTCCTCACAGTCTGATAGTCGTTCCTCACTCTCTCCATCCTTCATTGGCTCCAGCTCAGGCTTCCTCTGCTCCTCAGCCTCAAGGTGTGCATGTGTCTGGTGGTAGCGAAGGCCGTTGATGTGCTTGTAGCGTTTAGTGCAGTTCGGGTGCGGGCAGTCAATGAGAATAGGCGGGGGAGGTGGTGAGGAGGCACAACCCCCTCCAGGGTCCATGAATGAGGGGTCAGATTTGCCCTGCGGCGTGGAGGGGGCGCTGCGGCATTTGGCTCGGATTCTCTTTCCATTCCCATTTTTGATGTCGTCAGAGGAGACCAGACTGAGATCTAGGTCAGCCGGCGGTTTGTTCTTGCGCTTCCCGGAGGAGAGAGAGGAGGTGCTGTTGGTGGGTTTTACCTCATCCACAGTGAAGAAAGAAGCAGGCGTTCGGCAGTTGCTGTTGATGAGGTTTAGGCTTCCTCTCCGTCCCTTGCTGTGGATGGGTACAGTGGTTCCAGACACACCACCTCCACGGCTTCTGTGCTGTGACAGACCCCTGACTTTGGCAGCAGGGGATGGCTCAACGCAGGGCCGCTCGGCCATGGCCATTCGCATCCGTTTCCCCCGACCACGCCCACCTGGCAGCTCAGGGTCACTGGATGGAGACTCGCAAAACCTGGACAGAGAAAGAGAAAAACAGTCACCACCATATTGGCCATTTACAAGCTCTACTGATCCAGTCCAACGGATGGCTACAATTTGACAAAAATGAATGGATCAATGGCATTCAAGCATATCATGTTATCATTAATCTTTTAAATTCTAATAAATAAATTGATGAACACATCAAACCACCAAACAGAAAAAAAAGGGAACAATTTGTTTATATTATCACCGAAATTGAATTTGAAAAAAAAGACTTGGAATATAACGATTATCTTTCAAGGGCTCATGTGGACCACTTTACCACAAACGTCTAGGATACAAATCTATTTGAGTTTTTTGTGCAAAGCCTGTTTCTCTTTTGATAACGTAAAAAAAAACGTGTACAATCCACAGTATTTGATATTGAAACATGTTGTATTCACATGCCGTCCTTTCTACTAGTCTTTTGATGCTGTTTACTCGAGCCCCTCACATCTTAACACTGAAGATTCTTCTTCACACATTGTTATGTATATCAACATCAACGTCAGCTGGGATGAGGAAAAGGCATTCCTGTACATTTATTGACTGAGTAAGACTCTATTTTTCAAGCTGGACCCTGAACCTTGCATATGTGCTATCCTTTAAGTGCATAAATTATGACACTACATTGCAGGACTCAATGAATATGTTCTAACCTTGGAAAGACTGTTTTGGGTGTTAATCATGTTATTAATGGAACAGACTGCAAAGTAGGTTGAGATTAGACTCTCTTGTCCCCCCTCTGTGATTTTAAAGCGATGATATCTCACATGTCTTATGATGTTTGTAATTGCTTTTTTACATCAGTGTGTCCCTGAATGTCACTGAAGCTGCGAGGGTGTCCGACTGAAATTGTATGGACTTATTTTGGCATTTCAAGGTTATTTGTTGCTTTCATGTCTCTATTTAATATGTGTTTGACCTATTCCAGATGACCACCTTCAATTCAACTTATAAAGTTACACATTTTGAGCTCATTTATATATAATTTTTTTCCACATAGACGTTTTTTGTATTGATTTAGTTATATTTTGTGCTTTGCATCATTTGATCGCTCGGTTCCATTCATTGACTGCTGAATCAACGAAGAGGAAGCACTTTGTTCCATTAAATTATGTAATAAAACAGCATTCAGTCTCCTCTTATAGACATCAGCGGTGACCAAATGAAAAAGGCAATTTATTCCCCCGTATCTGAGATTAAGCCGTAATTGCCATGAGAACAATCATTTTCACATAGTGAGGAGCAATAATTGAAAGATTTCAGCCATGCGAGGTGAGACTGTCATATTTTCATCTCAGCAATTACAAACAAACACTCAATTTGTAAAACGTTTGGGATGGAGAGTATTTAGATTATAGCTCATCATTAAACAGAAAAAAACACACATTTCAAAAGCATTAAAGAAATAATGCTTAAAAACACAAAATAAATGCTCTTTTCAGTTAATCAAATAGCATCAATAACAAAAACAAGGCACTATGAATAACAATGAAATGTGAACAACTGTGATAAATAGAAAAACTGGGACATAAAGCAAGTGCATTTCAGAATGATTATAAAAGACATGTCCTTAAAATGTGTTTACAATTAGAATCAGAATTGGTTACAGATATAATTTTAGTCCCAGGTGCCTAGTCGCCTCATCATGCAGCTTTGTTGTTGGTGTTGCCTTGTAACAATGTGACAAGCCAATCACAATCCAAAACAAAGTGCTGTTTGTGCTGTTATTTTTTAGTTCTTAAGAGTACACACTCAACAAACTTGAACTAGAACATGACTGCAATAGGCTGCCAAGGAAGCAGTGATTACTGTTAGGGAAATAATTTGCTTAGGTATTCATCCTTTGACACAGTTCATAATTTTCTCCTCTCACTGTCTCCTTTCCCATGGCATAGGTCTACGGCCTTGGGTATAGCTGCTATCTCTCTTTAGGAGGGGCAGCTTGGGCGCATTGTTGTTGCCAGTCTATGACAGAGCACAAGCCGCCATGAGGTAGTTTACTGTTCAGGGACAAGGTTCCCTGGCGCGCATTCTTTTCTATGGACGAGAGCTCTAGTTAGATTCAGGGTCCATATTGCTTTAGTCTCACTGATGAAGAATGTTGATTATTACACTCCGAACTAGATAAAACATCAAGCTGCAGAGAGAGTTCTTCAGAATTGGTTTGGCAACCGCTGTCAACTCGTGACACACCACCTGTCTTGTCAACTCTCCGGCCGTAACTCCAAATAAACCATCAGTGTTTGCCATCAAAGCTCCAGCTCTCTTCGTGTCTCCTTCATGAGTTGGTGACTCCCACTGCATTGCTACACAGAAGTTTCCTCCACAAATTGGCGTTGTCGGCAGGATACCAACAAATCTTCAGAACTGGTAAGTGTAAATCCACATTTGGACATTGCCTTACCAGAATCTGTGATTGACGGTATCCTAAAATTACCTGTGAAGCTGAGCGGCTGTATTTCGTTTTTGGTTAATGAACATTTGGGGATAAAAAACCCAGGGGATCAGTGTCTGGGGACTTTGTCCTGGCTGATTTCCTCTGTGTATGCTGCTCGGGACGTATGTGCCATACAAGCATGCACAGCTCATGTTTAGAGAAACCTTAAAGAAAGGCATCAGTAAAGTGGA
>CALSBZ010044486.1:182676-213673 GCA_943591055.1 Gobionotothen gibberifrons | reverse complement strand
GACAGACAGACAGACAGACAGACAGACAGACAGACAGACAGACAGACTCGCAGACTCTGGTCTGGAAAGGGGGGGGGTGTCTGAAGCTGAAGTGGTGGTCTCGTTTTTTTTTTGTTCCTTTCTGTCTTTCCAATTAGTATTCTGCCTAATTAACATGCAACCGGCATCTTCCCCTCGTATCCCTCCACCGTTACGAGGAGGGGGCTCTCGAGTTATGCCTCCGCCTCCTGAACATTAGTCCCTATAGAGGCAGGGATGATGCCAAGGGATGAAAAACACAAGAACAAAGAAAAAACAAAAACACACCTCATGTCTCTCTTTGTCTTTGTCACCCTCTCTTTGACTCTGACAGAGAAATGATTCTTCGTCATCCGTTTATTTCTGTCTCCATTTTTACATTCCTCACCATCCCTCCTCCCCCTGGTGGTTTAAAAATATAGACAGAAACCTTGGTTGCCATTCTGTCCACCTCCTCTCTCACTATCTCTCTGTCTCCTCAGTATCCATCCCTCCATCCTGTCAGACTGAGAATCAATGTTCTCATATTTATCTCTCCTTTATCCTCTTCTGTCCCTCCATCTTCGTCCTTGTTCCTCAGACTCTCCTTGTATATTAAATAAGATGCTGCATATCAGTATTTTGTAGTATATCACAGCATATCTCTTGATTTTCTAATGGCAATTTATAATTATAACGCCAGATTTTTTTCTTATTTCACTGATGTTTGTTTACTCTCACACAACTGGAAACACAACGCTTTTGATGTTTTCTGTTTGCATTTATCTCCTCCACAGAGAGTGTGTTTCAGTCCTGCTGTTTTGTTTGTCTGTTTCTCAGGAGGAATTCTCAAAGTGTGCTAATGCTCTTAAATCTGCCACTAGGATAAAACAGAATAGAAGTAGAATTCTAAAGTAACAAATACATTGATATGCAGGTCATTACTTAATCCCTCAGCTAAATATACTTCTCTATACATATATTTAAAGGGACCCTATATACTCATTTTCAGGTTCATATTAGTATTTAGTGCAGGGGTGGGAAACCTTTTTCATCTCAAGGGCCATTTCAATGTTTTCAACATCCTCCGAGGGCCGTACAAATTATTGACCTCTGCTTAAAAAAACTAAAATCACAGCCCATTCATTTGGCCTTTCTTTCATGCTGTGTAAAGAAAAAGCAACCTCTTAATCCAGATACCTTACCATGACTCGCGCATGCATGCACGTGCACGGTTGTGGCCACCAAAACAGAAAGATATGGACACAAGATGTGTGCAAATGTATTTAGTTTCCTATCCATGTGGACATGATTTAAGTTAACCTCCTCTAGCGGGGTCCGGGGGCATGGTCCCCCGGGAAGATTTTTTTTTAAATATTGAAGTTAATAGCATCAATCTGGTGCACTTTGAGAGCAACATGAGGAGATCTATGGATACATCTCTCAACACCCATATGAAACAGAACTGGAAGCAGATTTCTTTTTCTTTATGGATATTTTACAAATCACTCCCCTTTGAAACTCTATTCTTGTTTATTAATAACAACATTTTTTTACTGTCATATAGTATTTTATACTTTTTTTTATAAATATACAGTATATAGGCCTACTATAATATAAATACTTTACTCTCTTATTTTTTTATAACTATAATGATCATATAAAGATGTGCCTTTACCTCGCTGGTTGTAGAAAAAGCTTCTTATATTCGTTAGCATAGCTAGCTAACCAGTAGCTAATACAACTAAGACACAGCCACGCAAAAACTGCAGCATGTGTACGGCTCCTTATGGGTACTGCAATTTTTGGAAGTGACGGAGCGACGTTCCTGTGCTCTCCGTCAGCACTGCACCCCTGTCAGACGAGACATATACCACATGATGACACGTTAGGTTTGTGTTGTGTTCAAGGACCCTGACCTTGGCAAGGAAAAACAGGCACTCGCTTGTTTAATTTTTTTGAGGTCTAGATTTCTTAATTTTTTTTCTTTTTTGCGTGTGTTTATAAATTACCTCGAGGGCCGTACCAAATGGTCTCGCGGGCCCGGGGGCCGGAGGTTCCCCACCCCTGATTTAGTGCCTCTACAGTGACATTTCTCCATGCTTTAATGTTCAAAAAGCTCTTTATTTTCCTCATACTGCCTGTGCTGCAGCACCTCTTTTCACCCTCTGTCTGAAACCAGAGCCCAGTATGCTGTGATTGGTTAGCTGGCCGGCTCTGTTGTGTTAGTCAACCACTTAGATCTGTGCGTTAATGTCCCCCAATGTGTTGAAGCACGAGTGTTACATAGTGATGTCATTATGTTACGGGAAGTAAACAAAGGAGTTTACTTTCTTACAATTTATCTATTTTTCATGGACACGTCCATAACCCAGAACAACTACTTTTACAATTTCATGTATACTTAATCCAATGCCCTTACGTGTTTGTAGTATATTTCTGTATATTCTGTAGCCCAGTGGGACTGTATATTGATGTATGTCGTTTCTATCTGTATATACTTCCTGCTTTTGTTAATTTTCATTTTTATTCTTACTCCCCTTACTTGCTGATAATGTTTATTAATATGATATTTGTAGTTGTATGTTTTCTTTCTTAAAGTCTTGTGTAATGCCTACCAACTGACTGACCGACCGTGTGATATGTGAAATAATATAGCAATATCCTGTAAAATTATGATAAAACATGAATAAAACTACACATCTTCAGTTGTTATACATACATAAGTGTCCTACACTAATACAACAAAGTTATTATGGCATTGTATGCTGTGTGTTATTTGTAACATCTTCAGAAACTACCTTTCCAACTCCTCACCAGTTGACTGTTAGGTCTATACAGGTTCATGGTACAATGCATAAGCTTCAAATCGAGAGACTGAAACTGTATTTTTCTTTATCGTTCTGTTTTAATTTCACAATAAAGTTAATAGTAATATTATGTTTGATATTATTATGTTTTATTAACTAGACCACTGTGTCATGTTAAGACCATATTTTCTGTCGGTTTGGAGTTACAAATATCAAAACAATATATGTGTGGATAACAAAATAAATCCGTCATAAACTAAACTGGAAACTTATACTGGAAAGTATAATTTGTTGTGTTAACACTGTAAACTTGACAGTTTTTTAACCCGCACCGCCTAGTGGTTAAAGCACGTTATTGCATTTTTTTGTTGAATATGTTATATTTAGGGCCGGGACTCGATTAAAAAAATTAATCTAATTAATTAGAGGCTTTGTAATGAATTAATCGAAATTAATCGCATTTTTAATCGCATATAAATAAAGCTGCTGGATTCTTTTTGTCACCGTCTTTCTGCATGGCAGCTCATATGTTGTGTCAGACGATGCAATTTGTAGTACCTTTTGCAGCCCCTTATCTTCTACCACTCCAAGTGGTCTACAGTCGAGTGCAATCCAGTGAGCCAGGGAGTTGGTTATTTTTTCAGACGTGGACTTAGTTATCCTGGCCCTGAAACCAGTCATCTGGTTGAGTGTGGGTTGGGTGTGGGTCCTTGTACTCGGAGTCGGGCTAACGTCCACGCTAGCTTCCACGCTAGCTGCTATATGTTTTGCATTGAGGTGATACTTGAGGCTTGATGTGCTGCGGTGATATGCGAATTCCTTTTTGCATAATTTGCACACAACCGTGCTCTTATCGACGCTTCCATCCGTCCGTTTTTTAAAACAACATTTCCCATCCACAGGGCCAACCAACGCGGTCTCAGCAGCTTCTTCGTTCATGTTTGACTAGTGTTCACTGTGGTTTGTTGTTGTCTGAAGTCATGCACGTTAGTTGGTGCTCTAGTATAATCGGTACGCCTGAAACTCATCCAGTGAGAAACGTTCAGCGGTGCAAAAATAAGTGCGATTAAAATGCGTTAACGCGTTAATTTTTGTGTAATTAATTAATCTTAATTAACGCGTTAAAGTCCCGGCCCTAGTTATATTTGATGAAAACATTTAAAATATTAAGAGTAGCCTACATACAAAATAGGGGGAAAGTAGAAGGTCAATGATAGAAATATAGAATAGAAAATATCAAGAAGATCTGTAGTGATCTCTACAATAAAACAGTTTAGTGCAGGACGTCCAAAGATATTAACAGGAGGATGTGCAAAACAGACTAATAAGGTTTTATTTAAACATTACAGATTACTTTAAGTTAAGGTCTTCTTTTGAATAAGAAAAAAAACGTTGGGGTTATCCACAGATAAATATGAAGTCTGACAAAGTACTTAACGTCCAATATATTGCATAGTTTATTTTGGCACTTGACAATCACCTTCCCTGAATTTGACTCAGGTGTAACTAAAGTCTGATTTAAGGGTTGTTTATATTTCACATCATTAATCAGAATCTGCAAAGTAACTAAAATAAATGTAGTGGAGTAAAAATACCAGGTTAACCTCTGAATTGTAGTGGAGTAGAATTACAAAGTAACAATAAATTGCATGTTGTACATAATGCTGTAACAAAAACATTTCCCAACTTGGGATCAATAAAGTATATCTTATCTTAAGATGATCGATGGCTACTGCCATATTTGCAAAATGTGCCTCTGAACCTTGACAAGTGCATGTTTCAGGCTTATCAATGAAC
This sequence comes from Gobionotothen gibberifrons, assembly GCA_943591055.1. Taxonomy (NCBI): domain Eukaryota; kingdom Metazoa; phylum Chordata; class Actinopteri; order Perciformes; family Nototheniidae; genus Gobionotothen; species Gobionotothen gibberifrons. The sequence goes on along the minus strand of CALSBZ010044486.1, from coordinate 209,069 downwards.
AACAGGAGGGGTCACAGACATAAGACCAGCTGTTAAATAAAGCTCTTCTGACCTTAGCTGTCATGTGGGTATATATTAATGCTGCCCATTATGGACACAAGCAATTTTCACCCATCTATTAATCATATGTTAAAAACTTAAATTTGATAACACCAATGTGTTTCCCATCCCCTAAACCTCCAGGGATGTACACAGTTTAATACTGGCAACTTCTAATTATGGGAAATACGAAAACGTCTTTTAAAACTACAATTCCCAGTAGAGACGTGCCATAGAACATGTTGCGAAAAAAAGTAGCCAGCATGTGTAGTTCTGGGGGGTGGGGGGTGGGGCTGGACCGGTTCGAATCCAGTTTTGGATAGTCTGCCGTGGTTTCATTCCATTTCAAAGAGGTGTTTGACGCTCGGCGTAACCTTGGCGCACTGCCACTCCAACATCCAATCACAGAGCTTGAGGACTAATCACGGGGTTTGTCAAGCAAAGCAGATGTTGTAGTCCCAAACGATAGATGAGGATTATGGGTAGTGTATTGTCTTCGGCCATCCTAAACTCCGAAAAAACTATTTGTTTCTCCGAATCGAAGGTTAAAAACACAAAAGCATTGTACATAGGGGTGTAACGGTATCCGTATTCGTCCCGTACCGTCACGGTTCGGACGTCACGGTTCGGCACATGCAGTCACACGGCGAATACGCCTTTTTTTACGAGTGGGAAAAAAGTCTGTCACTCAGGGCAGTAATACACTATATATAATCCAGGGGGCGGTATTGCGCCTAAAAGCCAGCCGCCCGTAATTATTAAATGAAGAACAAGAACAAAACACAACACAAAACGAACACAATACATGAAGAAGAAAAGTTAGCAGCTATGGCGAGTTCAGATAACACACAGGAGCTAGAAGACCCACCTGCTTCTTTTAAATCAGCTGTGTGGGAACATTTCGGGTTCCCTGTGGACTACAACAATGATGGGGTGCGAGTTGTGGATTGGACGAGGACGGTGTGTCGGCTTTGTTCGTCAGCGGTGCGGTATGCTAATGCTAACACGTCAAACATGCTCAATCACATCCGAGTCAGTCTCAGTCCCCAGCGAGAGGGTTTTCTCGACGGCAGGTGACATAGTTACCGCCAACAGATCTGCCCTCACTACTGACAACGTAGACAAACTCATCTTTTTGAAGAAAAACTTAAAATAGAGTAAAGCTTGAGTACCTTTATTTAGGCATTGCCTCACACACTCACAAGTTAATTACACATGTTAGACATTGCTCCTAAAGGTACAGATTTAATTTTTTGTTTTATATTTATCATTGTATTTATTTTATATTTTGACATCAGGAGATGTTACCGAAGTATGAACCGAACCGTGACTTCTGTGAACCGTTACACCCCTAATTGTACACCATTTAAACCAATCAATGTTGTGTAATTACCAAGGATAAACTGATGTTTTTTAGTGGATGAGTAGTGCAGATATCACTGTGTAATCATTTGACAGTGAGGGGAATACTTCCGGTTTTATTATGAAAACTTCGAGACCGGAAATACTGTTTTCACCCTGTGAGGGTTGACGCCAACTTTACATAGACGCTGCCGTCAATAGAAATGAATAGGGGAAAGACGTAGTATATACACGTTTTCCTGGCGAGACCTCAAATCATCCTCATAATATCTATCAAACTATAGATCCTACACATCCACTACCTACCTACCTACCTACCTACCTATTTTTTTATGACATTTTATTTGATTTGATTTCAGTGTTTACACTTTACGGATTGAAGTCGTATCCACCGTCTGTTTTTTAAAGGGACCCGGAGAGACGGAGTCTGCAGCAGAGATGTATTATTCACTGTCTATCCTTCCTTTTCACCTCTCTCCATCATTCTGGTCTGTTTACGAGCATATTCCCCTATGCTATGTTTGTTTGTATTGCTTCTCCTTTTTTTTTTTTGCCTTAGCGGATGGAGTAGCTCATGGTAATTAATACTAGGCTGGGATACAAACGCCTCCCCGCCAAACTCAACGCTCCACTTCAGAGGCCCTGCGGCTGGCAGTGCGAGATGGGCACAGAGAGATGGGATTATTCATTAGCTGCCTGCAGTCAGGTATTACACCTCCGCAGAGAGGCCGCCGTGCTGAGCGCCGTCCTCGTTAACGGCCTATCAAAGTGCAATTGCGTCAAAAGTGGCGGGTGAATCATCAGGCCGTCTTATCCCCCGCCCGGTACTCCCATGGTATCATTTTGTAGTGTTGGATGAGTTTTTGGCTCTTCTTGTGATGGACTTTTGGAAAGCTCAACGCCAACATATTTCCTCATGAGGAAGTCGACACATGTTTAAAAATACATCGTTCACACTTTGGTAATTTTGGAAAGTGTCTTGAAGGAAAAAGATAATCTGTAATTGTGGCATATGTTTTTCAAACCCACACTCTTTCTAACACCCAATTTCATTTGGCAGAAACTGGTGAATTCATCTTTTTAGGGGGTAAACTTTGTTAAGATATCCAGCTTTTTGGATCCAAATTCCTCTAACAAAGTGGTGAAGAATAGAAGAAGTAGTGCTGTGTGGTTGAGGCAAACCGTTTTTCAATGAAAAATACAGCAAAGCAGCATTTTGGGATCTGATATTAGTATAGGTATGTCAGTTTACAAGCATAAAACAAACATGGCACGTAGACAAAAGAAGGTATCAATAGCCTAATATACGGAATGTATGGTAAGGTGATTTGAGTGGAACTACACTTTTAAAAAAAAACTGAAGCAACCTGTTTTAAACTCTCCTCACTGATTATAAAAAGATTATTTTTAAACCCAACTTTTGAGAAAACGTAAATGAATGTTTCTTTCCATCAACTACTGTTAGGCCATTTCTAGGAGTTGTTCGAGGTAAGCAGTATTTGGCGCCATTTGTTCAGCTGGAATTTTCTTTTAAAGAATAAAGCATAATGGACATACAGTAATTGAAGGAGCGCCAGTTGGCCCTCTTTATATCTCCTTATATCTTCTTGTTCTTTATATATCAGCTAAATATGATTCCATTGCACCTCTCCCTCAGCAAAGCGTTAAACTTTTTTGCAAAATGTAAAGATTTATGGCTTTTCCACTCACTTTTTGTGAATTCCAAAGCACACACAAAGACAGGAATGGTAACGGACCTACTGACTCACCTCTTAATATGAAAGGACAAAAAGCATCACTCTACTAAACCTGATGAGCATTCAAATCCATCTGTAACAAAATCTCCAATGATAACTCTTCTGATATACCATTTCTAAATCTTCTTGGAAACTCTTGTACTGTTGAAAGCATTTCACTTTAGACTGAATGTCCATCCATTTTACTGAACCTGCTTTGCTCCTTACCTTTCCTGTAATTCAATACATGTGGACTTGGGAAACAGGACAGCATTGCACCCTGATGCTTTGACGTATTTCAGGGTTTTTTCGAGACACTCATTGCTAGTCTGGTGTAAGTTAGTGCTGGGCGGTATACCGTTTGATACCGAAAACCGTGAACTTTATACCATGTATGATATGAATTCTTCATATACCGCAATACCGTAGAAAAAGTGGCGAAGGGCGTTGGGGGCATGCTAGGGTACAGTGCGAGCGTAGTAGCAGTATCATAACATGTAAAGCTGAATGTAAAGATGGACACTGAAGACAATTTGACTGGAGATGGAAATAGATTTGACACACAAGAAGAACATGTGCCGAGGACAGGGGCTGTGTCCATCGTTTGGACGTTTATTGGATTTAAAAAATCTGACGTGGACCAAACAAACATTTATTGCAAATGTTGTCGAACTAATATGATTTACATTTTTGCTGTTGTTTCATGCATTCTGATTCCTTCACCACATAAGACTCATGGCCAAACCGTTTTAAATGTTAATACATTTCTAATCACTGAAAAATAAATAAATACCGTGATATACCCTGATACCGTTATCATTTACCATGATATGAGGTTTTCTTCATACCACCGAGCCCTAGTGTAAGTTGTATACCACCTCTTCCATGTCATTATGTTTACTACAAGAGGACGATCAACCAAGCAACTGGTGCAACCTGCAAAGATCAGAGCATAATCATCAAATGTAAATCAAACCCAACCAGGACCAGGAGGATTGTCTCATCTGACGCCAGAAACCATTTTAATAGATGCTAGTCATCATTATCCCCATAAACACCAACGTGTGACAACCACTTGACCGATTTTCCATATGTATGTCACATTCTGACCACCGAACCAACTCCATCCTATGATTAAGACTTTGCAGCTACATCAATGAAGAACTGAGTTTTGCTGTTATTCTTCTGGGAAGATGGTTCCGTTTGGGAAATACAAAGCAGTTCTTTGAACACGAAAATAGATCCTAACGAGGTAGAAGTGTTGACTGAGTCCAGACAGACTGTTTCTCTGGAGCTGTCACAATTTTGGATGCCGTCCTTGTACAGCCTTAAAAATTAAAAGTCCCCAATTACAGTCTTCCTTGTATAATATATCCGGCAAACAACACATCACTTTTTAACAAGGTGGACTAAAACTAAATACTAAACTGATGCAATAAAAAAACGTAAGCAACCATTTAAAGCACTTTATCGCAAAAGCAAGCATTCACACACTTGTGGCCGTACCGTACCAGTTGCCACACAATAATGAAGCCAATAAAGACTGACATGCACTCACATTGGGACTTATCTGGGGTTCAGTATCTGGTCCAAGGACACTTTGATATGTAGCATGCAGGGGCCAGCCGCCCCACAATAGTGCAGTGAAAGGTAAGTCTGAGCTTTTTGTTTAGGCTGCAGTCAACATGTTGATGAATCCTTGGAAAGATACTTAACCCTGAGTTGCTCCCGATGGCCAACGCTGTGTGAATGTTAGCTTGAATGGGGTGTGAATCGATTGAATGATGACTTATAAATGTATAGCGCTTTATCCAGTCTTTATACAGTAGACTAGATAAAGCGCTATATAAATACAGTCCATTTACCATTTCACACATTGAGGTAAATAAAAGTCAAACTCTGTTGCATTTCCACCATCTTGCCTTACACTAAGCCTCAAGAAATGTATTTCTCTAACTCATATTTGACACATTAGCCTATCCAAGCCATCACCAGCACAGACTAGAATCATTCAAACATTCATGTTCACTTACTCTTTTTTTTGTATCTTCTTATCTCAAAGGTGAAATGTCTGGAATTATATCAGCATGCCAAATACATACAACTGTAGGTTTACAAAAATGTTGCTTTCTGGGATGTTAAATTGCTTTACATTTTGGAAAGTGTTCACAGCTATAAAAAGTGTATCAAAGCATGCAAAATCTGGAAATATCTTTTTCCCTCCTTGACCCCTTACAAAACTAAAGTTCAAAATGTATCAGTTCAGTTAAAAAATATATTTTTCTACCTTGTGGAATTTATTTATATTTTAGAGTCTATTATATTAATCTCAGAAGTGGATATGTCATAGTTTCTGCTACTAAATAATATACCGTTTAATTTTTATGTTGGTGAAGCAGCCCTTTTTCATGTTACTATAGTGTCACTAGAGATACAGATATCCCAATTATTTTTCAGAAACACTCCTTACCCTCATCAGTCTCGTGCCAGACGATGCCCTCCAGGTTGACACTGGTCCCGGGCCGGCAGGGCCCCAGACAGTCTGAGTCCCCCTCCACTGCTCCTGAGACGCCTCCATCATGCGTGTTGGTGCCTATAGACCTCGTCCTCACCGCCAGCTGCTTGGGGTTAGAGATGGGCAGGGCAGGAAGGGAGAAGGAAGGGGCTGAGGGTAGAGAGGATCCAGGGGCCACGGGGTGGCCTGGAGCAGGGGGAGCTGGAACCATAAACATGGGGTCCACCTGGATGGAAAAAGAGTTTGGTTCAGTTAAACTTTATTTTTGTATAAATTCAATTCAACTTTTAAGTTTTCCAAACACTGTGCTTGAAATATAAATAAAATGTATGCAACAAAGACAATATATAAAAAATAATCATATTATTACAATTCACTTGTTAGTGATATATTATAATGTGTGATATATTATAATGACAAACGTCTGAGTGGGTGTACTTGGTATGTATGAGCAATTCTTTAGAAAACGGAAATAACCGAATCCACGAGCCGGACTTTGACTGAACTCCGACTTTCTTTCAAAGATTTTTTCATTCATGGGGCTTTGACTTTAATGAGGACATGATGTTTTCATGGGAACTTTTGCACTAATGATACGTAGTCTTGCACAGGGACTGCAATGTTGTTGGAAAATAACAAGGAATTCTAAAAACAATATCAAGGAAGACATGTACGAAGTAGAAGATAAGATAATAAAAAGGAAGAAAGGATTATATGAATGAAAAAAGCTAATAATGTAGATAAAAAAACAAGATAATAACAACGGAGAAGTTATTATTAAGTGATTTGTATTGCTACTCTCTTGTCACAACAATGATAAGAGAGTAGCAATACAAATAAATGAATAAAAAACAAAGATACATATATATATCTACGGTAATAACAACCAAGATAAAATAATAACAATGACGATAAGATATTAACCACAAAGGCAAGATAATAACAACTAAGATAAGATAGTCACAATGAAGAATAAATAGTAATAATTATAATAATACCTAGGGCTCCCCCCAATTAGTCGACTAAATGCTAGTCGGCGAAAAAAGTCTTTGTCGACACATTTTTCATTAGCCTATTAGTCACTTTGACCCGTCAGCTGGAAAACCCCTCAGACTTCATTCAGAGCTGCGCCTGGACATTTTGATTATTTTATTAGGCAGGAAATCCAAAGTGTTGATCTTTTTTAGAGTGTAAAGGACGAGCCCCACAAGGTGACATGCAAACTCCACATGCAACAAGTCGCCTCCATATCCACGCCATCGGATCGAATTCATAGATCAAGGCAGACTGGTTTACAGAAACATATTTTTTTTTAAGAACGTTTCTTGTTACCGCGAGAAACTAACCCGTTGTCCCAACTTTTTTTCATGACCCTTCAGGGGCTCCGTATAGTAGCCTAGCTTTGTATCAACATATATAGTCCTATAATATATAGTCATTCTGACCTCAGAAAAGGATAAATGGTATTATCAGGAGTGACGGTATTTTTGCCGACGCGCTTATTTGACGTTGTTTCCGTTTCCTGTGTAGTATTTATAGGGTTGCTATATTCAAAAACTAAAGAACTAAATGCTCCGTGTGCATCCTCTCTGCTTTTTCCGACACACATTAAGAATCTTAGAACGTTAAAAATTAAATAACAATAAAGATGAAGGATGAAGCTGTTGAAGGAAGTGTTTCCATTAATTAGCACTTCTTTATTAAATATTATGAATATGTCTTTATTATCAGGCTATGTTCCATAATCATTCAAAGTAGCAGTGATAAAACCTCTTCTTAAAAAGCACAACCTCGATCCAGAGGTTTTAGCGAACTATAGACATATTTCTAATCTTCCGTTCCTCTCAAAAATTATTGAGAAAGCAGTCGCAAAACAGTTGTGTGATTACTTAAAAAACAATGATTTATTTGAAGATTTTCAGTCTGGCTTTAGAACACATCATAGCACAGAGACAGCTCTGGTTAAAGTCACAAATTACATTCTAATAGCCTCAGATAAAGGACTTGTCTCTATTCTTGTCTTGCTCGATCTCAGTGCTGCATTTGTTACTATCGACCATGACATCCTATTGCAAAGACTAGAGCACTTAGTTGGCATACAGGGAACTGCTTTAGGCTGGTTTAGGTCCTATCTATCTGAACGCTCTCAGTTTGTACGTGTCAACGATGAATCTTCCACGCAAACCAAAGTTAGCCATGGAGTGCCACAGGGCTCAGTGCTCAGACCTATTTTGTTCACATTATATATGCTTCCGTTAGGCAATATTATAAGGAATCATTCTGTACATTGTCATTGTTATGCGGATGATACTCAACTATATTTATCAATCAACCCTGATGAAATTAATCATCTAAATAAAATTCAAGACTGCCTCAAGGACTTAAAAACGTGGATGACCTTGAACTTTTTGATGTTAAACACGACCAAAACTGAAATTATTGTACTCGGCCCGAAGAATCTACGAAACAAATTATCTAAAGATATACTAACTATGGATAGCATTAATTTGGCCTCCAGTGAGACTGTAAGGAATCTTGGTGTTATATTTGATCAGGATTTATCCTTTAACGCCCACATAAAATCAATTTCAAGGACCGCCTACTTCCATCTACGTAACATTGCAAAAATCAGGCATATCTTGCCTCAAAACGATGCAGAGAAACTAGTCCATGCATTTGTTACTTCAAGGCTGGATTATTGTAACTCCTTATTATCAGGGTGTACCAAGAAGTCAGTTAAGTCGCTTCAGCTGATTCAAAATGCTGCAGCTCGTGTACTAACTATAGTTAGGAGAAGGGACCACATTACTCCTGTTCTGGCTGCCTTACACTGGCTCCCTATAGAACACAGGATAGAATTTAAAATTCTTCTTCTCGCCTACAAAGCCCTTAATGGGCAGGCGCCATCTTACCTTAAAGAACTCATTATACCCTACTGTCCTACTAGGTCATTGCATTCCAAGAATGCACGGTTGTTGGTTGTTCCTAGAGTCTCTAAAAGTACAATGGGAGCCAGAGCCTTTTCTTATCAAGCTCCACATTTGTGGAATCAGCTTCCAGTTTGTGTCCGGGCGGCAGACAGCCTATCCGTTTTTAAGAGTGCGCTTAAGACCTTCCTTTTTGATAAAGCTTATAGTTAGGGCTGATTAGATTCAGCCCCTAGTTTTGCTGATATAGGCTTAGTTTGTCGGGGGACATCTTACTTCTTCCATCTCTCTGTCTGTACCTGTGTACTCTCATGTTCCGATTAACCCAGCTTCCCCAAATTTCTTTCTTTTTAGTGTCTATATACGCTGGGATCCGGAGTCATGGATGACCCTGTTGCTGCGGTCCTGTGTCCTGGATCGCGGGCCCTGGATCTTGAGTCGTGCCTGTTGCTGTGGTCCTGGATCATAAGTCCTGGATGGATATCCTCGTGGATTCATCTTCCTATTATACTGTACACACATGCATTTCCAAACATTTGGACTACCTATGTTGCAAATGTATTATCTTTTCAATTTACACACGGCATCTATTGCACGTCTGTCCGTCCTGGGAGAGGGATCCCTCCTCTGTTGCTCTCCCTGAGGTTTCTCCCATTATTCCTTTTAAACTGTGGGTTTTCTCTGGAAGTTTTTCCTTGTACGATGTGAGGGTCTAAGGACAGAGGGTGTCATATTGTCATACTGATATTCTGTACAAACTGTGAAGTCCACTGAGACAAATGTAACATTTGTGATATTGGGCTATATAAATAAACATTGATTGATTGATTGATTGATGAGACAATACAAATATAAATAAGAAAATAAGCTATGCTTCATTACTCTAATGAAATGTACATCCATGGCTGTGCAAAACAGGTTGAGGAGAAAATACTGCAGTCATTTTAATATAACTTGTGTGAATCCAACAAACATCTGATCATTCTAATGCTGGATCCCACTATATAATTGAAGGACATATTAGAAGAGGAGCCATTTTCTCCAAATGTCATACCATTCATTATTCTATCCACAGTCTGCAGTTACCATCTTCCTTATATTGAGTGGCAGCTAATCATCTTTAAACTCTACAGAGATTGAGAAAATCTTATTTTCCCACACCCTCTATTTTAATTCATCTCCATCTCTGTATAATGACTGGTGGAGCCTGTAAGAGGCGAAGATTCACCCTCATCGGGAGGAATGTTTCCTATCAATAAATACATAGAGAAGCTGCACAGTATAATTAGCTGCCACTTCCTCACAGACAGTCATGGCGGAAATCAGCAACAGTATAATAAGGCAACACTACTGGAGCTCTTCCAGTGTATAACACAATAATGAATGACACATGGAATAAGATTTGTATGCATTGTGGGTCTTCTTTTGGCATCAGAATTTCTGAAATTAGCAATATGCAATATGCATTTTATTTTAATATTTGTGTCCTTTGGGTTAGTTAATCAATGAACTCATTGCAACGGTTTGGAGAGGAGCCTACTTCCAAAAAAAACTGGGATTCCCAGTATTTACTTTCCATTCGACTAAGAATCAAGTTTCTAGATAATTCTTGTTACATTGTCAGAAGTTAATCCTTACTCATCACATATAGCAATTGCAGAAATCATGGAGTTACCGTATACAAATTAGGGCACTCAACAGCGGTAATGCTCACGATTAATCTAGAAACCTTTATGTGAACGCAAAATGAATGACTCTACCAAGTTTGGCCCTAAATCGCTCCTGTTATACCAGTGCAGATGTTTACCATGAATCACATTGCAGTAAAAAGGCAAAGAAAGCAGAGGAATTGGCAAAAGTGACGTGTATTGCATTGACTAGAGACTGTTAGCAACTATCCCGGTTTAACGGCACAACTGCACCCGTTTGCTATAGGTGTGGTGATGACTGAGGAAAGGCATTCTGCCAAACCGTACGGTAGCAAGTTTGTTGAGTGTGAGATAGCGGACAAAGTTAACACTGTAGGAACAGATTGTGCAGAAGGAAAGCGGAAGGGATTATATAGATAATATGCCCTATAAAGCGCACATTGTACAGAGAGGAATCACAACAGCTCGCCGTGACAGTGGAACCTTTTTGCTTTTAAACATATGACTTTACATAAAAGCAATTTAATAAAAGGTGTTTACAAAGCCGAGCAACACTGGTGGAAAAATTGATGATGAAGTTTCAACTTTGTAATGGCCAAAAGGGTTTCATGTGAGGATATGTAACGGCCTATAGCCTAAACATGGGTAGTACCGCGTTGGCGGTCACTTCAGAAGGAAGCTTCAGAGGTTTCTTTAACTGAAACTGTCCACAGATAAACATGGCAGGAATCAAAGACATTTTTAAAAAGTCTGCCCAAGCTATACTTTTATTTAAATACTTGATGTAAATTAAGATGTTTATTCTTTTGTACTTTTCTTAAAGGGGACCTATCATGCAAAATGCACCTTTGTACATCTTTTATACTTTTATACATGAATATGTGTCCCTGGTGTGTCGGGGAACTCACCAAGTGTCAGAAAACACAACCCTCTCTCTTTTCCTCCGTACCCAAATCTCTAAAAACGGGGCTGCAACGGATCTGATACAGACTGATACAGATTTGAAAATAGTGTGACGTCAGTGACGAGGAGCTCCGCCTATATCAAATCAAATCAAATCAAGTTTTATTTATATAGCACATTTATAAACGATTTTTGGTCAAGCCAAAGTGCTGTACATATAATAAAATAGCCTACAGTAGGGACACTTTACAGCAAATACAACAGCACAGATTGTTCAGAATATCAGTATGAGAAAAACGACACCCTCTATCCTTAGACCCTCACATCGTACAAGGAAAAACTTCCGGAGAAAACCCACAGTTTAAAGGGGCCAACTCTCCACCAATCAGGGGAATGAGAGGTTGCCATGGCATGGTAACAGCATGGTAACAGCATGGTAACATGATGCTCGTAACTCGGCCCCCTCCTTTGCAGGGGGGCGTGGTCAGCTGCAGCGCATGCAAAGACAGGGTGGAGGAGAGGAAAATAGAGCAAAATGAGGCATGGCTAAAATGCATGATCTGTTTGGTATTTTGAAGAAAAAAACCGTATAAATATACCTTATAGAGGTATGGCCCTACAATATATTATTCAAATATAGCATGATAGGTCTCCTTTAAGTAAAATCCTAAATGCTGAACTTGTCACGATTTCTTTTCACGGTGGTTTTTCATTTAATTCTTTACTGAGATAAAGGATCTGAGTACTTCTAACACAATTGGAGAGTTGTTATGGCCAGTTTGTTTCAAACTGTTTATGCATCCATTATATATGGAGCAAAATGAATGTGTTGACACATTGACAATTCAGTTTTATTTGTATGACTTACTTAAAAGGAGGCAAGGGTGGATAGCATTACATCAGATCCAAAATAAAGTTTGTGAAGTCATCAAAGTGATGGTACGAAAACATACTGCAGCTAAGGGACCTGTAAAGTAAAAATGTAGCAAGTGTATGCCGAGATACTAAATATGTGACATCCCAGTACCCTAAGTACCATAAGTGCCCATTAAGTTCAAGACTAATTGTGACCTGTATTCCCGGAAGCAATAGAGAACTATATTTGGGACATAGTTAACCTACTATTGAGGTGTTCAGGGGACACACTCTATTTTGTTCCCATAATGCTACATTGTGATCATTAATTTGGGTTAAATGATGCAAACATAAAGCTAATTCCAGCAGTTAGGTGAGCGTAGGTTCCAAGGAGTCTTCTTATGGTGCATTCAAGCTCTATTCAGTAAAAATTACTTTTGGGCAAATTTGTATAATATATATAAATATATTTTCCTCAATAGTGATGATATAAAATGTCCTTTTCTGCAAGAAACTTGAATAAATAAAGTTGTTGGAAGATGTTTTCACATAGAGGGAATGATTACCTTTCTCAGCAAAATCAGTATGCAAATTGTGATAAAGGAGTGTATGTTGAAGTATATGTGATATATTATTTAGTTTTAGTTTATTAACTGTGGTATCGAAATTGGTATTGAGAATGTTGTAATCCCAATGGTATTGTTATTGAGTACTAAATGTCTAGTAGTGTGACATCTCTACTGTGTAGTGTAATATTTATCCTCTGCTCTGAGTCATCAGCGGTTCATAAAACCAAGAACACTGTTTTTCAGTTTTCAAAGTGTTTGAATGATCTTAACAAGTGGCATCTCCATGGTAACACGTAATGAAATACTAAGTCATTGGTGCCTTTAAGAGCCTCACTCTTATCTCCTCCACGTATTATGGTCCCAATTACAACAGCTCTGGGAAATATTCTGCTGAGAGAGCAGCAGCAATCAGCGATGAAGGATCTTTCTCGACATTATGACTCAATAAAGATTACAGATTTTACAGATATATCTCTGCACAATATTCTTGAGTGATATTACAGTTGAAAAGAAAAGCCAGGCCAAGTCTGTAAATATAAATAAAAGACCGTTGTCAAGCCCAACACAGTGTTATCCTGTGGTGGTAGGGTTTCCTACAAAAGAGATTAGCTTATATTGTATTATTGTGAAACCAATGACAAAAAGGTTGCTCTCAGATCTGAGGGGAAAATATTTCCTTTCGTGCTTCATGGGAGACAAAGACAAATCAATCCGCAGTGCTCTGTGCTTTTTTTTTAACATCCCTCTGAAATTTGTTTTGACTGCACTTAAACTGCAGTGGTAACGTCCAAGGTTACAGTGCATCAGCACATCATTTAAATAAAAGACTCAAATCAGGACAATAAATGTTGATGCTTGTAACGATGTTAGTGTGTTTGCATGGCTAAATATATAGAGGGAGGTCACTAATACGTCAGGTTTCATGCCCCCAGATAGTTTACCAGATGTTGAAGCAAATCTTTTGTAGTGACCAAAATGGGGCCCAAAAATACTTTATCCCATTGACTTACATTGGGAATATATCAGCATATTATATATATAACAGCCCATATTTAAATCACTATAGCCTTAAAGTTGTAAAATGCACAAAAAGCTGAATGCAGAGTTAATTATCCCTTTCCATTCATCTGACCTTGCCAACATTGGACGTCACACTGCTGTGAGATGGATTGAAGGCGGGGCTAAGGAAAACGCCACTGTGCATGCTTTCTGAGCCCCGATAGAGGATGCAAATATTTGTGTTCTTTCAAGTCAGACAATTTTGGCTTGAAATGCAACCGGGCAACTTTCATAGGAATGAATGGGACGCCGCCTCCAACGTATCCAGTTGTCTTTGTACAAACAGTTTCTGTGCTCCAGGTATTATCAGGACAATATTTCTAGCTGCACCACATCTATGATAAATCCCTGATAAACAATGCACATTTATCATGCAAAAAATAGATAAAACAAAAGACAGATGATCCTCTGTGCTTCCTGAAACTGTCTGCTAACTCCCACGCAGCTGCTTACAAAGACCACCCAGGACCTCTTCTGACAAATCACAAAGCAAATTAACTATAAAAGCAAAATTCAACATCCCCAGTGCTTGCTTTTCTGCCATTAACGCCTTTCCTCCCTCAGACACCCAGAATATCCACGCTCCCATCACAATCCACACAGCAGCTATAGTCGCGGACAAATAACAATAAAAGTACAAGCCTGCTCTCTTGTGTGTTAAACGCTTCAAACAAATAATCTTTCCTCACACTGTTTCTTAATTAAAAAATCCTTCAATACAAAGGAAAGTAAAAAAATAAACTGAATTGACGGCAGCTCTAGCATAAAGTCACAGGCGTGTGAATGTTGTGGGAGATGTGAGACCATTTTAACTTGCTGATGTTTAAAAAGCTTGAGGGAAACATGTCACAACAAATTAAAACAAATTACTGCTTAACCTCTCTCTTGCAGTAACTTAGATGAGAGGATCAAAACCATTCTCATGTTTGTACAGAAAATATAAAGTTAGAGCTTGCACATTGTTATCTGAGCTTAGCATAAAGCTTGGAAACTGGGGGAAATGCTCAACCCAGTCTCACGGCATTTCGTGTTATAGTCACGACATTTAATCTATTGATTCGTGTTCACCAACACAATTATCCCCTTTTTTTCGTGTCACACAGGACGACTTTAAAAGCAATGTATTTCTACTGGTAATGTGTTTCGTGCCTGCAACACGTCTTTTTCTCCGGTCGGGTCGTGGAAGACCGGAAGCTGTGTGGTTCATAAAAACATGTTCTTACTAGGGCCGGGACTTTAACGCGTTAATTAAGATAAATTAATTACACAAAAATTAACGCGTTAAAAAAATTAACGCATTTTAATCGCACTTATTTTTGCACCGCGGAACGTTTCTCACTGGATGAGTTTCAGGCGTACCGATTATACTGGAGCACCAACTAACGTGCATGACTTCAGACAACAACAAACCACAGTGAACAATTCAAACATGAACAAAGAAGCTGATGAGACCGCTTTGGTTGGCCCCGTGGATGGGACATTTTGTTTTAAAAGACGGACGGATGGAAGCGTCGATAAGAGCACGGTTGTGTGCAAATTATGCAAAAAGGAATTCGCATATCACCGCAGCACATCAAGCCTCAAGTATCACCTCAATGCTATACATATAGCAGCTAGCGTGGAAGCTAGCGTGGACATTAGCCCGACTCCGAGTACAAGGAGGACCCACACTCAACCAGATGACTGGTTTCAGGGCCAGGATAACTAAGTCCACGTCTGAACAAATAACCAACTCCCTGGCTCACTGGATTGCACTCGACTGTAGACCACTTGGAGTGGTAGAAGATAAGGGGCTGCAAAAAACTGTTGGTAAATCAACAAAGTCTGTTATGGCCTCTGAAGCAAGAGAGAGATGTTTTCTAATAGTCAGGGTTTCCAATGTTCTGAATGTACTTGAAAGTATTGGGTTTTACTTAAAAACAAAGTGCTATAGTTTACAGAAGGTCTACCTACCTATAGGCTACCTGAATCTCTGAAATGTACTATATTCCTAAATATGCTATTGCTACACTTTATGGCAAAAATTGCACTTTTCTGTTGGTCTTGGTTAAGTACCACTTTGAAAAAAAATAAACAATGTTTTGTTGCTTAAGCTTATGTATTCAGTCATTATTCAATGGTATACTAAAATTGCTTCTCACTGTTCTCAGGTCAAATATTTATATGCGATTAAAAATGTGATTCATTTCGATTAATTAATTACAAAGCCTCTGATTAATTAGATACATTTTTTTAATCGAGTCCCGGCCCTAGTTCTTACCTATGGTTCTTACTCAATATCAAGCCACAATTATTGCTTTTATTTAAAATCGTATAATTTCGGACTTCTGTTGCCGTCTGTGAGGAAAATAAATGGGGCTCAGAGCCTCAGGATACTGAATCTGTATTTTATAAATCTTTTTTTCCTTCTAATTTGTTATTCTTTTCAAAATAACACACTGTTATTTACTCACCAATAACACACAATTATCCTTGTTTTTATTTATTGGTTTATTTCCATAATCTCTGTTTTTTTTTGCCGTCCGTCAGGAAATGAATTTCAAAATAAAGATTTCCGGAAACAGACGAGGGATTACCCAAGATCCGCAGCTATGGTTTAAGATCGCTGATTGGATGTTTTAGCCGCAATGCATGTTGGGATTTGGTGTTTATATGATATGAAATCGGAAAAACATTAAAAAAGAATCAAATAATAGTTAATTTCGAGTGTTCTTGCATTTCTCTTTGAAAGTCATCACATAACGGCATTGTAATACACGGTTCGGCTGCATTACATATTACATATCTGCCGTAGTTCTTTATTTATAGAGCCCTGATGAGAAGACCTTTGGAAAAACTGGAAGCAATGCCGCCGAAACTGAATACTTGACGTGGATAATAAATATATCAACAATTAAACAACATCTTCAATTTCTCTTCACACAATACGTCTCCTTGCAGTATCAACACTAATTCGGCTGACTTTTACATTTGATCTAATTCGTAGATAGGTTATATTTACACCATAACGGTGCACAGCTGATATAAAAGGACTTGTAGTTTTTAAAGATATTACTGATTTTCTTTGAATATAAGAATGTAAATACTGAGTCTGAAATAATATAGCAATATGCTGTAAAATTATGTGAAAACATGAATAAAACTACACTCAGATGTTGTACATACATAAGTGTCTTACACTAATAATACATACAGTTATACAGTTATTATGGCTGTGTGTACCTTGTGTGCACCGCCTAGTGGTTAAAGCACGTTATTGAATTATTGTTTTTATGTATTATATTTGATGAAAAAAATATTAAGAGTACATACTTTCATAGGGGGAAAGTAGAAGGTCAATGATAGAAATATAGAATATAAAAAATCAAGAAGATACTATAAGTGATCTCTACAATAAAACAGTTTAGTGCAGGATGTACAAAGATATTAATAGGAGGAGGTGCAAAACAGAAAAACGAATTTAAACATTAGATAATACTTTAGATTAAGGTCTTTTAAATAAGAGAACAACTTTGGGGATATCTATCTACAGATAAATATTAAGCCTGACAAAGTACTTAACGTCTAATATATTGCTTTCCTGCAATGTTAACTATGTTGAAGCACTTATTTTAACTGATATTATACATATGAATTATACTCTTATGTATGTAGATAGTAAAAGAAATGTGCAGAATATGACAGTTTAATGGTGGAGGTATACACACATAACCTGTTGAGGAACCTGTGACCCAAGATTTTCATTCATTGCATAACAGGGGGTTACGTATTGTAACCCTAGTTATATAAGCACAGGCGGAGCCCTCTACTGGACTCTATGGGTACTACTCTCTATCATGCTGTGCGTGCTTTCACCTACTGAGTTTACGTAAACGTAGCCGGCTAATCGGGGCGAGCCTACCTGAATGCGCGCGCAGGCCACAGTATATAAAGGCGGCTACACCCGCCGCCCACTATCCTTTACACTCTTCAGCGAGCGGACTAGGAAAGACAGGGCCCCCAGGTAGAGAGCTCCGCCTGTGCTTATATAACTAGGGTTACAATACGTAACCCCCTGTTATATCTCACACAGGCTCCGCCCTCTACTGGACTCTATGGATACAGTGGGCGGAGCCCCGATGTATACACACCCTGTCATCCAACAACATCGGCCCACCACACCGTCCCTGACCGGCTTTTGGCTAACATCCATTGCATCCCACTTCCTCCCATCCGGTTGTAACCGTAGAGAAGTCGGGGCCGCAATTTGGATAAGGCACACTCACACACCCTTACCTCGTGTAGAGTGTGCATGGAAAAGATATGTGCGGAGACTCCGTCTGGAGCCTACCGCGCACCATGTTCCCCAGGTCCCTCAGGAGCATGGGAAAACATAAGTGCACCACGTCCCCCACACTCACACACGCTCCGTGTAGAGTGGGCATGGACAATAGTGAGGAAGGCTCTCCCAGCCTGCCTCCAGCCCTGTATGGGGCTGATTGCGCACCATGTCTCCC
This sequence comes from Gobionotothen gibberifrons, assembly GCA_943591055.1. Classification (NCBI taxonomy): domain Eukaryota; kingdom Metazoa; phylum Chordata; class Actinopteri; order Perciformes; family Nototheniidae; genus Gobionotothen; species Gobionotothen gibberifrons. The sequence goes on along the minus strand of CALSBZ010044486.1, from coordinate 190,959 downwards.
GAGTCCCTCAGGAGCATGGGAAAACACAAGTGCTTTATGTCCAGGGGGGGGGGGGGGGCAGACACCTGCTGACCCACAGCCACCCTCCCTCTCACCAGTCATGCGTTGCCTCGGCAAGCACAGACGACGAGAAGGAGCCAGACATGTCCAGGAGATAACATTTTTTACACTCACGCTGCTGAATAAGGCTGTTTGAGACAGGCACAGCCCGTGTAGAATGCGCACGGACCCCAGTGGGGAGGGCTCTCCCCGCCCGTCCATAGGCATGTGTAATGCACCCGCATAGCCATCCTGTTAGGCGCTTCTTGGAGAGAGCTTTTCCAGCCACACCATCCCCAAAGCACACAAACAGCTGTTCAGTGCGTCTAATGGCAGCCGTGCGCTCTACATAACATGCTAGCGCACGCACTGGGCAGAGGAGGTGCAATTTAGCCTCCCTGGCCTCAATATGGGGTGGAAGATTAAAGCCACCTAACTGAATAGCCCTTGACCTGAACAAACTCCTTAGGCTCTTAGGAGTAAAGGAGGGGTTCGGTCTGAGTGTCGCCCCGCTACGGTCACCCTGGATCAAAAGGCAGCTTGGGTGCACCGACAGAGCGGTCAGCTCGGATACTCTTTTGGCTGAAGTCAAGGCAAGTAGCAATGCTGTCTTCCATGACAGTGCTTTCAGGGAGGAGAGCTCCAGGGGCTCAAATGGTTCTGTGACCAGAGCCTCGAGCACCAACGGCAGGTCCCACTGTGAGGCGGAGGCGTGCACTACTGGGCGCTGCCTCCTGACCCTCTGCAAAAAACGCGACATAAGCGGCTGACTGAAGGCTGACCTGCCTCCAAATCCCTCATGGCAGGACGAAATGGCTGCTGCATACACCTTAATTGTGGAATGAGCCAGCCCCCTGTCCACCAGTATCTGTAAGTAGGTAAGAATAGAGCCCAGCGTACACGACAGAGGCTCTAGACTCCTTCCTTCACACCATCGACGGAATCCCGCCCACTTTGGCCTGAACAGGCTGTGGTGGATTCTGCTCTTGCTGCTTGGATAGTGTGAATAACGTTGTCAGACAGCCCCACCTGTCTCAGCCTGTCCCTCTCAGGAGCCAAGCCTGGAGAGGTTGGCCCAGAGTGGGTAACGCCCCTATTGCCCCTGCTTCCTGAGACAGCGCTCCCCAGACCTGAGGAATAGCCCAGGGCTGGCCCACCATCATCTGTGTTACCCCGCGTACCACGGCGCCAGGCGGCGATCTGGGGCCACTAGGATGACTGACAGCTGCTCCCGCCTCACCCTATACAGGAGGGGGGGGGGATAAGGTGCAGCGGTGGAAAGGCGTAAAGCAGCTTCCTTGGCCATGGCTCGTGTGCAAATGCGTCCACCCCCAAGGGCGGATTGTCCCACTGGGCCAGGGAGAACCACAGGGCACAGTGGCTGTTGCGCCGATTGGCGAACAGGTCCACCTCTGCTCTCCCAAACTGAGTCCAGACCTGCTTCACCACCTCCTGGTGAAGCCTCCACTCGTCTGGCAGGGGTCCGCCTCTTGACATGAGGTCGGCCCCCCGTTCTCCCGTCCCGGGATGTGCAGGGCCCTTAGAGACAACACAGTATGTGAAACCCACAACCACAGGTTCTCTGCTGCGGTCAGCAAGGCTATTGAGCGGACTCCGCTTTGCCTATTGATGTACGCCACTGTGGTGCGGTTGTCGCTCCTCACTAGCACATGTTTGCCCTGTATTAAGGGTTTGAAGTGCTGTAGGACCAGAATCACTGCTTGCAGCTCCAGGAGGTTGCTGTGCCGAGCCTCTGTCAGAGGCCAGCAACCACCTACAGCTCTCTAGGCACGTCCCCCCCCATCCTGTCACTGAAGCCTCTGTAAAGACTGTGATATAGGAGGTCACTTGCCCCAGTGGAGCTCCCCTCCGCAGATTCTCTGGGGACCCCCAGAATCGGAGGCTACTCTCTACTGGGGGGATGGTCACCAGACGTTGTTTGTGTCTTGAGATCTAAACGAAGACCGGTAAACCACCTCTGCATGCGACGTGCATGCAGGAGTCTGAGTGGCACTACGGCGTGAGCAGCTGTCATGAGACCCAAAGTCTGCATGATGATCAAAGCTGTCACCGTGGCCCCCTGACGCAGCCTGCAGACTGCCCGCAGCAGGGATGCCTGTCTGCTTTCTGTCAGGGTGGCACATAGTCTGCCTGCATCGAGCATCACCCCCAGATATTCTACCTGCTGGTGAGGTATGGGGGAGCTCTTCTTCCAATTGACCGCCACTCTTTTTCAACCCAACTTGGTTAGGTGTAGGATCAATTGGGCTGTGTGAAACATTGCCCATTCCCTGGACCTGGCCATGACTATGAGGTCGTCCAGATAAAATAACACCCTCATGCCATGGTCCCGCAGCGGTTGCAGCGCCGTAGCTGCACGTGCGTGGGGATAGGGAGTAGCCAAACGTCAGTCTGTTGTACTCGTAGGCTACCCCCTGGAAGGCAAAACGCAAATACTTTCTGTGTTTTGGAGCAATTTCGCCATGAAAGTAAGCGTTCTTCAGGTCGATGGTTGTGAACCAATCGCCTGGCTGCACCAGTCCCAGTAACTGTTTCATAGTTAACATATGGAACTTCGTGCATGCAATGTGCTGGTGCAGGCATTGAAGATCCAGAATGGGCCTGAATTCTCCTGTCTTCTTGGGAGCCAGGAAGTACAGGGAATAGTGCCCCTTCTCTCTGACTTGAGAGTGCACATGCCGAGAGGAAACCTATCTCCTCCTGGGATGACAGATTTGCCTCTCTCATGCCTCTGAACGGAGGAGGGATGCTGCAAACCTGGAGTGAATAACCCAGTCTCAGTGTCCTGTCCGTCCGCTCTGTTAATACACCACTGATTTTCCATTACCCATAACATTGTGTCAGGGGATGTGCAATCAGCTGCGGAGCCACAGCTATGAAGCTGTGGTAGTCTCTGGTGGCCCACTCCGCCGTCAAATCCCTATAAAAGGAAGTTTGACCCATGGGGGGCTGACACAGAAAGGGCAGATTTTTCACTGAGGACCCTGAACACACCACGGCACGCTCCCGTGAGAGTGTGCGCCGGGGGGGGGGGTGCGCGTCATCATAATGCCATCTCTTTGAAAAGGGCATTATGGGGAATGTGGAGAGAGATGACTCTTACTCTGGGATAAATGCAATCGTTTTTATTGAATGCATTTTACACACACATATCACTCTAGAACTAGAGTTACACTACGTAACCCACTGTTCTTCTGCGGAGGTCCCTGAACGCACCGCGGCCACTCTCACGGGGGCCGCGCCTCATAATGGGTGTCGTCATCATAATGCCATCTCTTTGAAAAGGGCATTATGGGGAATGTGGAGAGAGATGACTCTTACTCTGGGATAAATGCAATAGTTTTTATTGAATGCATTTTACACACACATATCACTCTAGAACTAGAGTTACACTACGTAACCCACTGTTCTTCTGCGGAGGTCCCTGAACGCACCGCGGCCACTCTCACGGGGGCCGCGCCTCATAATGGGTGTCCCATTAACATCGTATGAAAAACGGCCTTGCCGATCTCAACGAGACATTATGGGGAAAATGTAGAATGTGGAGAGAGATGACTCTTACTCTGGGATAAATGCCATAGTTTTTACTAAATGCATTTTTCACACACACATCACTCTAGAACTAGGGTTACAATACGTAACCCACCGTTCATGCAACAGGGCCTCTTTTCGACTTCCTGTTGGATGATAGATTTGACTCTCTATTGCCCCTGAATGGAGGAGGGACGCTGCAAAGCTGGAGTGAGTAACCCAGTCTCAGTGTCTTGCCCCTCTACTCTGTCAGTACACAGCTTTTGTGGGGCTTCCCTTCCCCACAAAACTGTGTTCAGGGGACATGCCAGCAGCTTTGGAGCCACAGCTAAGAAGCTGTAGTATTCTCTGGTGGCCTACTCCACTGCCAAACCTTCCATAAGAAGGGAGTTTTGGCATGGGGGCTGACACAGAAAAGGGCCGATTTTCTACTGAGGTCCTTGAACGCACTGCGGCACGCTCCCGTGGGGCCGCGGCTCTGTCCTAATGCCGTCTCTTTGAAACGGACATTACGGTGAAAAGTGGAAATGTGGAGAGAGATGACTCTTACTCTGGGATAAATGCAATCGTTTTCACTGAATGCATTTCTCACACACACATCACTCTCTCTTGAACCCGCACAGTGTTTTGACAGCACTTCGGTTTATTCCACCCACGTGCACGCGCCCAGCTGCTGGCTCCTATACTGGAGTTTACAGAGGGGGCGGGGAGTGTGTGACAGTGTTATTTCCTCTGGGGATGAGCAAGAAGCAGCCACGCCGCGACTACTCCTCACCCACGTGACCAAGGAGATCCAAAGAGCCCTTCCGTAAACACGGGGGCTCCCGGCCCGGGAGATCAACACGGCTTTTGGAAAGTGCCATGTGGCGTGATCCCTCACCAGGATATCACACGGCAGACAACGGCGGCGGCCACGATCAAGCTACAAACAAATCGCTCTGATCTGGTGAGGTGGGGGCATCTCCAGCAATGAGCGAGACGCCCAACACACCCGTGTTTATTTGCAGTCGCCTTGTCACGCGGAAGCGTGGCAGAGCTGTTTTCAGCTCCCTGCCCAGCCTGCTGCCCGCTGGGAGCAGCTGCGCTCCGCCGCCATGGTCATCACCTAGGGCGGTGGACCTCCATGGACCGGACCCGGCAGTGCCCGACAACGGCAAACGGAGCCATCCGCCCCGCTGGAATGGCGAACGTGAATGGCACCGCCTCGGCCATATCCTGGTCCCCCCAACACTCTAAGCAGAGGTGGTGGAGACCCGCGCCCGTGGGGCATGGCCGGGCTTCCAGTAATGGTGAGTCCATTTTCCGTTTCTTCTCATCGTCGTTTGTTTAATAAAACTCTTCGGTTGTCAGCTCGTCTGAAGAGAAAAAAGGATAGTGGGCGGCGGGTGTAGCTGCCTTTATATACTGTGGCCTGCGCGCGCATTCAGGTAGGCTCGCCCCGATTGGCCGGCTACGTTTACGTAAACTCAGTAGGTGAAAGCACGCACAGCATGATAGAGAGTAGTACCCATAGAGTCCAGTAGAGGGCGGAGCCTGTGTGAGATATAACTACACCGTAGTAGAAAATCTTGAAATCTTGAAAGGGATGTGCAAAATAGCCATAATATACTGTCTTTAATTAACCATTAGTAGAGAATAACGAGTAATGAATATACTTTATTACTCATTTCCATTCATGTCAATTGCAGATAAATGTTTAGTCTTCTCAAGCACCAACTATCAAATATCTCTCCTGATTGTTGGCACTTGACAATCACCTTCCCTGAATTTTACTCAGGTGTAACTAAAGTCTGATTTAAGGGTTGTTTATATTTCACATCATTAATCAGAATCTGCAAAGTAACTCAAATAAATGTACAGTAGTGGAGTAAAAATACCAGGTTAACCTCTGAATTGTAGTGGAGTAGAATTACAAAGTAACAATGAGCTGTCATGTGGGTATATATTAATGCTGCGTATTATGGACACAAGCGATTTTCACCCATTTATGAATTATATGTTTTACATTTGATAACACCAATGTGTTTAATACTGGCAACTTCTAATTGTGGGGAAAACGAAAACGTTCAGTAGATATGTCCCATAGAACATTTTGCGAAACACAATAGCCAGCATGTGTAGTTCTGGGGGGGGGGGCATTCGATTCCAAAAAAAAATAGTCTGCCGTGGTTTCGTTCTATTTCAAACAGCTGTTTAATGCTCGGTGTAACCTTGGCGCACTGCCACTCCAACATCCAATCACAGAGGTTGAAGATTAATCACGGGGACTGTAGTCCTAAACGATAGCTGGGGATTATGGGTAGTGTAGTGTGTTCAGCATCCTAAACTCGAAAATGCTTGAAATGTCCCTTACAGGCCTACGTCTGTTTCCGGAAATCTTTATTTTGAAATTCATTTCCTGACGAACGGCAAAAAACCCAGAGATTATGGAAATAAACCAATAAATAAAAACAAGGATAATTGTGTGTTATTGGTGAGTAAATAACAGTGTGTTATTTTGAAAAGAATAACAAATTAGAAGGAAAAAAGATTTTAAAAATACAGATTTCAGTATCCTGAAGCTCTGAGCCCCATTTATTTTCCTCACAGACGGCAACAGAAGTCCGAAATTATACGATTTTAAATAAAAGCAATAATTGTGGCTTGATATTGAGTAAGAACATGTTTTTATGAACCACACAGCTTCCGGTCTTCCACGACCTGACCGGAGAAAAAGACGTACTGCTGCAGGCACGAAACACATTACCAGTAGAAATACATTGCTTTTAAAGTCGTTCTGTGTGACACGAAAAAAAGGGGATAATCGTGTTGGTGACCACGAATCAATAGATTAAATGTCGTGACTATAACACGAAATGCCGTGAGACTGGGTTGAAATGCTAGCTGGCTCTCTCCAATGTTATTTAAACTACATATCGTGTCTGTTAGCTAAACAAAAGACAAAGCGTAATAATGTCAATTCACCGTCCAAACTGTCACGTTAGTGCTAACTTCATATTCACCATCAAATATGCTCTCTTATTACTTAAGCTAACACTTGCTAACTCAGGCTAGCTCAGGCTAATAGACCAGTGAATTATTCCCTTAAGGAATTAGCTACTACATATTAAAAAAAAAAGTGTATAACCCAAGTCAACATAGAGTCAGTTGAATCCAGATTGCAGTACACGAAAGACAAGCGTTTCTATTTTTTGACGATATTAAAAATCACACCTTTAGGCAGTGTAAGAAACATTTTTTAGAGAGTACTTGGACAAGTGAGTTTGGCAAATTGGGGCCACTGGAGTCTTCTTCTTCGGCATCGTATTTTACATTTTCCCACGGTTTTACGACACCGCTAAACAGCAAAAAGTCCAGTGTTAAATTAACTCCTACAGAGTTGATTTCAACACTTTTTCTGAGTTTATATAGCTCCGCACTCCACACTGTAGAGTTAAATTAACACTTTCAAAACATTTAACACTATGCCAGTGTTACTTCTTTAACTCAGAGTTAAAGTAACACTAAGAGATTCAACAAATAACACTGCTCTGAGTAAAAAAATAAATGTAACTATTTCTCCAGTGTCAGTTTTAACTCTGAGAAAGTGTTAAAATGATTTTAATTGTATTGTATATAAGAACACAAGGATGAGTTACAATAAATATTACATTAAATATTTATTTTTGCCTTTTTTCATCAAGAGTCATTCAATTTGTTGAATTAAAACATTGTAGATGAAGGTAAAATATATTGACTTTCATTGGAAACATCGTAAGAGCTTTGTATGTCAAACGGCTTGTGACATTTTAGCTCAGACAATTGTAGTATAAACCTGTCCTCTCCAGCTCGCAACACTCAAAATGCATGAAGATGTTCCTCAAATTTCTCTGTGAGAAGCTTGATAGTCAACAAAAAAATGTCATTCTCAACCAAAATAATGTCACTAATTTGACAAAAGACTGGCATGTCTTCTTCCATTGCACTGCAAATAACAAGTCCAGCTTTATACTCTACACCATCAACTTTAACCCAACCAGATGAGAAAACATCTTTTGACAATATCATTTCATTGTTGATCACATTCTCACCTCTGAGGGAAAAAGGTTTAATTTGCCCGTACTCGTTTTTCTTTTTAGAGTGAACCAGGCTTGAATTGTCGTCATTTTAGGGACAAGGCCATTTGGCCTTTGGTGTCACATGTTTTTTCAGGGCGCAAAGGCCACATGCCAGGGCACAAAGGCCATTGAGGGAAACATTTGGATTTGGAGCTTACAAATAAATAACTTCACTTTCTATAAGAAAAACACACGCATGACATGGAAAACAAATCACTTTTTTATAACAATAATGTCAAACATTATATCATCATATAGGCCTATGCCTCCTTAGTATTACCGTATACTAATGTATACCATGTTTTATTATATAAAATGAAATACTCTACTTTGAATAATTAGTGTTTGGTATTTTTTCCATCTACAACTTCTCCCATTCACAAATCCAAAATCAAATAATCTAAAATTCTATTAATATGTAACAAATATATTCCATTTCAGAGCAGAAGAAACAGCCTTCAAGGGTCAAACTCTGCACATCATTCAGCAGTGCACAGTGAAGCTCAAACATTCAACTGTATGAACAAGCAATACTTTGAAATGCAAAAGTGTGTGTGTGTGTGTGTGTGTGTGTGTGTGTGTGTGTGTGTGTGTG
>CALSBZ010044486.1:171579-182666 GCA_943591055.1 Gobionotothen gibberifrons | reverse complement strand
GTGTGTGTGTGTGTGTGTGTGTGTGTGTGTGTGTGTGTGTGTGTGTGTGTGTGTGTGTCTCTTTAATCAACTCCTCACAGCTCCTCATATCTGTTCAGAAACTAGACAAAAGTTAAACATGTACAAACCACAGACTGTCTGTGTCATGGCGAATAAAGTCGCTGCTTTAATTCTGTCTTTAGGACGTTGTTGTGAGCTTGGACGGAGCAGATACAGGTTAGTTTCTGATCTGATCGAATGGAGATCGCATTTAACAAGTTTTTCGCCTGCCGTCTTGTCTGCACACTTGTCAAAGCATTTTAGCCACAATAGGATAGGAATAGGAATAGGAAAGCCACAATAGGATAGCAACAAGTAGTCAAGATAGTCAGTTTAGCTTCGGTTGCTGTGCATAACTGCGGTCAACTCAGCCGTCTCTCGCGTTCGCTTGGTCAAATCAGCAGCTATTCATTTTTGAGTGCGCAATTAATAGCGACTGTACAAGAGTAAAATAATGCATGTTTTTTTCTGCTTTATTTGCAATACAAGTCATTTGTCCAACAAGTCCTCCAACTAATACGACCGAATAGGTCGATTGTTTTTCCGACCCATTAATACGACCCACAGCAGCGTTTTCAATCAACGGGTGCGTCAGCATCTTCGTAATATCTATCAAACTATAGATCCTACACATCCACTGGACGTGTATTCTAAGAGTACAATATACACTCCTCGCTAGAAATCTAATCAAAAAGCATTTTAATGGCCAAACTATTCTACAATTTAGGATTTTCTAGAGAGGGTTATTTGTGAATAAACGAATAAACGGGAGCATGTTGTTTCTTACACGACCACTAGAGGTGCTACACTTTAAAACGTGGCTATGGGTCGTAATGTCGTAATCTAAGCTGCTTAAACAATCGACCTATTTGGTCGTTTCTTGTAGGAGGACAGGCTCCATTTGTACCATAAATTCTTAATAAAACTCAGTCCTAGTTTGACTGCTACAATAAAATGAATACTTTTTGGGTAATACTCTCTCAAAATCCCCTCCTGAGAACAAAATCATGCCACTTCTGCTATATTTGATGAGATAAAATGATTTTTATCCATAAGTTCTTAATAAAATTGGTAATGTTGGACTCAGTACTACTTGGACTACTCCCACAAGTACAATCAAGTGTTTAAATAATCCCCTGTCAATCTCCCCCCCTGAGTAGAATAATGCATGTTTTCTGCTATATTTAATAAGCGTTAAAAGCGTTCACAATACTGGGAGGCTGTGGCTCAGTGGGTAGTGTGCTGGACTTCGAATCAGGGGAGGACACATCACCCCAAATTGCTCCTGTGGGGATTGTCCACAGTACTGAATGCATGTAAGTCGCTTTGGATAAAAGTGTCTAACAAATGACATGTAATTTAATGTACAGATAATGTTGGACGGAGTATTTTAAGAGGATATGGTAGACCAATGACATCAACACTAGATCAGTACTCCAGCAGCAGCATTGATACCCCTTGGGAAGTCTTTAGAGACTATCCTGGATAGCTGCTCACAACTTTCCTTCAGCACAGTGACACACCCCTGTCACTCTTGTTGGCATCTTATGATGCTGCTAAAGTCCTTCTACTGCACCTTTTTAAGACTCCAATACAGGCATTTGTACTGTATGTGTTTGGAGAAATGACACAATAAATGGCCCAGATTTGTACACATCGAAATCTTGTAGTGCAGGAAGAAAAACACACTGGCTAAGCCTGCAGGTGATATAGGCTTTGTTTTGCAATATGTATTCAAAGGTCACTTCTTATTTAAATAAATATCTGAAATATAGATATTATCTCTTATCAAAGATAGCAGAATACATGAAAGAATGTACTCAGGACAGGAGTTTGACCTAGTATTACTCAAAAAGTACACAGTAAAAGTACTTGATTGTACTTGTGGTAGTAGTCCAAGTAGTACTGAGTCCAACAGTACCAATTTTATTAAGAACTTATTGCTAACAATTATTGTATCTCATCAAATATAGCAGAAGTGGGATGATTTTGTTCTCAGGAGGGGACTTTGAGAGAGTATTACCCAAAAAGTACACAGTAAAAACTTCATTTTATTGTAGCAGTCAAAATAGGACTGAGTCAAACTGTGTCAGTTTTATTAAGAACTTAAGGTACAAATGACTTGTATTGCAAATAAAGCAGAAAAAAAGATGCATTATTTTACTCTTCTACAGTGATTACCGTAAAGGCGCTATTAATTGCGCACTCAAAAATGAATAGCTGCTGATTTGACCAAGCGAACGCGAGACACGGCTGAGTTGACCGCAGTTATGCAACAGCAACCGAAGCTAAACGGACTATCTTGACTACTTGTTGCTATCCTATTGTGGCATAAGCCGTTTTCTACAGGCACATTTTTCCTTTTTTTATTATGATTCTACTTGTGATAGTCCGACAGCACAACCTGTGCAGCCCATGTATTGATTCCATCTGATAGATGCTATAATACAAAACAACACTTCTGCCTGCTCTCCACAATGATCAATGACAGTGAACGGATGGTCAAAGTAAGGTACAAATAAACAGAATCACACGAAGCCTGGTTAGTGTTGCCTGACTTTATAAAGTGTGTTATTTTTTTCATAAGTGTGTGGTTGCGTCCTAGTCACTTTGCTCAGTGCTACTGCTTGTTACAACTTTCATTTTCCGTACTCGCCATAAACTGTTATTATGGCTCAGGTTAATCTTGACCCCTTCCGACGTGAGCGTGGTTCTTGGTTCTGGGCAGCAAAGTGGGGTCAGCTAAGAACCGGTTTTCGGTGTTTAGAGCCGGCTCCGCTGCAGCTGAAACAGGAAGAACCAGAGCTAAATCAGGCTGTAGCCTATAAGAGCTATTGAGTCAGTGTTGTGGTGCTGTTGCTTTGGTCTGGATCTGTGAGCTAACCACGCCCCGTTAATTTGCATGTAAGAAATGGAAATGTGTCATTATGAAATACAAGTCCCCTGAAATAAATAAATGCGTCATTATGAAATAAAAGTCTCTTGAAATAAATAAATGTGTCATTATGAAATAAAAGTCCCATGAAATAAATAAATGTGTATTTAAATGTACATGTATACATATTTATTCCCTCATTTATTTATTTCAGAATTTATTTCATAGGCATATTTATATATATATGTATTTATTTAATTATTTAATTTTGGCTTAAATGGCATTCCATAGCAACTGGCTGACTTGAAGAACTTGCAACTGGCTCACTCGAGGAACACGCAGCAGTTGAAGTTTGAGAAATGTGTTGAATATTGCTATGAACACTGTTTAGGTGCTTCCTAAAACCTGCATAATTATGTTAGAAATTGAAGCCGGCAGCCTTGTTGAAAACAGAACAATTTAAACTTGGGTCCGGGATAGTAACCATGTTCTACTCTTAAATGTGAAATCAACTGCTGACTGCTAGGATATTGTTTCTGACACTTGAAACAGGCAAGCATTGTTTTAGCTTTTTAGTCGCAAAACGTGAGCTGTACTGGCTGGTTAAGCAGTTTGGCTCTTAAGTCTTTCTAGCTTTACGGCAGCATCCCCCTAGCACCCAGAGGGCTCCGGCTTGGGACCTGCCCCTACTGCCGGATGCCCTATCATCTCCTCCCTTCGAGCCCCTGGCCCAGGTGGGGCTTAAGTGGCTGTCCACGAAGGCAGCATTTCTGCTTGCCATAGCCTCAGGGGAGTTGCGTGCCCTCCGCAAGCGATATATGCCCGAGGTGGAACTCTCTGCCTCTGCCTCCTTGCTTGCTCGGGCCGCTCAATGGTCAGTCTCACAGGCAGGAATGCCACATTTGCCCAAAGGGCAACACCTGAGATGCCACTCTACAAGGAGCATCTCAACATCTGCCCTGAGAGGGGCGCCCCTGGAGACCATCTGCGCCGCGGCGTCGTGGGCGTCTTCTGGCACATTCTCCAGGTTTTATCAGGTTAATGTTGCCACTCCCCATCCTTTGGGCGTGGTCCTTTTGCCGAGCTCCGCTGCTCCCAGTAGTGAGCAAGGGCTTGGATTCTTCATGACATGGTTGGTATAAGTCATCCAGTGCTAAAGCACCGCCTCTGGCGGACAGTAGGGACAAAATAGAACGATAGTTACGTCTGTAACTACGGTTCTATGAGTCCCGGATGACCGCGAGAGTATCCTGTAACTCAGAATTCTTGTGTGCGAGAAGATTCTGGGAACAGATCCTCTGACGACACTGGCAGATATAGCCGGTGTGTCACGTGGGTCACAGGTGATTTTGTTGTTATTTGTACACGAGCTGCGCATGCGCGCGATGGACATATCCAGTGCTAAAGCAGGCGGTCATCCGGGACTCATAGAACCGTAGTTACAGACGTAACTATCGTTTCCTATCATCGTAAAAAATATATTTCCCCATCAGTCAGCAAGTAGTGACAGAAAGCTTTCAGAATCGATCAAAAAGAGCTCATATTTCAGTCTTTCACTTCTTTTTCAAAGTCTTTCTCACCTCAGGCTTCTGTTATCATCGATTTTAGTTCTTGGATTTTTGTATTCCCTGAGTCTTCAATATCTTGTTTTGTGAGCCCTTCAGTGTTTGTGGCTGAGTAACAAAGACTGGGATGAAAAAACTAAACTAACATTTGAGAAACTCAAGCATTACTGCTTAAAAAGCACACACTCTAAAATATGCATGGACCCTGGAGCTGTGCACAAACACAGAATCTTTCTTCCTCACTTTGTCTTAGATCAAATCCTCCCCCAACTTTCCTCGCAGACAGCAGTAGATTCACCAAGCAAACAACTCAACAGATGTGCTATATTGCACCAAAAAATAGATGTTTTAGTGGATTTTGTCCTTTCAACTCTCCCTTGCAAAAATCAGACACATATAAAAGGCACTCGACAAGATCAAGGACAATTTTTCTCAAGATACAAAATTGTAAATGAATCTCAAAAGGACAAACGGTCAAGGTTCCATGTCATTATCTTTGAAAAACTAATATTGGAATCCATAAAGAAATCTAGCTTTAGTTTTTTCAGTTGAAATATATTTATATCAATATCTTAAGAATAATTTGTTTGTCTCAAGATTACACAATAATGATGCATATCTATTATCTCGATAAGCTTATTACCAACAGATGCAACCAGACATTAGTGTGACTTCCAAGTGAGAATTAGCATGTCATCGTCTGATTATAATGTTTGATTGTTTTTTGATTTTACATGGGTATTTGCTCTAAATGACTTTACCAACCAACTCGTCTTTATAACCTTTTCTCAAGTAAAGCATTACTGTATACTTGGTTTTTATCATCTCCCTGAATTCCACACATAATCCCCTCAAGTATTAGCCTTCTAGCTGTAGTTTAATTTCATTGGTCTAGCCTAATCTCTGCAGTCAAATAGCATCATTTAAGGTAAGGTTAACCATTGCTTCATAATATGCAGTATAAAACCCCTAAGAATATAACAATGCTTGATTGGTTTTCCAAAAATCACTATCTATGTGTAGAACAATTAGGTAAGCAATAGTACATCACGTTTCCATAGCCCAATCATAAGGCCGAGATATCATTTAAGTCATAGACAAATGTTGGTGAGTTTTTATGCTTTTGAGACACAACCTTGAAGTTCCAGATTCACTTAACGGTGTGTGCGTCTGCCCAAGGACAATTTAAAGTAAAACCTAATAGAGGTGTCACACATAATAACTTAATAAAAGTAAATGTAACAACTACTGCAGTGCAACAAAACAGGAAGATTAAATGTGGACTCTTAAACATAAGATCTCTAGCATCTAAAGCAATATTGATAAATGATTTAATATCTGATTATAATATTGATATATGCTGTCTCACTGAAACCTGGTTGAGACATGAAGAATATGTCAGCATAAATGAGGCCACTCCACCCAGCCATATTAATACTCATATTGCTCGAGACACAGGCCGAGGAGGTGGAGTTGCAGCCATCTTTGACTCAAATTTACTTTACCAAAATTAAATTATACCTCCTTTGAAAGTCTTGTTTTTAGTCTTACGCATCCGACCTGGAAAACTCTGCAGCCAATCTTATTTGTTACAGTGTACCGTCCACCAGGTCCTTATTCAGAATTCTCATCAGAATTCTCTGAGTTTTTATCAACTTAAAACAGATAAAGTAATTATCGTAGGTGACTTTAATATTCATGTTGACGATGATAAAAATAGCCTTACTGTTGCATTTAACTCTATATTAGATTATATTGGTTTCCGTCAGAGTGTAAATAAACCAACCCACTGTTATAATCACACTCTCGACCTTGTTCTGACTTATGGTATTGAAATTGAGCAACTATTAGTCGAACCGCATAATCCTGCTTTATCCGACCATTTTCTGGTAACTTTTGAAGTACTATTACTAGACTACAAAGCATTAGTCAAAAGCTCTTGCGGCAGAAATCTATCTGTTAGTGCTATAGCCAAATTTAAGGAAGAGATTCCACCAATACTTAACTCGATAGCATGTCTGCATGTAAGGGGGGAAACTTATACAAAATGTACACCACCCCAAATTGATCATGTTGTTGATAGTGCTACAGATGCACTGCGAATAAAATTGGACTCTGTTGCTCCTATGAAAAAGAAGAAAATAAAACAACATAGATTAGCTCCATGGCATAATGCCGAAACCCGCAAAATAAAGCAAAAGTCGAGACAACTTGAAAGGATATGGCGTTCCACTAAACTTGAAGAATCTCGTTTAATTTGGCATATTGCTCTAAATGAATATAAGAAAGCACTGCGTAAAGCGAGAGCAGCGTACTACTCTTCATTAATAGATGAGAATAAGAATAATGCAAGATTTCTTTTCAGCACTGACAGAGAGCCACAGCTTGATTGAGCCTTCTATTCCCATAGCACTCAGTAGCAATGATTTTATGTGCTTTTTTAACGATAAAATTGTTACTCTTAGAAACAAAATCCATGAACTTTTGCCTTTGACCAGTATAATGTTATCAACAGCTCCCGGAGATGTGGGTTCTGATGTTACACCGGATGGTGGGCTGGAATGCTTTTCAGCCATAAACCTTGAACAATTAAATTCAATGATTCTCTCTTCTAAACCATCAACGTGTATCTTAGACCCGATTCCAACTAAGCTGTTAAAGGAAGTTTTTCCATTAATTAGCACTTCTTTATTAAATATTATGAATATGTCTTTATTATCAGGTTATGTTCCACAATCATTTAAAGTAGCAGTGATAAAACCTCTTCTTAAAAAGCACAACCTCGATCAAAAATTCTTGAGAAAGCGGCCGCAAAACAGTTATGCGATTACTTAAAAAACAATGATTTATTTGAAGATTTTCAGTCTGGCTTTAGAACACATCATAGCACAGAGACAGCCCTGGTTAAAGTCACAAATGACCTTCTAATAGCCTCTGACAAGGGACTTGTCTCTATTCTTGTTTTGCTCGATCTCAGTGCTGCATTTGATACTATCGAACATGATATCCTATTGCAAAGACTAGAGCACTTAGTTGGCATAAAGGGAACTGCGTTAGGCTGGTTTAGGTCCTATTTATCTGAACGCTCTCAGTTTGTGTGTGTCAATGATGAATCTTCCATGCAAACCAAAGTTAGCCATGGAGTGCCACAGGGCTCAGTGCTTGGACCTATTTTGTTCACACTATATATGCTTCCCTTAGGCAATATTATAAGGAATCATTCTGTACATTTCCACTGTTACGCGGATGATACTCAACTATATTTATCCATCAAACCTGATGAAACTAATCATCTAAATACAATTCAAGACTGCCTTAAGGACTTAAAAACGTGGATGACCTTAAACTTTTTGATGTTAAACACGGATAAAACTGAAGTTATTGTACTCGGCCCAAAGAATCTACGAAACAAACTATCTAAAGATATACTAACTATGGATGGCATTAATTTGGCCTCCAGTGAGACTGTAAGGAATCTTGGTGTTATATTTGATCAGGATTTATCCTTTAATGCCCACATAAAATCAATCTCAAGGACCGCCTACTTCCATCTACGCAACATTGCCAAAGTTAGGCATATCTTGCCTCAAAACGATGCAGAGAAATTAGTCCATGCATTTGTTACTTCTAGGCTGGATTATTGTAACTCCTTGTTGTCAGGGTGTACCAAAAAGTCAGTTAAGTCGCTTCAGCTGATTCAAAATGCTGCAGCACGTGTACTAACTAGAGTTAGGAGAAGGGACCACATTACTCCTGTTCTGGCTGCCTTACACTGGCTCCCTATAGAACACAGGATATAATTTAAAATTCTTCTTCTCGCCTACAAAGCC
Source organism: Gobionotothen gibberifrons (assembly GCA_943591055.1). NCBI lineage: Eukaryota > Metazoa > Chordata > Actinopteri > Perciformes > Nototheniidae > Gobionotothen > Gobionotothen gibberifrons. The sequence continues at coordinate 174,357 of CALSBZ010044486.1, read as the reverse complement.
CTTAATGGGCAGGCGCCATCTTACCTTAAATAACTCATTATACCCTACTGTCCTACTAGGGCATTGCGTTCCAAGAATGCACGGTTGTTGGTTGTTCCTAGAGTCTCTAAAAGTACAATGGGAGCCAGAGCCTTTTCTTATCAAGCTCCACATTTGTGGAATCAGCTTCCAGTTTGTGTTCGGGAGGCAGACAGCCTATCCGTTTTTAAGAGTAAGCTTAAGACCTTCCTTTTTGATAAAGCTTATAAGTGATTAAATAAAATAATCTAATAAGAGTGCATTGACGTAGATACGTTGTGACTCTTCACCTATACATTTTAGTTCTTACTCTTTCACTTAAATCCAAAAAACTTAGATCTTATATTTAACACTTTATCCTCAACCTTTCCCCTCTCTGACCTCTCAAGGTTTATTAGAGGGTAACAGGTTGCAGAGAAGGCCTAGATCGGCCGGGGAGTGTGAGACGTAGTCACTGACCTATCTCCTTACCTCTGACAAATTCAGGTTCCAGTGGGGACCTTTCTCCCTGTGTGTGCCTCCACTTCTGTTTCCTACTTCTTACTTGCTATCCTCTCCCTCAACCTATCCTAAGGGAGTGCATGTATGTAGACACGTTAGTTTAGCTGCTATAGGCTTGGACTGTTGGGGGGGGGCACCGCACTCCGACTTTCTGTCTGTCTGTACCTGTGTACTCTCATGTTCCGATTAACCCAGCCGGGATCCTGAGTCGTGGCTGAACCTGTCTCTGTGGTCCTGCCTGACTCTCACCATACTACTTCCCTGATGGCTCCCACAAGATTGCTGACATCCTCGTGGATTCATCTTCTTATTATAGACACATGCATTTCCAAACATTTGGACTACCTATGTTTTAAATGTATTATCTTTTAGATTTACACACGACATCTATTGCACGTCTGTCCGACCTGGGAGAGGGATCCCTCCTCTGTTGCTCTCCCTGAGGTTTCTCCCATGTTCCCCTTTAAACTGTGGGTTTTCTCTGGAAGTTTTTCCTTGTACGATGTGAGGGTCTAAGGACAGAGGGTCTAAGGACAGAGGGTGTCGTATTGTCATACTGATTTCTGTACAAACTGTGAAGACCACTGAGACAAATGTAACATTTGTGATATTGGGCTATATAAATAAACATTGATTGATTGATTGACTTGAACTCATCAACCGCGCCTGACACACATCCACCTCAAAGCCTCCGCCCGTCAACAAAAAAAAGTATAGCGACTGGGCTCAGCAGTTAGTTTGGTTCTCTCTTGATATAAAAAATATAAGTAAGATATAAATAATACATGAAAATATATAAAACTGCCCCTGTCTGAAGCACCTTCTTATTAGAGGAAATAAGGTAGCTGCTTTAAAAAGTGCCAATCTACCACTGTTAGTTCAACTAAAAACAATATTTGTTTTAACAATACTTAATAGATCCTTGTAAAAGATGTGTTTACATTGAATTCACCCACTTTGGTGGTGAGAGGCAGAGGAAAACAGCAGCAGAACAATCTTTAAATATTTCACTTCAAAGTTTCCTTGGACTCGGTGGAGCTCTGAGGTTGAACCACTAACTGCAGATACAGAGCTGGATTTACCCAAATGAATCAGGAGAAGGGGGGGGGGAGTAACAGGGGAGCCAGCTGAGTTCTCCATTAATTCTGCCTCAAAAATCCATAATTAAACAAAGACACTTTTTTATCTATATTTTTATGCTATGAAGACAAATTAAATCACATTTTTCACGCCTTAGAGAAAATCATCTTGTATGTGTTGGAAAATGCTAACAATGTTTATTAAATCGAATGATCTATCCATATTTGTAATCATCCATCCATCCTTCGTCCGCCCCCTCATCTAACTGCTAATAGATGCAGGAGTATGTAAAACGGAGTTTTGACGATTTGTGTGAGGAGAAAATCTCTATCCCTTCATCCTATTCATTCTTATTCTCTCCTCGTGTTTCCATCTTCCATCTCTACTGCGTCCTTCTCCTCTTGTCTGCCCTCTCTTCCCCCATTATTCACCTCTCTGCATTACTCCATCTTCCCATTTCCTTTTCTCATTCTCTTTCTTCTAAATGAACCTTTTTGTCCCTCATCCTCCTTTCCTCTTCTTCTCTTTTCTTCCATCCCTTCTTTCTTCTTCCTTTCTCCCCTATTTCCATTCTGCCTTTATAATCCACTCTCCTCATTTCCTCATTAATCACCCCTCTTTCCCTCATTGTATGCTCTTCCTCTCCCCCTTTCTTCCTTCCTCTTCTTAATATCCTCTTTGTTATTTCCTCCCTTGCCTTATCCAACAGTCAACCTTATGCTTTCTATCCTTGGGTTTCATTTCCTTCCTTATTCTTCTTTTCGTCTCCTTTGCTCATTCCTCCTCCTCCCTCTCCACCTTCTTGACGTCACATTTTGTGCTTTCATCATTTCTCTCCTATATGTTTTTATCATCTTCTCCTTGTCCTCTCCCTGGCCTCTTCTCCTGTCCTCCTCTTGTCTTTTCCCTTTCTTTCTTTTCTCCCCTCTTTCCTCTGCTTTATTACCTTTTAGTTTCTCCGTCAGCCTTCCCTTTCCGTTCATCTTGTCCTCATGTCCTCCTCCTCCCCCCCTCCCTTCCTCTTCCTCCTCCCCTTCTATTAAAGCCTCCAGTGAGCAGCCACACTGAGACTTTTTTTCCCAGACGGAAATCATCCCTGTCTTTATTGTCAGGCTGCTGAAAGAGGACGCACTGTGTGTGTGTGTGTGTGTGTGTGTGTGTGTGTGTGTGTGTGTGTGT
>CALSBZ010044486.1:156726-171569 GCA_943591055.1 Gobionotothen gibberifrons | reverse complement strand
GTGTGTGTGTGTGTGTGTGTGTGTGTGTGTGTGTGTGTGTGTGTGTGCGTGTGCGTGCGTGCGGCCATCTTTTTTTCCCATTTTGTCTCTCCAGCCTCTCATCTTTTCTCTCTCCATCCCTCATCACTGTAAGAGCACACTCTCTCACACACACACACACACACAGACACACACCACTTACCTTTCTATTGATTGACAAGCTTTAATGTGCGACTGTGGCTGCGAGGGAGTGCGGTCGTCTTTTCAACCAGAAGGTTGTGGGTTCGATCCCAGCCCATGCAGTCAACATGTCGATGTATCCTTGGGCAAGATACTTAACCCTGAGTTGCTCCCGATGGCATGGCCAACGGTGTGTGAATGTGTGTGAATGTTAGTTCCTAGAGTAAGGTACACTGCTCTGTATGAATGGGTGTGAATGGGTGAACGACATGTAGTATGTAAAGCGCTTTGAGGGGTCTTAAAGACTGGATAAAGCGCTATATAAGTACAATCCATTTACCATTTAATGGTTTACTCACTTCCATAAATTAATAACTCTTGCTGCTGCAAAACATCCTCATAACCAACAACCATGTTCTTCTCTTCACCGAAATCAACGCCACACAATCAACCGTTAACAATTATTATGTTAGCCCAATTTCACATGAAACACTTTGAAGTGTTTGCAAGCAGCATTTTCATTATGTTTTCATTAGAACTGGGAAATAAATCACAGTCTTCTGGCACTCTCAGCGGATGTAACAGTAGAGACAGTTTTAATATACAAGAGACTCAATCAGGTGACTACGTGCAGTAAGGGATCATGTGCTAGAGGCGGTCATTAATGAAAGAAGAACACATTAACCTGCCTATATTACACGTCCACATACTGAATAAACCAAAACATGGATTCATAATATAAATTAGAAATTATTTTATTGACTTAAAAACTATCGTATTGCTTTCATTTTCTGTAAACATTCAAGTCTGTTCAGTCTATTTTCCATGAACCAGACTTGAAACACTGCCAGAGCCCATACCGTGTTCTTGTTCTTGTTTTACAGTGACAGGAAGCTCCCCGATGTGAACTGCTAATCCTGTGTCTTAGACATTTTATATTATATACAACTCATTTGCAAAAGCAAAACTAATTGGAAGGAAACATTATACCCCCCCCAGGATTGGGTTTTCCATGAGGTTAGTTATTATTTGCCAACATGCAAAATCTTGATAGCATGATTACTAGTGCCAGGCAATGATTCAAATGTTTAATCGCATTCTAATGCGCAAAATTCAATAATGAATTCAAAAAGTACTGCTATATGAACAAAAGTGCAATAACATTTGGTTTGCAAACACTTCAAACAAATAAGGTGCTTTTTAACAGCAGTATTCCCTTTACACAGTAGCAGTTCAAATACTTCTTGTAAATCTCAACTTAAACTTTAATTAATGTAATCAAATCAAATATAAAACCAAAGCTATTTGCCACTGCCAGGGAATTAAACGTTTTATCTAGTTTGTTATATAATAACAAGTTACCCTCAGAGTCCAGAGATAATTAAATTAAACTTTGCAGTGGTTACAATAACTCTGGTTCTATCAACTCCGCCGTCTGGAAGAGATGTCAAATGTTTGGTACCTTCCTCCATGTTTCGGTCCTCGCCACTTCTTCTCTGTTTCCGTTCATGTGAGCCCTGCTCATAATAACGTGTTAACTTGCCCAGCCCAAATGCTTACATAATTTGATGTGTAAATATTAAGGCTCTTTAGGTCTAGGTTAGGAATATATTGTAGTCTTTGTTAAAAATTAAATGTAACTTGAAACAGAAGACATGACAAATATTTTATGGAAATGTAACCAAACCCTGTCACATGGCATAACAAATAAGGACTTTATAAACATAATTGTTAGGACGTTGTGTTGGGACTGCAGACTACTGACTCCTGATACCATGGTAAAAAGGATATATTATCAATTATGGGTGAGATTGTCCTCACCAGGAAAAACAACCGCATTATTTATTTGGTCAAACCTCTACTATAACCTTGATTTCCCCAAAAGGGAAGTCTTAGGTACGAGCACACAATGAATCTTTTAAAACAAGGTGAAAGAAGAGAATGTCATCACCCAAAAAATATTTGTCCTAGCAGCCTATTACGACCAATATTTATGTTTATTGTTAGGCGACGACCACTGGTGCCCCTAATATCAATGACAGGAAACAACGAGAACATCGGTTGACATAGAGCGAAGTCGGGCTTGATGAATGGTTTCAACAAACAAATGACTTTCAATCAGTATATATCCAACCAATTCACAAGGTTAAACAAACAATCAATGAGGATGCATGGTCTGGAGAACAACTACATTTGTTAAGAATTAGCTTTGCTTCTGGAAACACCTTCAGACATTTCCAGGGGGACTTACATCCCTCCGACATGAGAACAGAGTTTGCCTGAGGCTGTTTTAAAACCATTTATGCGAAACGTTGGTGTTAAACCATAGCAGACAAACAAGGAGTTGTGTTTTATTTAAATATTTCTGGATAAAAAATAACTTGCATACAATGTAGTGCTACAGATGCTTGTAGGCCATTATGATGCTCAACAAGATATCTGGACACATTTTAAATAAGACTTTGTAAATACATACTAGCAGCTTTCAATGTTATATTACCGTATGAAAATCTGATTTCAGATGAGAGAACTAGATCCCCTGTGTAGAAGGGAACGGCATTTGAGGAAAGCTGCAGATAAATAAAATATGAAAGGCGAGAGAGGAGAGTATACGAGGTGATTCTTGGAAGGTAACGTCAGACGATGCTGTTTTCTGTATTTCTCCGTTTCCTTCAGCAGTGAAGGCTATGGTGAATGAATGCAGAGGAAAAGCTGCCAGAGTGGAGCTTGTGGGCGTACCATCGTACCATGAAGCCCTTTCACACTGGCTGGCATTGATTCTTTGATACCTAATGGACTGTCAGCCTCCACATGAGCTGTACTGCTCTGAAAACACACTTTTGTGCCTCGGCTAAGAACAATACTGTCACGCGCCCGGTAACTATATGTGCAATTGTTGTTCTTCTCTTGTATCTGAACTTATGTCTAATTCAATCAGTGGAAATCTTTTTTTTTTTTAAAGAAATACCAATATATTGAACAAATGTTTGCATTTTAGTCTCTATCAGATATCTCTGATGATGCAGTTATACAACTTTTTATTGATGAACCTGTAACTTTAGCACTGGTTACACATTACATTCAGCTGACACGATTATCGCAAACAACTAGAAGTTAATCAAGCATGAAGATACAAAAACAGCAAGAATCTGTAAAGTGCTTCTGTGTTGGCTTTAAATTGACCATACCTTTCCAAGTGTCTATGTCCACATAGCGCTTTTTTCTGGCAAGAAAGGTGCTGGCAGGGCGCTGGGGGGAGCCTCAACCGAGCTTTTGATCAGAAAAGCATTTCTGGCTGTTTTGTATCTTTCCTATGACTATGATATCTCCACAAAGCATCACAGCTGTTGTATGACACACCAGTGTCGCCCCCTGGCATGTTATCATCTGTTTGTGCGACCACATATTTGTTTGACATTGTTTTTTCACAATGAGCACCAACCGGAAGACTATGGCTCTCACACTTTTTACGAATGAGCGAAAAAGGAGAACCATAAAAAGCATACACCCACCAGAAGCAACATACAGGGTTTATCGGTCTTTGTAATGATTGTATCCAGTACTCGAGTTGAGGGGGGATGAGGGGGGATGGCATCCCCCCTGAAATAAAAACGGTCAAAATCATCCCCCTTCTAAAACTGCCATCCCCCCTTTCCATCCCTTATGTCATTTTATCAATGAACGTGGCATGGTATTACTGCTATTTCAACATTAATTTTGCGCATATTGAGTAAAATACTGTGGGCGAGGGAGCACGCACACACGCAATGACATTTTTACCAAGTCACTGACGCTATGCTATGCGAGTGCCCTAGAGGGCACCAGGAGGACAACGCGATCTGAGGGACTTCATATTTAAAAAGACTAAAAATAACATTTCAGGTAAGTCAAGAGTCAGTATTCTTAGTCATTACTCATTACTTTAGTCACCAATGGTGGAATCTATGGACATAAGCAGCAATAACAACTTAGTTTGGAGTTTAGCTACGTTTTTCTCTCGTGTTAGCTAGCTGGTAAGACTCAAAACTGTTGATGAAATGATACCACCAGCACCAGAAGAGCTGAAACCCCTCCTTCAAGCAGTGAACACTCTGGTCATCTCCACAGCTGAGTGTGAATGTGGGTTTAGTCAGATGAACATTGTAACCACAACTAGAAGCTCCCTAGAGGTAAAAAGCATGTCAGCCTTGCTTTTCATCAAGTGTGTTGGCCCTCCAATGAACAAGTTCAGACCAGATGTATATGTTAAGACCATAGGTCAAGACTTGGCTTCAAAGTCATTGCTTAGCTAACAATCCGAAAGCCAGAGCCAGAACAATTGAGACCAAAAAGCATGATTATGAAAATCTTTGGAAACGTATATGAGATGGGGGAAAGTGGAGTAGGCAGCCATTGACAAAATTGGTCCTATTTTGTATTATCTGTATAATCTTTTAATATATTTTCATATTTTGTAAACAATTTCAATTTGCACTTAATGCCCTGTTAAAAAAAGTAATATTGGGAATGTTAACATGAAATATTTGTATTTGAACTGCAATAAAATGATGACGGATCAATATTTTTCAAAAATGTCTCCTCAAGTGTTTAATTTACATAATTATTTAATTAATCACGATACAAAATTCAATATTCTAAAAACAAATTTGACTTTATTATTAGTATCATCAGCTGATCCATCTGAATAATAAATGAGGGACTGTTAACCTACAAGATTTGTACCATAGACTTCCATTATAACCACATTTTTGTATCCCCTCCCCCCCTTTAAATTAAAGTGAAACAAATATGTTGTCCTCTGCATTTGACCCTAAATGTTAGTGGTGCCAATGCAGCCCGGGGACCGACTCCAATTCTGAGGTGCCTTGGTCAAGAGCAATGAAAGGAGTATCTGAACATCCATAACATGCATGTTGTTTTAGGAGTATAATAATTATCTTTATGCTGGTTGGTCTCCCACCCTCTGCGGGTTATCAGCACAAATTATGTCCCCATATGATAAAATCCACCATCCCCCCTGATTTTTTTTTACAACTTGAGTATCTGAAAAACAAGCTTTTCATCCAAATTAAGTAGTATTTTCAACTTGAATCGCTCAGAGCGTCCGCACAAAAAAACGGAGCACACAAAAATACGCTAGGTGCAGGTGTTGAAATACATCTCTGGAAAAAATGAAGAGACCACTGCAGCCTTATCAGTTTCTCTGGTGTTAGTATTTCTAGCTATGTGTTTGAGTAAAATTCCCATTTTCTTTTACATTGTATAAATGACTGACAAGTGACAACATTTATCTGTGTTGGAATTCAACAGAGGCTGGAATGGAATGGTGGCCATACATGTAGAGATTGAGATATAAGAAACATTTGGAATTGTCTCTTCATTTCTTTTATATACTTGCAAAAAGAATCACTGATCTGTAGTACATTTCTGCCAAGTAAACAAGTTGAATCTTAAGCACCTTCATAGTAATATGAATTTGAATCAATACGACATGGACAAGAATACTTGATGGGGACTGTATCATATTGGAATTACATAAATAAACATTTAATTTGACTATATTCTTTTGTTGAAATTCAATAATCATCTGTTGGTAAAACTGTTTTCTTGTTCAGACCTAGAAGAATATAAACCTGCAGATCTCACTCTCAAAGTTTTCTTCAGGATGGTGAGAGGAGCCTGAAGCATACTGATGAATCTAGGTGTCTAAGGACTATCAAGGTCACCTGCTCATTTGGAAAAACTTCTGACGCTTCAGGTTTCTTTTAAAATTCACCAGCGGGGCTTCCTCTGCCTTCTGCCTGTCTGATTTCCATGTTTTCAACCAATAATCTCCTGTCAATCACAGCGCCATGGAGCCGACACACAAAGACTAAATCAAAACTCTTCCACCACCACAAGTCAAACACTGAGCTTTAAACTGACACTTCCCTTCTTAAGCAAGGGGATACAAATAAAGAAAACATATTTTTCCAAACAAGGTAAACTAAAAGAAAACCATGTTCAAGGATAGAAATGTGTCTTCAGTCAATAGAGACAATCACAACCCAAGGCATCTTCCGACCACCCAGGCAGAAATTGTGGAACAAATGCAACCGAGAGCAGGCCAAAAGAGATCCTTGAATCAGACACCCTGCACAGCCATATAACAGATACAAAAGAGAACGTCTAGGAAAACACTGGTTCTTTATCAATCCTTGCACAGTGTTGGCATAGTACTTGTCATATTATTTAATGCCAAATCAATGATTCCACAATGATCACCATAGATCCAGCTCCTACATTTGGTGCTGCAAAACAATCCCTTTACCTCAAACCTGAATAATAATGTATCACATTGAGGTGATGACATGTCAGTGTTCTGTTAACAGCTTGTTCCACTGCGATCAAGTGGCCAAGGAATTGACCCCCCCCCCCCCCATTGAAATACTATCAGATGATATGGCCGTTTTAAATATGGGTAGTAAGGGGCCTAATACACAAAATAGGTTTTTCTCATATTTTCACGCAGTTTATCACCAACCCAAATTACGATGCTTGCGTAATAGGCAAATAGTTCTGTTGCCTAAACCTCAAGATGTTGTTCTGTTTGTGTCAAATGTATTGGAAGTTTTTGTTTTTAGTTTACTCCATGATGTTCATTTTTTCAATAATGACTGCCTTGCTGCACAATATCCCTTACTTGATAAACGTTGTTGCACATTATCCCGCCACCTACTAAATAAACGAATGACTTGACTCCCAATATTAATTGAAAATGATTTGATTGACTTATAAATTATCGTATTGCTTCCGCTAAGAAAAAAATACTCCGTTCCATGGCCTACCAACGGCTGAAACTGCGGCAACAGCAACGTAACTTAAGAAGAAGGTAGCACTGATCGAGTTATTCTGTAACTGTCCGAGTCTGTTCACATTTTATTTTCCACTAACAAGTCCTTAAAGACTGCCAGAGCCCATACCGTGTTCCTGTTATGGCCCCTACACACGGCCGCGGGCGTTGACGCTTCAACGCTTCTGCCCATTCACTTTGAATGGGGTGACGTCACGATTCGCCGAACTGCATTGCGGGAGCAAAGCGTAGCTTCTCTCGCGTTGCTCGCTTCAAAAGTAGAGCAATGTTCTACTTTTGACACCTCGACGGAGGCGTCAGCCAATCGAATCATATGCCAGTACAAGCTCTAGCCAATCAAACCGCTGCTTGTGTGTCAGGGGCGGGAGATTCATGTGATTGGTTGTTGGTCGAGCTTCAGACACGCCCGCCGGCAAGCGTTAACACCCGCGGCCGTGTGTAGGGGCCGTTAGTGTTTACTTCCTGTCTGCCTTCTTCTGGTGATTTATCTTTCTTTTAACCTATTCCCTTCTAAAAACTACTTTTAGCTTTACAACTTGGACTGTTGGTATTTGTCATGGTTTTATACAGAGGGGTACAAACCTCTTAAAAAAACAGAAACTCATTCCTTGCTAAAATGATTGTGGATATGACTCATAGTTTAACAGCTGTAAATGTCTTGGCACATGTCAGACTTGACATCTTCGCAGACATGAGTCAGATCCCCAGTTGGTTTTTCCCCGTTTAATTCACATCCAGAGTCAGCAGCAGACATTTTGTGCCTTTAGAAAAATGTGATGAGTGTATTTGGGAAGACGTCTGACTGGCTGGCTGTTAGGTAACTGTCTGACCAAAGCGAAGCATGGCTGAGATCCGCTGCAGCCAATATTCTTTGAAAATCGAAGGATAAACAACATCAAAGTGCTGATTATTATCAGGTGCAGACTGGACATGTGATCCTGAGGACAGGGGACCTATGTCTGATGATGGCAAAAAAAGGACAGACCCATACTTAAATCCTGCCAGGGATCAAACGATAAAAAACCTTATAATGAACATAAACAATAATGCATTTTATTGCTCTCTTAATTATACTTTCATGCATGTACATGTTTAATAATACTTAAATAATTCATTTACAATAAGAATATTCTAAGCTGAAAATAATTATTTTAATATTTCAGTTTTCTTTCCCACTGGAACAATAGTTGAATTGAATAGTATCATTAATGCGTTTTTGTTCTTTTTCTTTTCAGCGCCATTACCACCTTGTAAGTGTAATACTGTGAACATGAGCAAGGTGTATTCAAATGGTACGGCTGCTCTACAGTTTCATCCTTTACAGGCTGATGCATTTGTAGAAAGAAACTTGACTAGTGACAAAATCGACATCTGTGTTGAAAGTTAAAATATATGTTTTAAACCAATTGGAATATAAATGTTGTATTACATGCATAAAAACACTTGGGGTGTTTCTTTTAATTCATATTTTATGAGTCTGTTATGAAGATGCTGTAATTAAAAGTAGTTTTTTTCTCTGCTATGAAATTCGGGGGAGCTCTGGCCCACTGGCACTAAATCCTCAAAATTGTTAGTGAGAAAAATGTGTTATCAGGAAGTGAAGCTCCAGGCTGTTGTTCACAGACTGTTAGCTCACCAACACAAAGACAACATCATTCTCATATCCTGATTGTCTTTGTGTTATATTCCAAATGTGCAGTGTTAGCAGATGCACCTTCCTAACCTGATATGCAATAAATACCATGCCTGAATGGATGTAATTAATATGATGGCATTGTGTTTTAAGCAGAGAACTGCAACATATTTTAAAATGTATTCCATTGATTTTAATTTGTGTTCTGCTTTTTTATTTCTTATTGTTTGGCATGTCATTCTGATGCTTTTTTTTATTGCATATGTAAAGCACTTTATCTCCCTCTTCAATGTACAATGATCATACCTGGTTAGTGTTTGATTATTATAGTTTTTTTGCCAAATTCTTGTTTTAATGATAGGACGACAGTGAACAGTTTAATCACAGATTGGTCAAGACAAAGTCGATAACAGTGTTATGGCACTCGGGCAGCATAGATTTCAGAAGCTCCTTAGATAGCCCATTTCTAGACTTGTGAATGCTTTAATATTCATGATCTTTAATTGGTTATGTGGTAACAACATGGACAGTAAAACGGTTGTATTGTATTTCTCATAATGATTAAACGATACATTGATTTCTATTGTACCAGCTTGAGGGGATGTTCAAGCGAATTATCCCACTTGGGAACACATGAATGCAGCACTTATGTCTAGCTCTGTGTTACTTAAGAGACATTTTTGTTTACGCCCCATGATTTGGATACACCCAAAACGTAAATCCAATGAAAGAAAATCCTAAAACAAGGTGGCATTTTTCATCATTGGAGGGCTACTTTTCTTTTTCAATTTTTTTAAAAATTTGGCTTCTAATACAATTGTATTTCGAAATGAAACGTGTGTTCTTCTTCGTCCCGATGCTTGCTCCCTCGGGATCAGCAGTTTCAATGCGACATCACACCCCAATCACAACCCTCTTTAATCAAACTAAAAACAGTCCTTGTCGCCATGGAAACCGAGTATGAGCAAACAATGTTAAAAGCTCCACCAAATAAATCGTGATGACTGGCGAGGTTTCATAACATCTCAGCCGTCTGCCGTTACAGTAAACAGGATATGTTAGAATCACTCAAAATTCCTCAGGTATACCCGGATATTAATGTGCATGTTAACGCTCCTCCGAGGTGATCAGAATTCAAGGTAAACCAATAAAATACATCAGAAGCAGGAGTTGTGTTTGTTGATTCATCTTTTTGCAGCCTGCAGGGATCCACTTTGACAGACAGGAAGTGATAGCAGAGCAGCCTCTTTCATTCACAGAATAACCCAAGTGCATCTCATTGTCATGCAGATGACAGTCTGAGCTTTAGCAGCCGCAGAACTGCTTTTTATATCTGTCAACAAAGGCCGGGTCAGAAATGAAATGGAATTTTGATCATTTCAGCCATCACTAAAGATCTTTAAATGGGACAGTTTGTATGGTATGGCTATATATCTACAGCTGATAGCCATGATGGTTAGTTGATCCACCACTCTGGTCCAGACTGAAATATCTCAACTGCTTTTAGATGGAGTGCCATGAAATACAGCATAAATGGTTTATTACAAGGATAATGTGTAGTAGTTACTGCCAAGATAGGGACAGGTAACCAACCACTTTGAGCTACACAGAGGCTTTTCTGAAACCGATGGGTGAACTCTCTATGACTACGTCCAATTTGCAAATAGTCCATGGAACAGGCACAGTAATAAGTGAAGGTCACCTACAGTACGCAATTACCATCATTTTCCACATTAAATGGAACAAAATAGCTTTACAGCTAATATATGCAATCAGTTCAACCGCTGTAAAAGATGTGCATGGGACAGACAGAAAAACACAGCTGAAACGCCCATTGTGTCAACCCAAATCACTTTCACTTTTAACTAAGCACACAACAACCTCTGTAAAACATTTGTGATGCCTCTCTCTAATAATAGGAATATATAACTATTTAATTCAAAATACTGTTCAATTTAAATGCATCTTTAAATCTCCATACTCTTGTATGTGATTTGGGTTGATTCAGTTCAATCATCCAAAAAGGTCTAAAACTGTATCATGGAAACTGCAGTGTTTGATTCAAGATGCATGGGTGTCTCTTTAACTTTATGTTGACCTTTACGGCATTTGACTTTTACGGTATTTTGAATGCCGAACTTTATAACCTCAATCAACAGCAACTCAGTTTGCATGTGGGTTAAAAGAGAGTCCAGACATAAGGAGTTAGAGAAGGAGGATAGAGTGAAAAGAACTGTGCTGTTTTAGCAGTCATACACTTAGATTTTTTTAAATCAGAAGCAAAGACCACGATGACAGCGTAGCTAGAAGTGCGTTCAGCTGTAGGAAGAGTCATGTTGATGTCTGGCTGATGGAGAGAACAGTGGATCAGACAAATTACTTAAAAAGGCTCCTTTCCCATGCAAGAAGAAATTATTTAAACTTCTCCTGATACATTTAAGCAGACATTTAACATGTTAATCATGGGTGCAACTAATACCAACAACACCATCTACATTACATTAAGGTCCAGACATTCTGGCAGACATGTCCCTGACAAGGGACCACGTCTTCCATGAGAATGGTGTATATAAGATTGCACCTTTAGATTTTTGATTTAACAAGAAATATTTGTAAAACCATCTAAAGATGGAATTTAACTTGAGGTAGTATTTATCTGTTTTTTATTTCCTACAATTTTGTTACAGATATAAACATGAATTTGCCTTGGAACAGAACAAGTCAGCTAATGTGGAACTTGGTGTTGAAGCTATTATTGTATTGATATTGCAACTGGATGGTATATTTATCCTAAAAACAATTCTACATCAACAATCATCTGCAGTTGAAGTCTTTCTTTAGAAGAAATATATGTGCCATATTTCTGACAGGATTCTGTCAAGGTTTTATATACCAATTCATAGAATAACAGCTCATCTCTTTAAAATAATAAGATGAACTGCACAAACAGCAGTGCTTTATCATCTCATCAGAAGCAGCTGTACAAGAACTTCTATTATAAAACTAATACTAAAATGAGTAAGGTTACGAATAAAACCAAGAAATATCTGGACAAATAGTCAGTAAACTAAGACTTGAAGTATTCAATGGCAACTGTCAGTAGCCTATCTGGCAGTTTTGACAATGGTTGTTTGTCAGTGCCTTACTTGTAATTGTTAAAGCTCACCTATTATGCAAAATCCACTTTTTCATGTCTTTTCTAGATTCTGAAAGTTTCAGGAAAAAAGATTCACTCACTTTTTTGTCCTGATCCATTTATATAAAAACCTATAAAAAATGAGCTGATCAGATTTTTTGCCCACTTTATGTCATAACAATTTTGTGTAGTCATTAGCCAATAACCAACCAAGGTAACCACCATTTATTAGGTAAATATATCAATCATTTCTAAGTAGCAGCCAGATGAATATTAGGGATGTTGTTTCAACAGTTCAGATGTTTAACAGTCTTATTGCCTGTGGGATGAAACTGTCCCTGAGTGGTGGTTTTAGTCCTGATGCTGCGGTACCGCCTGCCAGACGGCAGCAGACAGAACAGTTTGTGGCTGGGGTGATGGGGGTCTTTTATAATCCTGAGGGCTTTCTTCCTGAGCCGCTGGGAGTAAAGGTCCTCCATGGATGGCAGCTCCGTCTTGGTGATGTGCTGTGCAGCTTTCACCACCCTCTGTAAAGCCTTACGATTGACCCCTAGATTCCACCGGGTCCGTCTGCGGCGAGTTACGGCCGCGACGCGGAGCCCGTAAGGATAGCGGTCACTCTAGTCAATGGGTGCTATTCCACCACACGCGTCGCGTTACGTCCCAGACGCGTCCCCGAAGCGGCTCGGCGCAGGGCTCCTCTAAAATTAGGATGAATCCTATTTTTGTCGCGGCGCAGCCGTAAGGTAATGACGGGCAGGCAGGAAGTGGAACGTTCAGACCATATATAGCATATATACACACACACACAAACTAATTTTGCAGCCCCTATCCCTCCGTAGTCGTTCAAGTAAATGCCAGCGTTCTCCTCCGGTTTACAGGCACCGTGTACATTATATATATAGAATAATTATGATGATGAATGCATTTTTTTACCACTAAAATACAGCAACATATCTTTGATTCATGTCGTTTATAACTGGGATATTACAATTATTATTAACTTTGTCTGTACAAAGTAGCCTGCCCAGGAAATATGCCCAAATCAACAAAAACTGCGAGCAGACAGGGTAGACGCTCCGCTTCCGTAATGCTTCTGAAACGCGCCCGGTAGGGTATGACGCCGGGAGGAGACCGGACCAAAACCGCGGCGCAGCCGTTACGCGACGGAGACGGATCCGGTGGAATCGAGGGGCGGTGCAGCTGCCGTACCAGGCCGTGATGCAGCCAGTCAGGATCCTCTCTATGGTGCACCTGTAGAAGGTCAGGATGCTCTCTATGGTGCACCTGTAGAAGGTCAGGATCCTCTCTATGGTGCACCTGAAGAAGGTCAGGATGCTCTCTATGGTGCTCCTTTAGAAGGTCAGGATCCTCTCTATGGAGCACCTGTAGAAGGTCAGGATCCTCTCTATGGTGCACCTGTAGAAGGTCAGGATGCTCTCTATGGTGCACCTGTAGAAGGTCAGGATACTCTCTATGGTGCACCTGTAGAAGGTCAGGATGCTCTCTATGGTGCACCTGTAGAAGTTGCAGAGTATCCTGGAGTCCATGTTGAACCTCCTCAGCCTGCGGAGGAAGAAGAGCCGCTGTCGAGCTTCTTTGGTGATGGTGGTAGTGTGACGAGTCCATGTCAGGTCCTCAGTGAATAATCCATGTCAGGTCGTCAATGATGAGACCATGTCAGGTCCTCAGTGATGTGGATACCGAGGAACCTGAAGTTGCTGACTCTCTCCACCATAGTCCCACTGATGGCGATGGGGGCGTGTCCCTCTCTCTGCTGCTTCCTGTAATCCACAATCAGCTCCTTGGTTTTGCTGACTTTGAGATGGAGGTTGTTATCCTGGCTCCAAGATGTCAGGTTTTTGACCTCCTCTCTGTACGCCGCCTCGTCGCCATCGGTGATCTGGCCGATGACGGTCGTGTTGTCAGCAAACTTCACGATGGTGTTGAAGCTGTGTGTGGCCACGCAGTCGTGAGTGAACAGGGAGTAGAGGAGAGGGCTGAGCACGCAGCCTTGAGGGGCTCCGGTGTTGAGGATCAGGGTGGAGGATGTGATGTTTCCCACAACATGCCGTTGTGTCCTTGGGCAAGAGACTTGACCCTAAAAATGCTCCTGTGGGTATTGTCCACAGTATTCAATGTATTACATGTCTAATATGTAATGTAAAGGGCTTTGAACACTTTAAAAACTCTAAAATAAATACAATGAATTATTGTTACTTCCTATTTGGCTTCTCTGACAGATATGAGATTTGACCAACATGACCACACAGGTTGTTGCTAGTAATGTTATTAAAGGGTTCAAACAAATGATTGAGATCATACTTCTCTGGTAGTCTGTTCTATACAAGATGTTACACATTTGATGTGATACGATGTCTGTTAATCTTAATACCCTGGGATTTTACCGCCACGATAGGTAAAATGGTAGAAACTTTGGAAAGTCTTTATAACATCAACACAATGTTTTGTTCAAAAAGCATTTTTAAGGTTTATCCATTGTCCATGTCGGATTTTATAAATGCAGTTTCATTTTGAGTACCATTTCTCAGTTTTCATACTGCTGTGGGCACAAACAGACTTTTGGTAGAGGTACAGAAACATCTTTATCTCATTTATTAGAAATCTTCCTTTGAGCTATATAAACATGTTGTTTATTCTAAAACAGTATAAAGTACAACTCACCTGTATCTGAGTTCTATTTTAGCCAAACAATATCATTTAAAAAAAGAAGTATCTGATCAAATATAGGGAAAATAATCTCACCATGGTATTCAATTAAACGTTTCTGGATATTATGGTGTTTGAAACCATCATCCAACAATGTCTGAAAAGCATTTCTATTCTATTCAAATCTTTACATTTTAAACTCAAGATTATTCTCTGTCTTTATCATTTATAGGTGTTAATTGCCTCTGGAGCGCCACTATAAATGTCACAGGACACTAAGACTCTTCAGTGCATCCCAGATTTCTGTTGACAGGGAATGAATAAGAGTCACTACGCAGCTCATAAGTGTGTGTGTGTGTGTGTGTGTGTGTGTGTGTGTGTGTGTGTGTGTG
>CALSBZ010044486.1:138286-156716 GCA_943591055.1 Gobionotothen gibberifrons | reverse complement strand
GTGTGTGTGTGTGTGTGTGTGTGTGTGTGTGTGTGTGTGTGTGTGTGTGTGTGTGTTTCACAGCCGAATGGGAATCCTTCAGATCAACAAATAAACAAAGCAGCCAGGGCAGGCCACCGTTCCTCCTGTCAGCGGCATCTGCCAGCAGCAGGGAGGAAGCTTTGGGTTTTTCCTGCTTTGTCTAATCTTGCATCTACAAAAAAAGAACAAAAAAAACCTCCTTCTGGACATCCTCCATCTGTTTCTTTTTTTCTCTCCCTTTCAGACTCTTTCAGCCTGTGTCCTCTGCTGTCACGTCCGATTCCTCCCTCTCGATCAAACATCTCTTTCCCCACTTCACCTCTATCCACCCATCTTCCTCCATCTTTGTCTCTCCTGCGGATGACTTATTTAAACCCGAAAATAATTTCACAAGTGGTGACATCCCTGTTAGACCCTTACATCACTGGAAAAAAGAGCTCTGAAGGGCTTAAGCCTCTCCAGTCCTACCTGTCAAGCTGCAGTTTTTGTGTCTTATTTTAAAACATTTTGATCCACGCTCTTACACCTGATTTATTTTGACATCCCGCGTAATTTCCCAAATGAATTTAGCCTGTGCAGACTCAACAAAAAGGAGGATTTGCGGAAGAGGCTCATTTCTGTTCCTTCGTACATTTGCTTAGTTGCTGCTGCACATGTAAAATAGTTGCTCTCTCCTTTAATATCCAGCAAACACAAGGAGGACTGGATGTAATGGTACTGAAAGGAGGAGGGGGTGAGAGGGATGGAGGACAAACTGCTGCTGCTTCCCTCCTCCTCCTTCTCTCTTCATCTCCCCTCCAAAAAAAGAAGAAACAAAAAATCTCATCTCTTTACATCAGTATGTTAAATATCAGCAGACAGCCAGGGAGACAATGACACCAGCTGGGCAACAACAAAAGGAAATAAATATAATGTGGCAGGCATGCAGGCAGCCATCCCTCCACTCCATCCCTTCAAACATTCCTGCTGGGTGTCTGCTGCTGTACAGGCTTCTTTGTGGCCTCCTCACACCTGCATCTCACTGTGCTCTGAATGTCCAAAATATTTAATTTCTCTCCTTTTATCTTAATGTTTCCCATCTTCTAATCTGCCCCTGTGTGTGTTTCATGTAAAGAAGCTGCAGGTGTGAGGTGACATCTGATGTGTTTGTGTTGGTGTTATTATTGGCCTCTAGACAATAAGAGATGCTTACCTTCTCGGCTCCTCTGTGTTTCTTGGCCGCCGGCGTGTCGTCATGCTGCCGCCTGACAACAATAGCGCCTCCGCCGCTTTTAACACACTCCAGCGCTGTTTTATTGGCAGCACCTCCGCCGTTAATCCCGCTAATATTGTTATTGTTTACGTTGTTAATGTTGCTATTATCTCCCATGGTCCTGGAGTCCGGCGCGGCGCAGTGGCAGTGTCCGGGGCCGTCGCGGCACAGATGATGATCGGGCAGGGCGGACGACGGGAGGAAGAGGGAGGGAGGAGGAGACGAGCCATCGCCGGGCTTCTCCTTCCTCGCCCGGGCTGGAGGAGCGGCAGTGTCCCTCTCCCTGTCTCTCTCCCTCTTCCAGCCCCGGATCACGTTTTTCCCCTTTCTCTCCTCCTTGCCTTTGGCGCATGTCGCAGAGGAGGCCGTGGTCACTTCGGAGACGCCGTTGTTGTTGTTGATGATGCCGCTCCCGCCACTGCCGTCAGTGTCTCTGCTGACCGCTGAAATCATCTCCACACCTTCTCCACCGCCGCTCCGTCCTTGAGCCTCCCTACGCTGCTGCTGCTGCTGCTGCTGCTGCTTACCGAGCCCGACACACACCTCACCGCCGCCGCACACCGCCACGGCAGCCGCTGAGTGATCTGCCGCCTCCGGTTCCTCTCGTACCTCCCGACCGGCTCGGCTGCGTCTAAGCGCGGATCTCCTCGGCTCCGACCCGCCGCTGCCGCCTCCGCCGACAGGTCCCCGGGTCTGGAGCGAGGGCAAGGCCGCGTGTCTGTCGGCTGAGCCAGGAGCGCTGGAGGAGGCGGAGGTGATGGAGATGGAGGAGGAGGTGGAGGAGGAGGCGGTGTGGTTGGGTGACAGCTCCCTGCAGTCCGTCAGCAACCCTCCATTCTCCCCAGCTCTCAGGAAACGGTTCATATCCTCCTCTCCTCGTGTCCTTTGTCGATCTTCACAATAATCAGCATTCAAGTCATTGTCAGCCCGCCGCAGTGTTGCAGAGCACCGAGCTGTAGGTGAGCACAGCCCTGTTATAGGCTGCTGGATCCGGCCTGCTCCACCACTAACTACACCTAGCCTACTGAATGACAGCTCTGGCTGGGTGTTTTAGTCCACTTATAATAGCCTAGCCTACATAAAAAACGTTTTTTCACACATGGGCTATACATTATAATAAAACACTCAAAGAAAGTAAAATCACGTCCCAGAAATAATTCACACTTGTCCTTTTAGTTGAAAAATAAAAAATATATAGCCTAAGCCAATATTCTGGAAGTGTTCATTTCTCTCCCACCCTGAGTAATAGCTTGGCGAAAGTGTCACAAGAAGACACACATTGATTTAAGAAGAAAATATATGTCGATTCCTGTCAGAACATGACAGTGGTTGGCCACGGGGGGGCGATGCAGTGTTTGCTTTTGTCTTCAAACTCAGGTGTAACTGATTGGATGTCCACCAAATCTGACTGATGCTTCCAATCAGCTGCTGTTTTCTGGAGCATTACAGTTGCACTGATTGGTCACAAGGGGCGCTGTCTACTTGATATGTTTGAAACATCATACAATAGTCTTAGTCAATAGGACTTAGTTTCTCTGCAAATACATTCCTATAACAACCTACTGTGTTCACATTGTTCTTATTCTGGTACTTTGGCAACTTGAAACTAGACAATAATATTTGACTAAGTATCTCCACATTTGTTCATAAATGTACATGGATCATTATGCTGCCAGGAGCCTAATGATTTTTGGTATAAAGTTAATTGAATATATATTATTATTATTATTAAAGTGTGCGGTCAATGCCCCAAACAATGTATGGCAGCTTATCTAAAAGCCATTTGAAAATCGGGGGAAATTACAACATTTTGATATAATTTTAAATTAAATAGCAGTCTCTTTAGTATATATTTCTTGGAGTTAAATATTTTAAGTTGTACGTAATACTATGTTTAACTGGTAAGTATATGAAAAAGAAATCTTAATCACATTTTTAAGGGGCATTCTGAGATTAGTACGTAGATGTTTCAATTGTGCTTTAATTTCTGATATTGACCCCAAATACGTTTTCCGAGGATATTTTCAATCAAAAATATAATTAACATATTTACATATATACGTGAGAAAGTGGTTGGACATGAATGTTTTGCTAAACAGTTTTCAGAGTCACTTAAAGGGACACTTAAAAGATGTTGCTATATAAATACACCAGGAGCCCAGAGTTCTTGATAACAATATACAGTGAAAAAATGTAACCGTTGACTTTAATTAAATGTACAATGTCAATAGATTACACAAACTTTGTATTAGTTGGTTGAAAGCATTAATATGACATTGAACCTAATATAATATATGTGTAATCGGTTGTCATAATACAATTAATTAAAGTCAACGTTTACATTTTTTGAGTGTATAAAACGTTATACTTCTGAATAAACTGAGAACGTATTCATCTGTATGCTGCTCTGAGAAATGTATTTGCAGTTGAAAGGCGAGATAAATTAGTTATGAATTAAATAGAAAGTAAGATGTCAGGAAATCATTGTTTTGGGAGAAGCTCTTGACAGTTGGGTTAGGGTTAGGGTTAGGGTTAGGTTATGTCCAATGTGAGTTTTTGAAGCTGGACTCCATTTAACAATGCTTTCAGTCTCTGAGACACTATTTTCTGGCCCGAATTCAAACTCCTTTAGCTTGGACCTCATTCATTTTTTTCTCCACAAGGACAACTAACTTTCCCTTCTGCTCTCATGCTTAATACTCCCAAAGAACACTGTATTTTGAGCCACATTTGGTTTTCCATAAGCAATCAAACAGATTTAGGTGTGTATCAGTGAAGAAATATTGGTTGTACCAGCAACGTAATTACGGCCTCCTTAACATGAGCAAACCTTCAACCATAATTTAACAAAATAACAACACACGTCTTGCAGCTTTCTCTAAAATAGACCGTGATGGGAGGAGCAAAATGTCCCAAAAGCATTTTAAATAAATATTTCTCACTTTGCAGAATGGCTCCTTTAAAAGTTGTATGATCATTTAAAAAACATTTTAATCACTAGGTAGGAGCGTTTTCTAAAGGTGTTTGACTACTGGTAAGATTGACATTGCATCATAAATTAGTAGCCTATATCGTATATATATACGATACATAGTGTACTTTATAGTTTATAATGAAAATAGAAATTGACAGTGTTTACTACTGAGATGCAGAAGCATAAAGTGGAAGAGAATTGGAATACTCTTGGCATGTCAAAAATTGTACTCATGTAAAGTACTGAGTATTCCACCACTGTTTAAATTAGACACATACCTGCAGCTTTTGGAGTGCTCTTTTAACATGTAAAGAAATATTTTTGCAGTGAGAGCACAAAATCCAGTCAGCTTATCATTGAGCCGAATCACTGATAAGAGATTTTGGACAGTAAGAGGAAGGGGGTTCAGCGAAATGTCCACATTATATCACTGTTGTCAAACCAAACAGGGCCAACGTACTGTACAGATAGGCACAGTCAGACTATACTGCATGTTCCAGGAAGCGTGTCATTTGGGAACAACAACAGGAAAAAGCCGAGCACTGACAGAAAATGTATCAAAAAACATAACGTTTCAGATGGTAATTCTGCAATGGAGAACTGCAGTGTACGATTCTTTCTGATTTAAAAGGAAGAGCACAATGCCCAAATCTTCCCACTCTTCATCCAAATCCACTGGGCATCCTCGGTAAGATAACATTCATTTTTAGTGTGAAAAAAGAGCAATATTTATTTTAAATTTTTCAACAAGACTTTTCAGAAATATTTTCCCAAGTTATAATACCTGTAGGTGGATCTGTTTCCTTTTCATCCATACCAGTTCCTTCAAACGGCAAGTTACATTTTAATTGGTCTCACAATGAAGGACTGGACATTGCATTTCTTACAGCAGGCGTTTTTTTAATGAGTGTTGAATTTCGTGTTCTTTTTTAACCTTAAATACTTGAAAACTTTCTTCTTGCCTTAACCTGGCATCCACCTTACTTGAACATCAACAGCCCATGTCGGTGTGTAATGCTAGCAGGGGCTAATGTAGCTTAGAGCCTCTAGTATGCAGTAGAAATGAATGGCCAGCTGAGTCTCGATTTCTTTTTAAAGAACTATACCTCCAGTTTTGTTGCATTTTCAAACGTCTTCCTTTAGACAGACACTTTCTCAAGAGAAATTACTTGATGACATGTATTAAACATCACAAAGATCACTTTATAAAACGTTTTTCACACATGCAGTATTACTCTTTAACGCTATAAACACTGACTGTGATAGGTGAAATCAGTGGAGATCTCTTTTGTTATAGCTAAACAAATGTTGTTTTTGTCGCTGTAATATTGTCTAAAATAAAGCATTTCCGTTCACTGCATCAGCGAGAAAGAATTTTAAAGAAACGTTAAAATAGCAGTGTCAGCAAATATCCTGTTGGACAAACATGCCCATGTTTTTGTCAGCAAGCCCTGAGCTGCAGTTTGTACAGCTTGTGTTTGAGTTTCAAAGGTCTCTGATTACCCAGCATGCAGGAGACTGATCAAGTCACTCAATCTAAATACGAGTCAACACAAGCAGCTAAAGTGAATTATTTTCCCTCAACCTTATTTCCAAAGGAATTGGAATTCAATGATCCAGCACTGGCTTATAATGCATTCAATCGTATTTGTTGTACATTATTACACGGCTTAGTTGAATACTCAATATTGATTGGTCAATTGTCAATGTTAAGTAAGGTATGTTGTGCAATGAGGCGGACATTATTGTAAAAATAACACCCGTCCCCCTTACTTAAATAAAACACAAATGCAAACCTTAATAGAGCAGAACATAGGAGATCCAATACATCTTCTTAGAATTTGGAGTTTAGATTAAAAGTAATACAATTAATAAATAATTGAAACATAGAAAACTAATGACAACTAATTATTGTGTACAAATATTATACTCATCCAATCATAAAAAAATAGAATGAAGGAAATTAGAAAAAAATGAAAGAATGATGATTCAGCAAAGTGGAAAATAATAATGAAAACAACTCAACACTGTATTCCAAAGTGCAGCATGTTGGGTACCAGTTTGTCAGTCTGTAGAGAAATTGACCCAACGACAAAACAAACATCTGATACAAATCTGGCCGGGCACTTTTATCTGGTACTCTTTTTCCAAGGGTTGTTTGTATGCTCAGCTTAGTCTAAAGGTGAACATTGGAATTATGCGTAGGGTAAATAACGTTTTTTTTTTTAAATAAAGACCTTTTTGAACATTAAAGCATGTCACAGTAGGCACAACATACAAATATGAAACCTGAAAATGAGCAAAATAGAGCCCCTTTAATGTTCTTGAGTAATCACATGTTCTGCTATACCTTAAACTTCTGCACCATTACATATCAGATGCAAAATATCATTTGTTTTTCATTGTATGTATGTGATAACGTCAGTTACCCTTCAGATTCAGATTATTAATACAAAAAAGAATCAGCAAATAGAGAGCGCTGAGACACTGGGTCAGCAGCAGCGCCTAAGCATAATGATGATGTAATATTATTATAGGGAAAGATAAGATAAGTCTTTATTGTCTTGTGAGGGGAAGTTCACAAGCAGCACGGCACGTAAAGTAGTTCCTCCTCTGCCAGCCGCGACACGATGATGAACACGTTAATGCATCAATTGTAAGCACTTTGAACACCAGGAAAAGCGCTATATAAATAACATGTATTATTATTAACAATCCAAACACCATTCCCCATGATTTTACTTTTGGTATTTTGGGTATACTTTAATGCTGATACTTAACTGCATACGTTCGATTTTGAATGCAGGACTTATAAGATTAAACAATTTTATTTCTGTGTAAGTTTATTATTATTATTATTTCAGTACCTTACCCACCAATTGTCTCAGTTTGAAAGTACCAAAACTCTAAAACCGAATTGAGACGAAAATCCTTCTGAAAGCTCCACACATTAGGTGTTCAAACAATGATTCCAGAAGATAAATCACCATCAAAACCACCAACTGTTGATTCACACATCATTTACAAAGTGTAGCTCAGTGAGGTATGGAAGTGTGGGGTATAATCACGTTGGTAAACGTGCTACAATGGCTCAAAACACTTAGATTTGGAGAACAAGCTGCACTTTCAGAAACACTGCAAATACAAAACACTGCAAATACAAAAGTGCTGCAAGAGGCTCGAACACAACGGAAACAGGAACACAAAAGAATTATGCACACAGCTGGGACCAGAGCGCTTGTTGACATTCAGGGATTAAGTTGACCAACTGTCACTGTAGGCAGAGTTAGTCTGCTTCATGATTGTTAGTGTTTTGTCAGTATAGTTTAGAAATGACTACAGTAGGTTAACTATTAGCTAGTTAGCTTACAGCAGATCTGAAGAAATATCAGAAGGAATCATGCGATCGCATTGTTAAAATAAGACAATAAAACGAACACTTTAGGAGTGATAGTTGCCTAACTCTAACCCCTGAACGTCAACAAGAACTCCGAAATGAATGCACACAGCTGTGTCCATCACTTTTCGGTGTCCCCATTTCCATTTAGTTTTGATCTTCTTGCAGCCTTTTTTTTAATTGGTTTTCAGCGCTTGCTTTATGCAGCACTTTTAGTAACACCGCACATGTTTCGCTAAATTGGTGAATGTTTTCTAAATCCCGCCAACTGTTGTGCAGTTGGTGAAGATATTTATAATTTGCATGTGTTTTGGCACATTTATGTTTTCAAATTGACATCAATTTTGAAAGTGCAGCACATTTCTCTTAATTACGTTTTGGGCCGCTTTAGCACGTTTGCACGGTTTGGCCACTGTAATAATTGGCCTCCAGACGATTCTAAGCTAGGCTTTAGTCATTGTTCAGGCCGGGAAATGTATTCTGTTAAAGAGGGTTCTCAAGTATACAATTGTAGTTGTGTATTTTTCATCCATGCATAAGATCATGTGTGCGTAATTATTTTTTTACTATTGTAATTTGGTTATCTGTATATCTCAAAATGACTGGGAGACATGCAAACACTGATAGATAAACTTAATGTCAAACATGTTTGTGTACCGTCGTTGTGGCTCAGTGACCCTCAGTTGATGTCAGTATGCACACATACACACACTCACACACACATTATGTTGATGTTTTTAAGTATATTTGTAGCTCCAGAGGGAATAAGGAGATCATACATGGCTCACACAGGAGATAATTGATGACGTGTAGCTATTTCTTTGGTCCTTTTAATAAAGACGTTTAGCTGAAAGCATTCGAAATGGTCATGAGTTAAGGAATCATGCCTGGATAAATATTAATAAATGATTAACAAAATGTTGTTGTGCATAGCAAGAAAGGGAATGTGTCCCAAAATTGGATTACCAACTGGTCAAAACCTACCAAGGGCCCCCAGGGTCACTGCTTTTCAACAGATGTTTGTTAATTTGACCAAAGTTAAATAGACATCATCAGTTGTAAAGCCCTGTCTTGTAAACCAGCTCTTTGTAAAAAATAAAAAATAAATATTGTGTCTCTTTAGACCGCTGACAGAAATGACCAACAAACAAGAATAAGTCCTTGACAATATATCTCCAAAAATATCATATCTGAAGTTAGCAATAGTCTGGTGACTCTCTCCCTGTTACACAAGCCTATTCTTTTTACACACTCCATGTAAAGAAAACATTATTCACAACACGGCAGTCATTGAAAGGTGATGCAACAGGTGTTGTATCTACTTGTCACTACTGTCCTGCATTTCTCTATAAACTCAGCATTTAGTCAATTATAAAAGGTTACATCCACATTTCTTCCTACTTGTGCAGCCTTGAAATGTAAAAAATAGTAAAAAAGGGAAGAAAGTTTGTTCCTGTGTAATCTAAAGCAGAGAGAGACGCATGGGAAATCACTGTGTTCCCACGGTGACACCAAATATCTCAATGTATGCATCTGCCAAGATTTTTGCTGAATATAAAATAAAATAATGAAATGTATAAGTAAAGCCTTATCAATGTAGACAAAATACCTTAATAAACCTTAATTCTCCAAAAAAGCTGGGTAAAATGTCACTGATCAAAGGTTTGAAAGCTCACACACACATACACACACTGTACTGCCCTCTGATTGGCTGTGACATATGAGACCAGGGGGCTCAGCAAACACTCCCACATGCAGGTGAGGGAGCTGAGGATCAGGTCAGTTCACAGACAGACAGGCAGACAGGCAGACAGACAGACAGACAGACAGGACGTCCTGCAGGACAGACAGGTGTTTGGTTGGCTAAAAAACTGTTGGGCATGATATCAGAACATTGTGTGAAGCTGCAGGAAGACGCCAGGAAGTATAACAGAAGAGATGCAAAGACCGAGGACCGAGATTATCAGTAAGTTTGTGACTTGTGTAATATGAGTAGTAGTGTTTGCATGCTGGCATTAGGGCTAGTTAGCACTGCAGTATACCTCTATGAGAAACTAAAGTCAGCTAATGGTTGCTAAACAGAAAACAAAATCATATATTTGTTGGTTGTAGATTAGTAAATCTGCTACTTTTATATAATGATATATCACTGTTAATGGGTTATTAGTGAATTGTGGGCTTTTTTTGTATTTGTTTGTGCCAGAGAGTGCCTTCATTGATTGATAGTGTTGAAAGGGGGGAGGGCATTGCCTCATAGTTCCGCGGCCGGAGTCGAACCAACTTAGTTATTTTTTTCAATAATGAGAACAGTTAGTTGCAACTGCACAGCGCGATAGAATATCCACTATACAGGCCAATACATTACCTCATGAAAGATAATATGCATCCTTATTACTGTTTGCAGTCTGATAAGTAACAGAAACAAGTCACGTCAAAGTCAAGATATGTTTTAGGTCATTAAGATACAGACTCTCCATTAAATAGTTTGTTCATTAGAGGTTGATTTAGTTAACTATTACAATCAACACATTCTTTAGAATTAATGAATAAAACATTTAATGAATTATTGTCAGCATTCTTTTAAATCATCTTATAGTCTTACATCTCTGAAAGCCAGTGAAAGGCATGGTTTATGGGTTCAGGTGCATGAGTTTACTACTGTATTTATGGAGTTCAACATTATGATAGTCATCTTTTTTTCTTTCTTCGTGCTTATTGCCGTTCTCTACGGTGGTGGAAATGTTCAAACGCGCAACAACGGCTCAATAAATTGTCATTAGGAGAAACACGCTGCTCTTTCAAAAAGGATATAAATATAAAAACACAAATGTGCCAAAACACATGCAAATGAAGAAACATCTTTACCAACTTGACAGATTTACTAAAAACACTGCATAAACTAAATGCTGTAAATAAATAACGCAACACAACCGAAAAGTGATGCACACTGCTGGGACCGGAGCGCTTGTTGATGTTCGGGGATTATAAAGTTGGCCCACTGTCACTTTTGGCAGCAGTGGCATACTGCGGCCCAGAGCCGGCCAGGGGCCCATTGTTTTTTGGGGGGGGGGGGGGCCAATGGCATTGACCGGTTCACGCAGTCTTCAAAGTAACCAAGCAACCTTAATTAATTTGTAATTTCTCTGTCCAATGACCTTGCTCCCTTTCATGTCATGTGATACCTTGTGTGACGAGCAAACCGTTTAATCAACCTCAAAAGTTATAGGTACTGTAGCTAGCAGCAGCAAGTTTGGCAGCATTATAAAAAATGTAATAGCTTGCATTTATAATGTACAGCAAACCAAAGCACAAGAGCGGCGCTCAAAAGAGAAAGGACAAGAGAGAACAAGGAGATGTAACGGCTAAACTGACAAAATTAGATTTAATTTTTTTTTGTCATACATCGTCCTCGAAATCTCTATTAATTCTGTAAATTGATTGTGTGATTTGTTCGCTGTGCCGTTGTCAGGCTGTGGTGGTCTGAGGCCAGGGCATGCTGTTGTTGATAGCCTACATGTGGCGCTTCTGAGTGGTTGTGTGTGTCCGTGTGTGTGTGAGCGCATCAGCGTGCGCTTATGTTTGGGGTGATGGGGGGGGGCCCCAAAACAATATTTGCACCGGGGCCAATCACAACCTTGTTACACCACTGGTTGGCAGAGTTAGTCTGTTGCATAATTGTCAGTGTTTTGTCAGTATGTTTGAAATGACTAGGTTAGCTTCATTAGCTAGCTACTGTAGCTTACAGCCGATCTGAAATAATATTAGAAGGAATCATGCGATCACATTGTCAAAATAAGCCAATAAAACCTACATTTTAGGTTTCAGCTGGCCAACCTTATATTCCCCAAAGTCAATAAGCGCTCCGGTCCCAGCTGTGTGCATCCCTTTTAGCAGTGTTTCGTTTATACAGTGCTTCTAGTAAACGCTGTGCATGTTTTGTGAAGTTAGTGAATGTTTACAATTTGCAATGTTTTTGAAAGTGTAGCAAGTTTCTCCTAATGTCATTTTTTTGGGGACGTTGTAGCGCATTTGCAAGGGCCGGCCACTGTAGATAGTTCAATGGTTTTTGTCAGTTTTGCTTGTCTCTATTGTTGCTTCATGTTTCTTGCACTTCATAAACTGATTATTGGATATTGTGGCTCTATTATGGTGGTTCTAACGTTTGGCTGTTTCCTTTGCCCTAGCTTGAGACTGTTTTATTTCTGCTTTTGTTGCTGAAAATGAGCAAACTGGCACATTTACAGAAATGGCTGTTCAGTTTACATTCAACTGAGTCCTTTAGAATTAGAGTGTGTCTAATATGTCAATAAACTGGCACTAACTTTGCTCTCAGCAGAAAAACCCGTATAAACTGTAATGGCAATTTTAACTGTTCCAATGTCCTATTCTTTTATTGTTGAGTGATCCAGACGCAGACACAAACAGATTCATTTCCGGTCTTTTGCTGCAGTTTAGAATAATGTTTTATTTAGCGTTTACATACCAAGGTTTAATTGCAGTCAATAGTTGTGGTATGAGCATCTGCCGGGCTGGTGGAATCGGTGTGCTCTTCCTCCTGTGTCCTTGTCCTTTCCTGTCACCTGTGACCCCTTTTATACACCCTGTGCAGCTGCTAAACCCTGCCACCAAGTGTTCAAAAATAGTATTGCCCTATAAATATAAATAAAGTAAACTGAGATACCAACAACAACCATAAAACGGCTCCTACATAAACAATTTGCACATTCTTCCTTTAACTTCATATTTTATACATACGCTTTTAATGTTATATCAATTGTTATTAATGAATTTTTTATTGCACAATCTTACTTTAACTTCTCGTGATTATTATATATATTATACATTTTAAAAAAAAGTTGTTATCTTTTATTGGACATTTGATTTCAACTTATCATGTAAATATAAATATCTTTGTTTAATTTTCTCACTTTAAAATATTTGTTTCTGTTTTATTTAGATGATTCTTAATTAAGGGCAACAATTCTGAAACCCATTTCCCCTGGCATAAATAAAGTACTCTGATTCTGATTAAGTGAAGTTAAAGGGAATTCATATTAAACCATTGTTGCTGAGTACGGTATTCATTCCTCTCTAATCTTCCATGTACAGCACCTGCCTGATGCTGCTATATGACGTGTTTCTGGTCATTTTGTCGTGATGTCTGAATGTTGTTTTCTTGCTGTGTGTAGTTCAGATGTAGAAAACGTGGAGGAGCGGCAGAGATTTGAGAAGATGGTGGGCGACCCTCTGCAGGCCGTGGACCCGGAGCAACAGGAGCTGTCAGGCAGGAGGAAATACGCATTAGTCAGGTGAAGCACATTTAGTGGAAAAGTATCCTGAGTCTGGAGCTGTTACTGTAGTAAGTCAGAAAGAAAATTGCACGTGGCTGCTCATTATTTCCAGTTTACACCGGCATTTATTCTTTCTTTCTTTTTATTTGCCCAACAAATCCAACAAAGAAGTGAAATAGTTTGTTCTCGTTTCCCCTCTGAAATGCTCTTACAAATATGTATTTTTTCAACATTATACATTTTGAATTTAAGATATGAACATAAAATAGTGCTGAAGGTAGAAAACGGTTAAGGAATACTATCTAAAAATATATAATAAAATATAATATATAATGTGTTGGACGGGTCGTGCAGCTTGGAAAATGTAATGAGCGTTATGGAATAAAGATATTCTATATGTTATTTTTATGTCATTTCCCTTGGTGACCTGTTATAAATACTGTCATAAGTTCATTAGAGTACAAAGGGTCATGTAAGGTGCAATATAATGTAATATAATATTATGCAATGTAATTCCTCCTTCTACGCTGATCTGTCAGATCAAAGACCTTCGACCACTCTCTGCTGACTCAGGTCCAGACAGAATCAGACCCGAAGATCGAGAGGAAGAAGTCTCAGTACAGCCAGGTGAGCGCTCCGTGTTTTATAACAGCTGTGAACATTACAGCACGGCAACAATCTCATCAGCCGGGGGACGTCAGATACCATTTCTGATTAGCTGTTTTGCTTACTGTGGGATTTATTATTGTAATATACCAGAATCTTTGTCAACCTTACCTTATTTAAAGTGATATTAATATCACTTTAAATCATATATTATGTTTATTCTTAAAATGATTCTCAATGTGTTTTTTAAACATCAATCAAAATATCAAACTAAATCTACTTTATTGCAGCTTTTGAAATATAATCAATATTCACATTGTGCAGCTTTCCAATGTCCAAGCTTCACTCTGCTTTATCCATAATGTGTGTGTGTGTGTGTGTGTGTGTGTGTGTGTGTGTGTGTGTGTGTTGTGTTTCAGCTTTCGAAAAGCAATTGCCAGTACCATAAAATATTTAAGGAGATCAGCAAAGAGGAACTGCTCAGACAGAGTAAGTCATTAATGATCACTACTTTCCGCTCCACCTTAAATACTGGATGAGAGATTAGATAGTCTGATACCTCTTAGCTTTTTATTAACTAGGTGATGATGAGTAGTATTTAGTCAAAGAAAAATATTCATAACTATGTTTTCATTCATGACTATGTTTTCATTATAGTATAATTGAAACTAAGAATTTTCTTTTCATTAGCCTAAAATAGAGAAGTGCAGTGATGATGTAGTCCACCCTGGAAGTTAGCATTGCACGGGCTCCCTGGACAAAAAGCAATGGGATTTCCCCATTGGATTTTTCAGACATGCTTATAAAACTTTGGTATCATCAACATGAGCATGAATGTATTGGCTTCTAAAGTAGTGTAATGCTAGGATGGCCTCAGTGTGGTGAAGGAAAGATACCACAGCATTTTGTACTGCAACCTGCAATACCAGATTCCGCCACGTCCTTCTCACTGTCCTTTCGAAGCATTGGTTTGCATTTTAAAGTCCTTCTTTAACAACATCGAGCTAGGTATATGTACACTGAATAACACGTTGGCATTTGTAATTGTTCATCCTATCAATACTGGCCACAAAGAGATACCAGTTATTTTAGTGAATATAGTTATATAGGACAAAATCTCCAGTGCTCGTCCTTTGAGGAATTCAATAATACATCAGGCTGAGTTAATATAATGC
This sequence comes from Gobionotothen gibberifrons, assembly GCA_943591055.1. NCBI lineage: Eukaryota > Metazoa > Chordata > Actinopteri > Perciformes > Nototheniidae > Gobionotothen > Gobionotothen gibberifrons. The sequence goes on along the minus strand of CALSBZ010044486.1, from coordinate 142,000 downwards.
TGGAACAAATTACGTGGATATCTTCCCAATGGGAATGTCGTTTTGGTGCTAAATTAACACTTTGTGTTACTGTCCCTTTGCAAGGAAACGCTGATGAAGCACAAAAGAGATTTGTATGCCATATGCGCTTTCCTGTTTGTAGGTGCCAACCTACTTTTTCTATCAGCTTCAACTGAACTTGATTGTGTTCTGTCACTGAGTGATTACTGGTATTTTTTGCCAGGTGATCTCTTGGCAGGCCAGTACGGACAAAAGGAATAATACAGTTACCAAAAACTATTTGAATGTACAATATTGTTTTCAAAAATGTAAAAACTCTTAAATGCTCATAACAGATATACAGAACTAACATCCAGATGTAATCAAGTACCGGTTAATGCATTGACTTATTTTTCCTCATATTGTTTTTACAGAAATGACAGGAACTAAAAACGTAGCGTTCCCCTCAGTGTGCTGATGCTGTTGACCTGTTTTTCAGGTTACACATGTGCTCTGCAGAAAGACATCCTCTACCAGGGACGGATGTTTGTCTCTGACCATTGGATCTGCTTTCACTCCAAGGTGTTTGGCAAAGACACAAAGGTACCGAGAACTACCCTACTGTTCCTGCAAAGTGCTTTTTCCTTCATGTCAGAAAATATTGCTGTGGATAAATGTTCTGAGTATTTCCATCCCAGAGGTCTTTCACAATGGCGTCTCTTGTTTCCACTTCAGCATCCCAAACAGATATTTGACAGTGTTACAGATGATCTGTACTATGCTTATTTAATAATGAAGTTGAAGTTATTTGAAGTGAATAGTGAGGTGCCAACTGTAACAGGTTTGAATTCTCACAGGAAACACAAATAGAATCATAATTACTACAAAGGACACAGAATGACTAAACAAAGAAAACAAACCATTAAAGAAGCACATCATTAATATAACCAACTACAAAAATACATAAAATGACCACAAATGGCTTAGAAATACACAACTAGACATAAAACAGGTAAGAGACACAAAATGACTACAAGGGAACAGAAAACAACTACAAATAGACAAAGGTGACCAATAAGATAAACAAAACAACTAAAGAGACATAAAATGACTACAGAGAGGCACAAAACATAACTAGACATAAGCAGGTAGAAAGAGACCCGGGCCCTGTACGACGAAGCAGGATTTTCGCTTAGCCGGCTAAATTCAGGGAAAACTCCGGCTTTCCGGTCCTACGAAGCTGGTTCTCTTTTTAGCAGGCTAGATTTCCATGGTAACTTATGCTTAGCAGCTAACCTGGTCGGGACCAGGTTAAGTTGCAGGCTAAGAGCTCAACTCAGTGAAAGCACTGCCTGCTGACCAATCAGAGCTCCGTGTGCGGAGCGGGGTGCAGAGTTTAAAGCGATCAAGTCACATTACAGGAGAAAGGAAATACAGTTTAAACTGCCGTTGCAGGAAAGCCGGCCGGCAAAAATCACCGACTGTGTGAACGTGAACATTAATAGAATATCACCTCCCATCTTCAGAGCAATCTGACTATTATAACATTAGCGTTAAGAAAGCTTACTTAAATATCTGCCACAACATAAGTAACTGGATCAAAGTTACGGTCTATATGCTGTAAAATGTATTATCTCTTCGATTTACACACGGAATATATTGCACGTCCGTCAGCTGAGCCGTATCTGGCCGTGCAACACTCACAGTGCCACATACTGTATGCAGAAGTATTATTTTAATCAACACATTAAGTTGACGAAACACTCGAGTCAATTATTAATTAATTAAAGTTAGATCGTGTCTTAAGGGCAGTGATATCATAAACCTGTTAATGTACGCATTCAAACACTTGTTCTGTTACCAGCTGTATTCACCTTGCAGGTGCAACTATGTGGCTTTTATCCTGGATAAAGTGTTTAAGTCATGGATGTTTAAAGTTTAACGTCTTCATATTTGTCTAATTATATAGTTGACTTTTGATTCAGGAAGTATGACGCGCTGCGCTGTCAGTACGCTTCTCCATGTTTGTGATTGGTCGAATGCTCCAAACACCACCCCTTTCATGTGAACGCGCACCTAACTAGATAGGGCACGGCTGGCTTGAGCGATCCACTTGATAACCCGCGTCGTAGGACCGTTTAGCGAGAGCGCGTATGTTTTGGATTAGGCCAACCGGCTAACTCAAACATATCCAGGTTATGTTGAACCAGCTTCGTAGCACAGGGCCCCGGTAAGGACTATCGAGGGACAGAAAACAACTACAAAGAGACACAAAATGACAACAAAGTGATATGAAACAACAACAAAGAGATAGAAAGTGACCATTAAGATACAACTACTAAACGACAAAAAACAACAAAAGGAGGCTGTGAGCATTTCGAGCTCACACTCGGTTTAAAGACGACAGGAGAGGGATGGGATCAAAACAAAACAGTGGTATTCCCCAAAAGGCAGGCACTAGGCAAACAACAGAAAAAACACAGAAGTCAGTCCTCCCTCTCAGGACCCAGCCTACTGCAAGAGAGACCAGAGCCAGGTTACCACGTGCTTTTATTCAGTGACTGATTACCTGATCCTGGTCAGCTGTCTGCTCTCCAGCCGAGCCACTCCCATCACTCCAGCAGCCGGCGCCCTAACCACACCCCTAACCACAGAGGCTAAATCACTATAGAGGCTTCCCAATACTCAAATTTCCCCTCCTCTGCTCCTCGACTCCTCGGTCCTCCGGTAGTGACCCGGAAATGAATTTCAGCGCGCCATTTTGAAGGACATCTCATTTCTCTAAATGCACACCGAGGACCGAGCGTCGAGGAGGCTCTCTGGAGGAGCTATAACCGAGGATACACTGATGGTTCCTCCACGGCTCCTCCGTGGATGCATTTCCGGGAACGGTGGAGGCATGACGGACGGCCGGACTTATCTCAGCCAATGACAGCTCTGCATGCTTCCCCTGGATATTATTTTAGAAACTGCTTTCATCGCAACGCGATGTTTCCAGTGAGAACAGCTGTGAGGTCCGTGCAGAAAGCAGAGCAGTGTGTAAAATATATATCACTCAGTGTAACAGGCCTACTCTCTTTATTTGCTTTAGTTTAGTAGATAACTACAAACAAAGAGTCGATATTTTTCTAAAACCATTTAGTGCTTCACATAATAAAATACACAACGGCTGTAACCTAATTATCCTTTAGGAGCTGTAGGTGTGTGTGGTACAGTGTGTAGGTGTGTGTGTGGTACAGTGTGGTGTGTGTGGTACAGTGCGTAGGTGTGTGTGGTACAGTGTGTAGGTGTGTGTGTTGTACAGTGCGTAGATGCGGCGGACAGACGGGTCTCAGTTGGTTTGGTGTCCTCTGCTTACTTTTGATACTTGTAAATACAACTTTTGGCCCGTAATTTCAATTCCCCATTCCATTTGGATCGCCGGAGCTGTATAACATTAACATGCTTATTGTAGTTGTAAGTGTGCACTGCCTTGCGGCCTGAAGCACCATCCTTGATGGAGCATATGTGTGGGCTGGACGGTGGACCTGTATTTGACAGGAAAGGAGTGAGCAGAGGGTAGAATTGTTGATTATTGTTCTGTTTTCTGTGACAATCTTCCTCACCCTCTCAGACTTTCAGTTGCGCCCGCTAGTAAAGAGACGTGTTACCATGGAAACCAAACAATGGTGTAGCTGTATTAAAGTCCGAGTGGAAACAGTCCTGAGTAAATCTGATTTTGTCAGAAATCGGGAG
>CALSBZ010044486.1:115401-131376 GCA_943591055.1 Gobionotothen gibberifrons | reverse complement strand
TGTGTGTGTGTGTTTGTGTTGTGTTTCCCAGAGTGTGTGTCCTGTTCCTGTCTTCCTGTTACCTGGCCTTTAAGGTCGTCTCATTGGAGCAGAGACTGACTACGCTCGGCTCCATCTCCGAGTTCCCCCACCAGGAGTGAGTTCACAACAAATGTCACCTTTAGCTACAGACTGAACTAGAAGAGCTGGAGAAATGTATACATGTTCCTACTTGTTGAAACACCTCACCTTCAAATGTGTTCAGACTTATGGATTGTCAAAACCTATGTATTTGCAGATCCCGTAAATGTATGTCTCCCTAAGTTGGCAAATATGGGACCAATTTCTTACGCTATGATAAGACTTTCCCACAGGCATCTACTGTTTTTCCAACCATGTATATAACCACTTCCACATCGACCCTGCGCCGTGCGACTGTGTTATGGATGTTTAAAGAGAACGTCAGCCCCATATAAACAACGCTCTAGTATTATCAGGTCTACTTGGGGAAAAAGAAAGATATGAGCCGCTTAATTTGATCAATTTGTGTTTTATCAGACCACAAAGATTTAGCCATCTACCCCTCCCCTCCCCATGGTCCCTCTTCCTCACTTCCTAATTGGAGACAATTCCCTGCGGGTTGATTGGACTGCAGCTCCGGAGACCCCCACTGTTAGCCGCTGTAGGAACTCCCATTGCAGTCAGTTCAAGTTCAAGCCATGCTGCAAAACGTTACAGCAGTCTTGCCAACCGGAGTATTTGATATACTCTGACAGTGTTGGAAAGTAACAAAGTACATCATTTTTATACTCAAATAATGTAATTCTGTACAAAACGTGACTAACAAAAAAAAAGTTGTTAGTCCTTTCATCTTAAATCCATGGTCAACTGATATTAAAAGATGGATTAATATTAACTCCACTATTATCGTCTTTGATATTAAAAGGGCTATTTTCATCATTTTCATCATTTTCATTCACTTTGAAAAAGAAGCTCTGTGAAGCGACTGTCGCTGTCAGAGTCATATTTTGTGGTGTTAAAACGCCATGGGTGACATTCTGATGCTGATCAGTCCTGGTTTTAGTTCAGTGTCCTTCTCCTAGATGGGTTGCCTTCCATGGCTATGAGCCCCATCTGCCCCTGCTATTTTCCCATAGCTGGGACACCTCGGTAGCACTTGGTCCTTCCGTGACTTGAACTGGTGACCTTCCAGTTGCCAAGCCAAGTCCCTATGGACTTAGCCACCACCGCCCCAAAAATGCTTTCCACACAGGGAAAGCCGCAAAAGGAAGACATGTGGCGAGTATATTGAAGTAACCTTTAAAATGTTCTCGCTATTTACATTATATAGAGAGACAAAGTTATGAGGTCAGGGCAGACCCTGGGAAATGATGTTCAAGATTCAAGGCTACTAAGACACTGAAATAACTAGCTTACTATCTTCAGCTATCTAATCCACAATATACAACATAGGGCATGGAAACACAAACATTTGAATTCATGTTTAAGAATTAATATCCACCATTCTTGTTTTTACCCCCTAGAAATGAATTTCTGGGGGCGAGTGACGTGAACACGGAGCTTTTTTCTGAACTGCTGTCCATTAACCTGATGAAGCTGGAGAAGGTCAGTCGGTCTGCCTGTGTCTCATAGGGTTACATTAAAATTGATTATTCAATTATTCTATCAATCCCTAAAAATAGTATTTATCGTGTGAATTTAAAATTCCAAATATCAACAGTTACCTTAGGCCGAATTTGGATGTTTTTGGGAGTAGGCCTTTGTCTTGAACAAAAAGCCTTTTGATCAGTTTAAAAAAAAAAAACTCAGAAGACTATGTAAGAATTAAATATCTTGGAATTTATATTTTGTGTCCAGACATTTTGGGTGGCGTTAACATAAGTTCAATATTTTATCATTAGTTTATGTAAAAGTATTGTTTTTTTTAGGTAAATACAATGTAAAAAGCAGACGAAATAGTCAGTTCAGGATATTTTATGCACTGAATAACCACCCCTGCTGATGTGTTTTAAGATGATGCAACCAACGTCTCCTTTCTTTAACTTTTCCCCACGAGTACCTTCTTTAAAATTATAAACTTAATTACTACAAAGGAAAGAGTGGAAAAGTTGTTTTCCGCTCATCAACATGTGAAACCAACACGCTTTGTGTCAGAAGCAGAACTGGAAGGCTTCAGGACAAAGTGTAACCGGACGCTTGTTTGCCGTTAATCAATCATTTATAGTCATTGATCTGTTCATATAGAGAAGTGTGGACGTCACCTGTAAGAAGAGCTCATTCCTCATCCATCAGTCTGCACGTGTGTCTGAGCACATTAACATTTCAGGCCAACACACATCTCCTAAAAACAAACAGCAGCAACACACGAAACAAGAGCCTGATTGATTAGAAATGTAGATATTTAAAGTTGTTTATCTTTATAGATGGAGGAGAACTAACATTATTTCACAAAAGGCAAGCAGTTAGGATGAAAGGGAATTTACAAGAGGCAACATTCAAAATCAAACTTATCAATGAGGGGCATAAAAGAAATAAAGGAATAAATGAATAGATAGAGATATAGTTGAATAGAGAGTAGGCACAAGTACAGGTTCAGGTTAACTGCTGCTAGGGAGTTCTGAGGATATCTGGTGGATGGATGGGACTTTGGGGCAATGAGAAGTAAATATAACGTCTAATAGAAATTGAAATCCTTAGTGGGTCAAGAAATAACAAGGAAGGTAAATAACAAATTAGCTTATCAGCAAGAGAACAAGTAACCATAGATTGAATGATTAATATAATACAAAACTATAAAACAGAATACAAAACCATAAAGAAAGTTAAAGGTCCCATGTCATGCTTTTCCGGTTATTACCCGTCCCCTTGTGTGTTATGAAGGTTTTTATGCATGTAAACGGTGTGCAGAGTCACAAAGCTAGCTAGTGGAGCCTCGCAGATGGGGCAGCCCCCTCAGCTCCCACCCCCCTTCCCGCGTCCATATGTGATGTTATGCTGTCTTGCAGCAAGCAGGAAACCACACCAGTAACGGCCCGTCCACACGGCGGCGTGCGTTGAAGCTTCAACGCGTCTGCCCATTCACTTTGAATGGGGTGACGTCACGCTTTGCCAAACTGCATTGTGGTTCCGTCGCTTCGCGTTGCTCGCTTCAAAAGTAGAGCAATGTTCTACTTTTGAAGCTTCAACGGAAGCGTCAGCCAATCAATCATATGCCAGTACAAGCTCTAGCCAATCAAACCGTGTCAAACGCACGCCGCCGTGTGGACGGGCCGTAAGTCAGTGGCGGCGCTAGGGGGTGGCTACTTGGGCTCAAGCCCCAGATATATATTTTTTTTTTTTTAAACGTATCGGGAGTAATGTGCAGTACCGGAGTCCACCATAGAGGCAGCCGCTGCGGGACAGTAGCCTGTGTACTGCGTAGCCTTCCCTGCCCTGAAGAAGAAGTGATCCTTCCTAGTGCCTGACGAGTTTTAAGCTAATAGCCTATAAAGTTATGGATATTAGAAAGTTATTTCAACCCTCTGAATCAGACTCCGATTGGCTGTGACTGCATCCACTCGGAGTGTCCGATTCAGCAACGTGACTCTTATGCTGCGTTCACACCGGACGCGATGAGAATATTCGCTTCGCTCTAATCGCTCCTATCGCATCGCTCTAAACGCTCAAGTTTCACCGCGGCTGTCAGCTGTGTTTACTCGCATCATTCAAACAAGACGCGCTGGCTAGGGAGCTACAACTATAACAAAATGAACATATTTTAACGTGATTAAATTGTAATACACGTTTCTAAATTATGCCGAAGTAACAACATACTGATACCGGTTAGTAAAAAACATGAATTAATGCTTGACAAGACGGCAGGCGAAAAACCTTTTAAAATGCTTGTTTTCTGAATGAAGATCAGGTCGTCCAGGCTAAGCTAACGTTGTATATGCTCATTCCACACTCATAACAACGGCCTACAGACATAAATAAACCAGCGACTGTATTCGCCATGACACAGACAGTCTGTGGTATGTACTTGTTTAACTTTTGTCTAGTTTCTGAACAGATATGAGGAGCTATGAGCTCTGTGTGCTAACTGCTAACAGCTAACGGCTGATGTTTTCTGGTTGAACGTCAGTGACGGCAGGCTGAGATCCTCACCGCTGATTGGCTTCCGCGAGAACGCGTCACGTGAATTTGACGCTCGAGTTGAAAAAATTGAACTCTCGCGTTTGACGCAGCACAGTTCAATCGCGTGATTCGCGCCGCGTCCACCGCTTCATGCTCGCCGTCGGAGCGAATTTGCGTCTGTGCATTGACTTTACATGTAATCGCGCTGCCCCCAAACATCGCATTGCGTCCGGTGTGAACGCACCATTACAGTCTTTACGTCACAAACAAAGATGGTGGGTGAGAATAGATCTATAAAACGATAAGCAATGCGCCAGAATCAAGGTGAGACTATCCGCATCCTTTAAAACTCTACGCACATTAGTTTCACCGAAATAGGTATACGACTGTATTTGAGTGAGTTAAGGCATTAGTTTGCTTCATTAAAGGGTGTTAATGAATAAGTGTTCTCCAGTGCCTTTTGTCAGCTTTAAGGTATCATTAAGGTAGGGTTAATGTTGCTCTCAAAATGCACCAGATTGCACCAGATTGAGCATGCCCCCGGACCCCCGAGAGGAGGCGACAACCCCCCTAAAGGATGTTCGGTCCACCCCCCACTTGTAAAAAATAGCACTTCACCCCTGCACCCCCCACCAACAACTCCTGGGCTAAGCCCCGGATCTCCTACAATCCTAAATCCGCCACTGCCGTAAGCCAGCTCACACTGTCAGCTCAGAGCACACTGGGCTCAAAGGGAGGGGGGGGGCAGGAGCTCCAACAAGCCGTTTAGGGCAGAGAGTGAAATTCAGTGAATACACATACTATACAGAGATGCTGTTTTGCACAATGTAGATCTATTCTAGTAGACCTCAACAATGGAATTATGATCAGTAGAAATGGCCATGACATGGGACCTTTAAGTGATTTACTTCCTTATCAACATGGCATCAATGGAATAGAACACTTGTGAGAATGTGCTTTTGCTTTCTTTACAGAGCGTACTGGTTCCCGTTACTGCCAGTTTGTAGGAGTTTGTGGAGATGTACATATGGAGTTATAGAAACCGACCAATAAAAACGTCTATCATCAGATCAGTGCATTAGAGCAGTGCTCTGCAAAATGTCTCAGCCAAGTACCCCCTGACCGACCCATTTTTGATCGAAAAAGCCTATTACAATATGATGTTCCCTCAGTATGTGATTTATTAACTCCTTCGTGCATGCATTACAACAAACTAAGGGTATTTTCATCTTCATGCATGAAAAAAAATAACATGACATTTTTATAAAACAGATTTTTCCAAGGAGTTCTTCAATTTAAGTAATATGTTTAACAAACCAATGAACAAAATGATATATTGTGAAAAACTATAAAATACAATACACACATTTGACATGATTATATGAGAACCCCCTTGGTGGTTCTAGGAATATTTTTATATAAAATTGTGTTTTATATTTAACTTATTGTACTAAGATTATTTTTTTAACCATGCATGGTATTTCTTTAATTAACCTTTTTTTTTTTTCTTCTTTTTTTTTTTAAAATATCACATACCCCCTGCAGTACCCCAACGTACCCCCAGGGGTCCGCGTACCCCCATTTGAGAATCACTGCATTAGAGCACAAGTATATCATGTATCATGCAGTCAAAATAACAGACATGTCCGTTCTTCCAGGTGCAGAAGAACCTGCAGAGATTGCTGGATGAAGCTGCCTGAATGTTCTGAAACCAGTAGACTGCTTGAGCTGCATACAGTTCTGTAAATATGTAGTTTATTAGAGGTTATAAACTGACCAAAACCGATATGTATTAATGCAATAACACAAAAGGGCTTGAAAATGATGAGCCATCTTTAAATACTGTTAAAGAGTTCAGTTGTTTAATTTCTTTTAATTTGGAGAGTGTGTTTAACTGGTAACCACACCCACATGTCACAGCGTACTGACACGCCCAGGAGTGCACGACTACATCACTGCAGAAAGATGAGACATTTGTCCCACTCAAGCCAAGTCAACAAAAAATGGACAAAACCCAACACCATGGTAGCAACCTGTCAATCACAAATGTGTCTTTTTACTCAAAATGGGACCATAATTAACCTAATGAACATCTTGCTTTGTTGGAGAGTAATTTAAACCAGCGATTTAGACCGTACAATCATGTTTAAAATGTTTAAGTCGGGATATTTTTTCATAGACTTCTATACAATTGGGCTTCTTTTGCAACCTGTGGACAGGCCACCAGGTTGCCATTATAAAGATGCAGGTATAAGTCACTTCAGCATTTGCTTCACTTGTTTAGATTCAGGGAGTGTGTATAAACTGAAAAAAAGGCAAGTCAGTAGCTTGGTGACTGTGAATCAATGAAGAACAGAACTTTTACAATGCTGAAGTTGAGTTTGTTGTTCCAAAAAAACGGCTATGTAATGGAACATGTGAGCTGACGTGTTAACATGTTAAAGTTCATTTATACTGCAACGAGGATACAGGATGAAGTACTTCAACCCACTTTGTAGGATTTCATATTGCTCCATGTGAGAGTCGCAGTCCATAATTCCATGACATATTTTTTATATTTCTGTGTACCAAAGACCTAATTTCAGACTTCTAGCCACAAAAATAGACTCAATAATGCATCACTATTGTTATTGTTTTGTTCACCACTGACAGTGAAAGATAAGTCATTGAACTGTACGTGTGCATCGAACGAAAAACTTGACATGCAACTGTGACTGTGTGCATAAAAACAATGATACATTTTGATGTATTTACTCTCTAGCTAAGTTCCGCACAACAGACTGTTACACATATGACTGTTATGATGTACTGTAAATATAGAAATTAAACACAGATTTAATGATGTGATTTATTTTATTTTGGTGAATAAAGCTCTTTATTTTCTTTAATGTTCCTGTAGTAGTCATTTTGTAAGCGTCACATTCTCTTTAAATGTATGTTGTCAACCAGGGTTTCATATACTAATTTAACAGTTTCTTCCATTGATTTAAAGCAGGTCATGCAGGAGTTACTTAACCACAGCCTGCTTGTATTTTCAATCATCTCTGGATAAACCTTTAGAGAAACTAATGTTAACACCAACATTTGACAGGATTACAACAGGGAAACAGAAGTTTGAAAACTTTTTCTGAAATCTCCAATATTGGTGTTTGAAATCCTCTAACCATCCCAATGTAGGCTTATATGCACCATGTTGGTGTTCTTTTCTCATTAAAGCCTGAGTATGGCATCAATAGCCAGCACTAGCACCGCGGACCCGCCACTTGCATGTCCAGAAGTGCCAGGTACAGCTAGCCGCAACACACCGTTCTCTTTGGATTTAAAAGGAAAGCTGACCAGAGAAAAGGGTCAGGAGGACTTTCACAGAGCGGTAACAGCATTTGTTGTCAAAGGGCTACATCCCTTCTCGGTTGTCGAAGCGCCGTCATTTAGGTATATATGCAAGGTCAAAAAAAGTGTGACGATAGTAGGGTACTTGAACAGTAAAAGCCAGGTACTGTTATAAACCGTATGTCAGTAGGTTTCCTGCTGCTACCTCAGTTGAAATATAGCACAGCTATATTTATAAAAATGTCAGTTAAAAGCTTGAAAAAATAAAGATATTTCTAAACATTTGACCTCTTTCTTTTACAATTTTGGAATCGAAACGGGGAATCGATAAGAACCGGAATCGATAAGCAGAATCGGAATCGATACATTTCAAACGATACCCTACTATTCCTAAGCTAAACTGACAATTCGAACACAGCCACTGTTTACTTCCTATCTGTCTTCTTCTGCTGTTCCCTTTAGTGTGTACTTCCCGTCTGTTTTCTTCTGTTGTTCCTGTTATTAGCTGTGTCCCAATTCAGAGGCTGCGTCCTCCTGAGGACCCAGCCTACGACTGCGAAATGAGACGGTCTACGGAGCATTTCACTGCCCCTACCTTTTGCCGCCCCCGTCGCCTAGCAACCAGCTGCAGTCACAAGTGCCGGTAATCATTTCTGACATTAGGCAAAATATTATCAGTGTTTCCCCTAGGATGGAGTCATAGCAGCGGTGCAAAGGCATGCGGGCCCAGCTAAATGTGAGCGCGTGGAATTTTTTTGTGTGTGCGCGTGCGAAGTGCGCCCCGCCAATATGTTTCTACAGTATGTGTCTGCCAGCACAAGAAAGGCTCTTGTGGCTCTACAGGTGTATTTTGCTAAATCACCTTTATTGAACATACAGTAACACAAATACTACACATCCACATAACAAACAATCAAAATAAAATGTATGCAATTTAATTATTTTAACCTGCTTTATTTGGGGGTGGACCTCACATCCTCTAGGGGGGTCCGGGGGCATGCATCCCCGGGAAGAGTTGTTTTTAAATGTTGAAGTTAAATGCATCAATCTGTTGCACTTTGAGCACAAAATGAATTTATGGATACAGCTCTCAACACTCAGATGAAAGGGAGCTGTATACTTTTCAATGATCCAAACATCTATCACAACCAATAACAAATCATTTAAACTTGTTTATTCTTATCTTATGTTACCTAGTTAGTATTCTTTCTTTTCATTTATGCATATTTTACTAATCTCACTCCCCTTTTACTGTCCTATAGTACACATTGGAATGATTTCTTACTTTATTTTGTACAACTATATTAAATAGAGGTGTGCTCTCTCTCTCTCTCTCTCTCTCTCTCTGTCTCGCTCGCTCACAGAGGCTGTGTGCTCCTCCATGGTGATGACGCGAACGCCACGTATTATTATTTTAATGTATAAAAAAAAGACCTGGCTGGCGCCCCCGTAGCAGCGTGGCGCTGCACCGCTGCTGAATATATATAGGGGAAACACTGAATATTATATACAATATATATGTACTGTATTTTTAGCTAACAGTAATATTAATATTAGCCTATAATACATGTTTAAAATGTTATTTTCTCAGGTTGAGTATAGCTTGTGTATGTATATATATATATATATATATAGCCTATATATAAACATGTCTATAGAGATGTATTTATACACAAACACAGAATATATGTATGTACTATATTTGTAGCTAACAGTAATGTTATTAGCATATAATTATTACATTTTTATTCACTTGTTAGATGCTTTTATCCAAAGCGACTTACATTCTCAATACTGTGGGCAATCCCCACAGGAGCAATTTGGGGTGAAGTGTCTTGCCCAGGGACACAAAGACATGCTGACTGCAGCGGGGTTTGAACCTGTGACCTGCTAATCCGAACACCAACGCACTATCCACTACACCACACACCTCCCTCAATACTGATACAAATTTAATTTCAGGGGTATATTTCGAGTATAGCTTGAGTGTATAGATCTATATATATGTATTGATATATACACACATAAATATATATATATTTATATATACACACATAAATATATATATAAACATGTCAATAGAGATAGAGTCTTCTGACTGGCCACAAAAAGCGTGACCACATCACCCCAATTCTGGCCTGAATTGATTTTAAAATCCTTTTATTTGTTTTCAAAGCCCTAAATGGGCTGGCTCCGGCCTATATAGCTGAACTCCTACAGCGATACACCCAGGCAGAGCCTTAAGGTCTGCTGACCAGCTGTTGCTGATCGTGCCCAAGACCAGGCTCAAAACCCGAGGGCACCGAGCCTTCGCAGCAGCTGGCCCTAGGCTCTGGAATAGTCTGCCCCTCCATGTGAGGTCGGCCCAGACCCTAGGGGTTTTTAAATCCTCACTAAAGACACACTTCTTCTCCCTGGCCTTCTAGACAGAGCGGAGCACGACACCTGACTATTCCCTGTGTTATTGTTTTTTATATTTCTGTTGTAAATGATTGTCTTTTATTGTGATTGTAGTAATGTGTTTTTATTACATGTACAGCACTTTGGCTAGACCAAAAATCGCTTTTAAATGTGGTATATAAATAAAACTTGATTTGATTTGATTTGATAGAGATATATTTATACACATAAACACAGAAAAGCAGTCAGACAAGAAAACATCTTAGTGACATGGCAGCCGTCGATTGCGTCCGCCCTGCGAACCCTACCCCTAATGGACAATCCGATGTACAGTGGAGAGAAGCATCCCCAACACTCTGGAGACCACCCCAAATGAAGCCCCACCCACCATCAGAGGACACTAGGGTCCTAATTGTGGCAGCCCATCCAGGTCCAGCAGCACCACATGGGACTCCCTGCTCAGCCTGAATGTGTATATAGTTTAAATGTTGTTTTATTTGTATGTTGTTTTATTTGTATGTTGTTCCATAAAATAAATCATAAGTTTCGTATTGCTCATTACTTATTTTTATTAATTTATCTGCACATTTTTCTTGGAGAGAAAAAAGCCTATTAAGGTTCTCCCTGCTCTCCTGGGCTCTCCTCTCCTCTGCCTCCCTCTGCTGCTTCATGTCCTCTCTGATGAGGTCCATTAGCCCATCTTTTCTTTTTCTTTTAGGCCGTGATGGCCCTGCCTCAACCTGATCCTCGTCTTCCTCCTCCTCTTGGTCCCCCACTGCTGAACTTGGCCGTGGCGTATCCTAATCACAGAGAGAATAGTAAAAAATCTAGTATTATGAATAAAACAATAACAATGTCACAAGGATACACACACTTAGGAAGAAATCCTTTCTTTTTTTTTAATGGTGGCATGGAGACATCCCTACACAAATACAACAAAGAAATAAGGTATTGACCCATATACTAGTTGTCTAATTAGAATGGACTGTATGAAATGAGGGATAATTAATCAAATAAGAACGATACAAACTGGATATTGTGCCCGGTGAAGAGGGATTCATCCTCCCCACGCATTTTTATAAATTGAGCAGTCTGCTCCTTGCTCCCTATCAAAACAAATTGTTGCAGTACGATTTGTATAACAAAAGCATTTAAATAAATACATTTGCTTTATAATGAATCCCAACAATATGAAAACCAAACAGGGTTTACAACATGTTGAAATATTTTCACTTCATATTATTTTATGCATGTAATATAAAGAAGACATCTCCAATCGCCCGTATCTTTAAATAAAACAGTTAAATCGGTTTACTGTTTCATGTCGTTTACTATTAGGGTGAGTTGAAACCTAACCCTATACTTACATTTAAAAACAAATCCAGCTCCTGCCGAATCTTCAGCCGTTGCCGGTACGTTGGAAGTCATATTCTTTAAAAAAAAACGAATTCGTCACCGTCGCCCATTGCAGGGTCAGATGTATCCTCCAAATCTGGGAAAAGTAGGCCGCATTTGTGGGCCGCATTTGGAGGAGTCTTTTTTTTTTTATTGGGACAGCCTACGTTCGGTGGAAGTGACGTGTGCGGTCTACGAATGCATCCTCAGGAGGATGCGGCCGCTGAATTGGGTCACAGCTAGTGTACTTCCTGTCTGTCTTCTTCTGCTGTTCCCTTTAGTGTTTACTTCCTGTCTGAATTATTATTTAGATTTCTCCGTCCTGCGCTCTCTTTCAACCTCCTTCCTTCTCTTGAGCTTCTTTACTCTGGACAGTTTAGCCATCATGAATCCAAAATGTCGCGCCCTCCACAAATATTCAACATAACATTCAAAAAGTATTTTAAAAAGTGTGTTTCCTCATGGAGACAACTAATGTGTGTTGTCCACAGCTGCAGTCAATTTATCAGACTTCTTTCTGCATATTGATATTACTGCACATCATACCTTGATCCTCTTGGCAACAATTTGTTTTACTTAACAGTGGGTTTGCAAAAGTTAGCAACCTCTGGAAATACCCAAATGTACCAATCAGAATAGAGTATTCAGCAAAGCCACGTGATACAATTAGATGTGGATACAGTAGCAATGTTTAGGTGGTGTGAAAAAAAGAAAACCCGAAGTCAACATAGGCCTACCCATGACAAAACTTTCCGAAGGTAAATGATTCAATTTACCTTATGGGAGACGTTTTTGTTTTTTTTGTCATATTGAAGTGATATTTTGCAGCTTTTTTTGTAAAAACGACATAACAATGGGTTAGGGTTAAGTTAACACACATTAAAAAAAATATATATATATTGCCAAAGATATATCAATCAGTCAGTCTTTACCAACAATTCACAATTGTATAACCCAAGCCCCCAGGAAGTGCGCCGGACTCAGATGGAAATATTCGTGCTGGCCAAACGGCGGTACTACACTTCCGCTTGGTTGCCAGGCCCGGAAGCACTTTTTCCCATTGACTTACATGGGGAAAGAATGGTCTGTAAATCGTTGGATAATTTTTTTTTAACTAAATAAACCACCCAGTATGAACACTTGTATAGCCCTTATTAAAAACATTCGTTTCTCAAGTTGTAAAAATGTGCTAATAACGTTATTCTGAGAGTTATTTCCCTCTGCATTATGAACGCGCATCTAACCCACAGGACCGCGCCGCCAGGCTCGTTCATGTTACGTGTTCAGCCTTTACCCATGGATGCACAATAACAACGGACCCACATCGTCTAACCCCACGGAGCTGTAATAATGGATATATTGCACATGTTTGCTGTAACTCATCACTTGTAAACTATTATACTACATGGGCTGTATGATTAAATCTTGTACCGTAAATGTTGTATTAAATAAAGTTAATATCACCGACGTTAGATTAACGTCCCTGTAGCTTCTTATTGCACTAAGAAGCTTATTGCACTGTATGTATATATATGTATATACAGTGCAATCATTATTTCATGCTAAATTAAGCTCTGTTGCTTGGATATCAATAGATCCTGTTACAGCGTAATATAAGTACATAACGATTGATGTGTACATTAGCATAATTACTAGCTAGCTGCTAAATGCCGCCTCATATCAAAGCCAACATAATAACAACCCACCATGCTGTCATGAACATGTGGTGCTGTTGCGTGTACGCAAATTGACGTGCTCGATGTGAACGAGCATTTTGGTTAAAGTTGCGCATGCGCTATGACAGTGGTTCTCAAACTTTTTCTGTCATTCCCCACTTGGAACAGGTGGGCCTTTTCAAGCCCCACCTGTTCCTCATCGCTCCAATCAAATGGTAGGCCAAGCTTAAAATTGTCAAATGTATCGTTCTATAACAGGGGTCTCCAACCTTTTTTAGGATGAGAGCGACTTTCAAAAAATAAAACAAGTCGTGAGCTACTTTTACTCCTCTTTTTTGTTTTTTTGCAGTGTATATATTTAGCACATTTTAACATTATTATATGCTGACCTTTAACCTTTGTGTGCTGTTTGAGTCTGTGGGACCCGTTTTCAGTGTTTACTAAAATAAAATGTATGCAATTTAATTATTTTAACCTGCTTTATTTGGTGGTGGACGTCACATCCTCTAGGGGGGTCCGGGGGCATGCACCCCCAGGAAGATTTTTTTTAAATGTTGAAGTTAAATGCATCAATCTGGTGCACTTTGAGCTAGGGCTGCTCAATTAATCGTATTTTAATCGCAATTACGATTTTGGCTTGCAACGATTATGAAAACAACATAATCTAAATAAAACGATTTTTTTTATTTTTTAAATAGGTTTTTCAGTTGAATTATACTTAAAGTTCAGGGTAATTAACTGTTAAAAACATACTTTTCAAATTATTTTCTTCAATAAATTGATGTTTTCAAAGTAAATAGTTAATAGTTTTTAACAATCGTGATATCAATTATTGACCCAAATAATCGAGATTATGATTTTTGCCATAATCGAGCAGCCCTACATTGAGCACAACATGAATGTATGGAAACAGCTCTCAACACTCAGATGAAAGGGAGCGGTATACTTTTCAATAATCCAAACATCTTCAGAATATGATCACAACCAATAACAAATCATTTAAACTTGTTTATTCTTAATTTATGTTAGTTAGCATTCTTTCTTTTTCGTTATGCATATTTTACTAATCCCTCCCCTTTTAAACTTTTTACTGTCCTATAGTACACATTGGAATGATTTCTTACTTTATTTTTTACAACTTTATTAAATAGATAAAGGTGTGCTCTCTCTCTTGCTCTCTCGCTCTCTCTCTCTCTCTCACTCCACATTGCTTTTCTTCCCGACTGCAACGCTGTTGTGTGTGTCTGTGAGAGCGTTTCACATGTGTGTATGAGAGATTTTTACCAGTGGCGAGCCTGTCTCTGAGGGCCTAAGATATTCTACAAAATAATATTTAAAAACATTAAAACAAATTATATTTTTCTTTATATATTTAAAAAATATATGTTTTCAGTAATATTTGTCATTAGTTTTACCAAAAATAACTTGATTACATTTTGATTTGATTGATTAGAAATAAATCCTTTGAATCTGCCTATTCAGTTTCTGTTTGAATGTGAAGGGTTAAATGAAAGAAGCTCCTCTCTGCGAGGTGAAGACAGGAGCTGTTGGACGTCCAGCTATGAATTCACAGAGGGCCAGCTATAGTACCTGAACGAGAGAGTAATGTCAAATGACAGTGCAATTGACCAATCATATCTTCCCTCTAAATGGGTGGGCTTTATTATCGCAGACTTTATGACAAGTTCCACCCGCTGTAAAACGTTTCTTGTTTCCATAGAAACAACAACTGTCAACAGCGTAAACTCGCCTTCAAAATAAAAGCATGCCAAATTACACTTAAGGCATACAACTGCAACGAAAGTAACAAACACAATGCAATATCCTTTTCAATTTCAAAGAACACAAATTGGGTTATTTACAGGTGTTGTTTTGTGTAGTAGAGGGTCGCTTTCATTGATGCGTTTTGCACCCCGGGCCGTTGTTTTGACATTCCACCAGTGAGAGAAAAAAAAAAAAAAAAATTAATAAAGAAAATTAATTATTCATTTTATTTTATTTTTTTCGCGACCCACCTATCACATCTCTGCGCCCCACACTTTGAGAAACGCTGCGCTATGAGCGCACATACGGGTACTTCTCAGGCATGCCGGGTAATCTGTGACGTTTCACTCTCTCAAAAGTTGCCCCATTTTATCATCATGCGCTAATGAGCAACTCTCATAGGAATGAATGAGGCCCCGCCTCCCACGCTGTATCCAGTTCTTATTATACATACATCCATGGTATAACCATGTCCCTTCCTGAAATACTACCCTCTACCCACCATGCACTGGGAGGTTTCTAAGGCAACCCTGACTGTCAACCAACATGGCCGGTGCCGCAGGGAGCTCTCACCAACATGAGTGAGTAAACTGTAGCGCAGCAGGCAAATGCAACAATTCATTATGTTCTTTTTTAGTGTTTCCACTGTTTTTTTTATCACTAGTGGAAGAAGCATTGAGACTTTTTGGTAACACTTTATATTAAGGTACACAAATTAACTATCAACTAGTTGGTAATCAACATGCATATTAGCAGTATATTGGCTCTTTATTAGTCATTATAAAACACTTATGTATGCCTTATTCTGCTTGACCATATTCTACAAGTAATAAGCCATTAGTTGAGAGTTTTTCCTCAATAACCCTCTAATTCAGTGACAGTACCGGAGTCCAACAGAGAGGCAGCAGCTGCGGGACAGTAGACTGCGTACTGCGAAAGCTTCCCTGCCTTGAAGAAGAAGTGATCCTTCGTTGTGAAGAGTCTGCTTCGTGCGCGCTCCGCACCACAGCTGTAGCCCCACTAGTGAATACATTTTGGAATACTTATTGGAATTATTGGTGGAAAAGATTCCTCACAAAATGTAATATTCATTACCGGCAGAACTGTGTGCACACTGCACAGCGCTGCAGCCTGTCTGTGAGCGAGAGAGAGATGCAGGCAGCGTGTCTGTGAGGACCCGCCCCCGCACGCAGATGAGAGAGAGAGGTCTCTTTTAAAATATATTGAACGTTAGAAACGGAGATGGTTAGATAACATGTGCAAGATAACGTTTATGTAGCATTTCTTTATTGTC